>LR750415.1:0-216018 GCA_902729485.2 Mus minutoides
TCGAGACAGGGTTTCTCTGTGTAGCCCTGGCTGTCCTGGAGCTCACTTTGTAGACAAGGCTGGCCTCGAACTCAGAAATCTGCCTGCCTCTGCCTCCCCAGTGCTGGGATTAAAGGCGTGTGCCACCACGCCCCGCTGGCCCTCTTCTGTTTTTGTTTGTTTGTTTGGTTTTGGTTTTTCGAGACAGGATATCTCTGTATAGCCCTGGCTGTCCTGGAACTCACTTTGTAGACCAGGCTGGCCTCGAACTCAGAAATCTGCCTGCCTCTGCCTCCCTAGTGCTGGGATTAAAGGCATGCACCACCCCCGCCCGACTGACACCCTCTTCTGGAGTGTTGAAAGACAGCTACTGTGTACGTACATAAATAAGTAAATAAAATAAATAGGTAAATAAATCTTTCTTTAAAAGTTACATATTAAAAAAAAGGATGAATAGTACAGCCCAGTTATTCCCCTTTGTTGCCCTCTCTTTTCTGGTTGAGGGTCATAGAATTTTCTCTGTATCCTCTTCCCTGAGCACAGGTTGGTAGAGGAGGCTGTTCGCAGGCCAGTGAGCTTTACCTGTACTGTGAACGGAGGGAGACATGAGGAGTGGTTTTGCATTTAGCTGCCAAAACAAAAGGTTTAGTTTGGTAGAGGTGTTATGTATAAAGAACACCCTTTCTGTGTCACTGGTGAGTTAGAGATTAATAAATGGGGTCACTAAAGACCAGTACGCCCTTCTGGGTCTGAGTGCGTTCCCATGTAGGAGATAAAACCAATTCTGGAAGTGTCTGAGCTCCTTCTCTATCTAATTGTAATTTTAGCATAATGGTGACCTTGTAGTCGCTGTTAAATAGCACTGAGCGACATCCATATCAGGCCCTCCTATATCATAAAGTTGAGTGGGACTAAACAAGCTGAAAAGACAGACATTGATGGCTGTGCCAGGGAAATGGGGATAAAAGCCTACCGTAGGAGCCCCTTCATCCCAGTGCTGATGCTGGCTATACAGACAGCAATGGCAAAGGTGTACCACACATTTGTTTCAAAGACTAACTCTAAAACCCAAAGTAAACATTGATGCTCAAAGTTAGCATAATTTGGAGCTATCCAGGAATTGTAGAGAAATAAATGTATTTTCACAGAAATCAAGCTTTTTGTACATCACTTTGAAAACTATGTTTTACTTGTAGAGATAAGTTTGTTCCTTTTTTTTTTTTCTTTTTTCTTTTTTCTTTTTTTCTTTTTTTGGTTTTCTGAAGACAGGGTTTCTCTATATAGCCCTGGCTGTCCTGGAACTCACTTTGTAGACCAGGCTGGCCTCGAACTCAGAAATCCGCCAGCCTCTTAAAGGTGTGTGCCCCCATGCCGGGCAGTAATGTGCAGTTTTAATCCTAGGGATTGGGAGACAGAGGCAGGTGGATCTCTGAGTTCAAGGCCAGGTCATTTTACATCTATGTAGCAAGTTTCAGGCCAAGTAGAGCTGCACAGAGAGATAAGTTTTCAAACAAAATGTTGGAGACCAACTTGTGCCACATAAGTGAGTCTAGGGCAGTCTGAGCTGCATATTGAGTATTTCTCGAAAGCAAAACAGTTGAGTGTTGTGCTAACATGCCAGCAGTGAGAGGATCACCCAAAAATTCAAGGCTGTTCTTCTCTTCAGAGTGAGTTCCAGGCCAGCCAGAACCTTGGTCAGAATTATAGGGTGGGGCTCACTGTGGATCTCCCTGACATTGTGATATCCAAAATGAATTCAAGACCACCCAGTACCTTCCCCCCTTGGAAAAGGACTTTCCAAACTGTACTAGCAGGCCAAGTGCAGAGCCAGGTAAGGAAGCTGGCTGACTAAACAAATGTAAAAACATAGTTTTAGTGGTCAAAATGATTAAGCTTGCAACTACCAAAACAATATTAGCTGTTCTCAGAGAAATAACCATAACAAGATCATCAATTCTCCTGCTCCCTGCCCCATACTGAATTCTTACAAAGACCACAAACCACCCTGAGCTTGTTTCGAGAATTCCCCTGATGTTAATAGCTGTGATGTTAATGTAATATTCCTTTGCTGACCAAATCATAATAACCCACCATGGGGGCAAGCAAAGTGATTCACTAGGCCAAAGGATTACTTAGTCACTATATAAACCAACCAATGACATCAATGAGATCCCTGTTGCTCAAATCTGCCCCTTACAAAGTTATAAAAAGTGTGTTCTTTCTTTGTTCTGGGTCTCTCCTCTGGCCTGCGTGCTGGGAGGGGAGTTCCCAATATGTTGGATCAATAAAAATCCTCATGCGGTTTGCAGCGATGGTGGTGGTCTCTGTGTTCTTTGTGAGTGTCTTTTGACTAACTACAACAACATGAAAATCATTACAAAGTCCAGAGTGGCTTCAAATTCTCAGAGCTCTGAGAGCCTCAGTTTCCAAAGTGCTGCAAAGGAATTCTGAGATACACTTCTGGCTCTATTGATGACATTGAAATCAGAATACCATAAATGGGCTGGAGAGATGCCTCAGCAGTTTAGAGCACTGACTGCTCTTCTGAAGGTCCTGAGTTCAATTCCCAGCAACCACATGGTGGCTCACAACCATCTGTAATGGGATCTGATGCCCTCTTCTGGTGCTTCTGAAGACAGCGACAGTGTACTTGTTTATTATTGCTGGAGCAAACAGGGCTGGAGGGAGCAGAGGTCCCAAATTCAATTCCCAACAACCACATGATGGCTCACAACCATCTATTCAGCTACAGTGCACTCATAGAATAAATTAAAAAAGAATACCAAGGACATAGTTGCTACAATACAGTCTATATGCTGATCAACAAATGAATGGATAAAGAAAATGTGGTATATATGCAAAATGGAGTTTTATTCTGTCTTAACTGTAAGCCAGGTGTGATGGTCCACTCATGTAATATATTTTCTTTTTTTGAGACAGAATCTCTCTCTACCTAGCCCTTGGTGTCCTGGAACTATGTAGACCAGGCTGGCCTTAAACTCACAGATCCACTTATCCACCCTGCCCCAGAGGTAGGATTAAAAGCAAACATCACCATGCCAGCCATGCGTAGTGAATTTAAGGTTGGCTTGGGCTACATAATACCCTTTTTCCCAAAACAATAATACTATTATTTTGAGGGAAGTGGTCTCATAAAGAAGTGGTGGTGTTTGTTCAATTCAAAATAAATAGTGTGCAGTCCTGAAATTGTCATTTTCCCCACGTGGTTTTTCGTCTGTTCCTCACGGGAGGCCTCCGGATTGAGCCAGAAGTCCAAACTGGCGCCGGACGGGCACCAGGGCGGTGCGTGGCCGTCAGTGACGCATGGCCCGTCTCAAGCGGAAGTGGGACGGGAAATAGGAGAAGACTGTGATCCGATTGGCTGTTCGGCGACCGTATGCTAATCACGGTGACAGTTTGCGTGGTGTAGGGAAACCGTAGCGATTCAAAATGCCCCGTGGACAGGGTCTGGAGAGGTGTCCGTCTGTCAGAGAAGGTGTCCCCGCGTGGACAGACGCGGTGTGAGATAGAAACGTGGNCGGAAGTGGGACGGGAAATAGGAGAAGACTGTGATCCGATTGGCTGTTCGGCGACCGTATGCTAATCACGGTGACAGTTTGCGTGGTGTAGGGAAACCGTAGCGATTCAAAATGCCCCGTGGACAGGGTCTGGAGAGGTGTCCGTCTGTCAGAGAAGGTGTCCCCGCGTGGACAGACGCGGTGTGAGATAGAAACGTGGACAGGGATGGCACGGGGCGTCTGTGCGGCGGTCGCCGTGAGTAAGATGTGGGGGCGGCTGGTGCAGTGCGGCGAGGTGTGGCGTGTGAGGTTAAGACTATACTTTCAGGGATCATTTCTATAGTTCGTTACTAGAGAAGTTTCTCTGACTGTGTAGAGCACCCGAAACCACGAGGACGAGACGTAGCGTTCCTTCCTGAGCGTGAAGCCGGCTCTAGGTGCTGCTAGATTGCAGCTGCCTCTTGCCATTGATGATCGTTCTTCTCTCCTTCGGGAGGGTGAGAGGGAGGGAACGCAGTCTGAGTGGACTCGGTTACCTTTTACGGGTTTGAAAAGTTAGACTATTTATTGTCTCTTTTTTGACTACGTTTTAGTTTGTTCTTTATTTCTACAGGAAGCACATTAGGCCTTTTGGCATTTTACTATTTAAAGCTATATCCTTATGGCATTCTCTTTCACTTTCGCTGTGTTAAGCTGTGGTATGATTTAGTATAATGTAAGTCTGACTTTACTCGTATTAGTTTCTATGTTAAAGTTGGGTTTTTATTCGAGGGTGGTGTGTGTTGGAACCGGGTTTCTCTTTGTAGCCCTGGCTGTCCTAGAACTCACTCTGACTCCGAAATCCGCAGTCTTCTCAGCCTCCCACATGCTGGGATTAAAGGTATGAGGCCACCACTGCCCGGCTGGGTTCCACATTTTATATGTGCACATAACTATTGAAAAGTAAATTACTTGGAGAGCTGTTAGTTGGTCGCTCATCCTTTGACAATTTGCATAAGTGTTATAATCATGTTCCACCATACTGAACAATTTTTAGTGAAAGTTACATGCAAAATACAAAGGGTTTTGACTTCCAGTTTCTATTCTCTCATGACATGAATAGAAATGTGGGTTCAAGCCGGGCGTGGTGGCTCATGCCTTTAATCCCAGCACTTGGGAGGCAGAGACAGGCAAATTTCTGAGTTCGAGGCCAGCCTGGTCTACAGAGTGAGTTCCAGGACAGCCAAGACTACGCAGAGAAACCCTGTCCCGAAAAACAAAACAAACAAAACAAAACAAAAAGAAATGTGGGCTCAGGTTATATATGACACCTTGACTGGCTTGTTTTCATTAGCCATCATGTTATGCAAACTAATTATGCGCATTATGACATTGCTATATTCATAAGCTAGGGCTGGGGATTTGGCAGAAAGCCGTGACAGTGACATAACAGAAACCGTGTGTGGTGGTTCCCTACAATCCTAGCACTTGAAAAATAGAAGCTGAAGGATTGGGATTTCAGTCATCCTCACCTACACATAGTGAATTCACGGTTGCCCTAGGCTTTTTAAAAGTCAGCTCTCAGTCATAGATCACTTGCCCATCATGAAGAAGACCTCTGGGTTCAAAAGCCTCAGTACAAAAAGAAAAAAGAAAAGAAAGAAAGAAAGAAAACAATCAAAACCAAAAAACTAAAAACATTACTTAAAGGCATCTGAAGTCCCAACATTAAAGAAGAAGAGGGTCACTTGAATCCAAGAGTTCAGGACCAGCCTTGGCAATGTAATAAATGAATATCTAACCATACTCTGTATATAAAGTTATGATTTATTATAGAACATTTGCCTGGTGCTTTCAGAGCCTTTGGTTTCCATNGGAGTCTGTGCCTCCCGTGTTTGAGTGCATGAAGAAGCTAGAAGATGATCCAGGCTCTGTGAAGCCAGAGTTACAGGTAATTGGGAGCCACCTGACCTGGGTGCTGGGGTCTAAAATCGGAACTCCTCTGGAAGAGCATAAAGTGCTCTTCAAAGCTGAGTCACTCACTAGCCTGAGCATTTCTTTTTCATTTGCTCTTTTTCTCTTTTTCACTCACATATTAGCATAAAGACCATTCTTAGATACTGTGTATATACTGTGTGAAAGATTCACGATAACATAGCATCTTTATGACATCTTTCTACTATTTGGAGGTTCTTGTTATCTGAAGAATCATTTCTTTTTTTTTTTTTTTTTTTTTTTTTGAGACAGGGTTTCTCTGTATAGCCCTGGCTGTCCTGGAACTCACTTTGTAGACCAGGCTGGCCTCGAACTCAGAAATCCGCCTGCCTCTGCCTCCCGAGTGCTGGGATTAAAGGCGTGTGCCACCATGCCTGGTCCGGCAGGCAGATTTCTGAGTTCGAGAAAAAACAAAAACAAAAACAAAAAAAAAGAAAGAAAGGAAAGTTAGAAAGAAGAAAGAAAGGGGAGAGGGAGAGGGGTCTCCCTGTGAAGTCTAGGCTGACCTTGAAGTGGCAGTCTTTGCCCCAGCCTCCTGAGTGCTGATGTCAGAAGCATTGGCAGGTATAATGCCTGGATTTGCTGTTGTGTTTTGTTACAGCATTGGCAAATTTTTGCTCTCTTTCCTTCTATTGTTTTCTAGAAAGCGTGTGTGGGATTGCTTTGGTGAGGAAACTGCTTCTGGTTGGTGGTTAGTGTTTCTTATTTAATATAGCTCGTAACCCTTCAACAGTTTTTCAGCCTGAATTTGTTTCTCTGTCTCAAAAAACCAAAAAAAAAAAAAAAAAAAAAAGAAGAAGACAGGGTTTCTCTGTGTAGCCTTGACTGTCCTGGAACTCATTCTGTATATCAGGCTGACTCAAAACTCACAGAGATCCATCTGCTTCTGCCTCCCGAGTGCTGGGATTAAAGGTGTGTGCCACCACCGCCTGGCTGCAATTAACTTTATTTTAAAATTTCAAAAATTGTAACAAGTTGACCTGGACCAGCAAGAGAGTCATTCTTCAATGCCAGAGTCATGAGAGGACCATGAGATCAGAAGACGATAAGAAAGTTTGGAATCAGGTCTTTCACATATCTTATGAAGAAGGTCAAGCCATATCTTATGGGAAACAAACTTACTAGGGATTATAGCATGCTTATATACTGTTTCCAGGGCAGAAATGGGCAAAGTAGGCAGAATCTGTCATACACTGGGACAAAGTCAGCCGGAGGCTAGTTAAGCAATGTTGCACAAAGGTATCTCAAGAGCATTACAGTCCTGAAGCAGAGGCCTTGAGAGTGATAACTGTAGCCTATTCCATGGTTAGTTGTCTGGCCTCTCATGAACCCTGTTCTCTCTCATTCACAGTTTTGTTGTTGTTGTTGTTGTTGTTGATGCTGGGTTTTTTGTTTGTTTATTTGGTTTTGGGTTTTGGTTTTTTTTTTTAAAAAAAAACCAATTTATTATTATTTGTAAGTACACTGTAGCTGTCTTCAGACACTCCAGAAGAGGGCGCCAGATCTCGATACGGATGGTTGTGAGCCACCATGTGGATGCTGGGATTTGAACTTATCACCCTCGGAAGAGCAGTCGGGTGCTCTTACCCGTTGAGCCATCTCACCAGCCCGGGTTTTGGTTTTTGAGACAGAGTTTCTCTGTGTAGCCCTGGCTGTCCTGGAACTCTGTAGACCAGGCTGGCCTCGAACTCAGAGATCCGCCTGCCTCTGCCTCCCAAGTGCTGGGATTAAAGGCGTGACCCGCCACTGCCCTGCTCATTCATAGTTCTTTCTTTTTTTCCCCAACCTCTTGAGTTTGTATTTCTGCACATGTGTGCATATGGAAGCCAGAGGTTAACCTTGGGTTCTGTTCCTCAGGAACAGCTCTGTTTCTTTTTTGAGACAGAATGTTTCAATGAGACCTAGAACTTGCTGTTTAGGCAAAACCGACTTGCCAGAAAGCCCAGAAGATCCTGACTCCACCTCCTGGTTCTAGAATGACTAGTGTATGCCATCATACCTGGTGTTTCACATGGGTTCTGGAAATCAAATGTTGGTCCTTGTGATTATATTAATAGCAAGCATTTTATGGACTGAAGTATCTCATATTCAGACTACCACACCCTTTTGAGACAGTCTCAGTATATATCTGTGGCTAGCCTGGAACTTTTGATGTAGACCAGGCTGGCTTTGAAGGCCCATTTACACAGAGGCCCATTTACTTCTCTGCCTTCTGAGTGCCGGATGGGATTAAAGCTGTGTGCCAGCATGCTAGGACCCTTACATTTTTTTAAAAAAAGATTTATTTATTATATGTAAGTAAGTACACTGTAGCTGTCTTCAGACACTCAAGAATAGGGTGCCAGATCTCGTAATGGATGGTTGTGAACCACCATGTGGATGCTGGGATTTGAATGTATCACCTTCGGAAGAGCAGTCGGGTGCTCTTACCCGCTGAGCCATCTCACCAGCCCCTACATTTTTTTTATAAGGGGATATTTCATACACGATTGATTAAATCATTGGCCATTGGTGATCAGTTTAACTTTCAGCCCCTCTCTTTCCCCAAATTAGGTTGCCATAAGTTGCCACAAATTATGTTGGTCGTTCCAGTGATCACTAGTCATGCTGAAAGTATCTCAGTGCCCATAGCTGCCACTTCTAGGTTCCAAAGGTTTTGGAAACAGATTCCGTTGTGTCATGGAGACAGTATGATCCAGAGTATGATCTAGTTATAGATTTTATGATTTCTGGCAAATTGCTTAAGCCCTATATTCCTCTGTCTCCATCCAAAAAATAGTAGTAGCACTATTCCTTCTTCCTGCCAAGCTGTGGGAACTGAGTTAACAGAATGGTACCTGGAAACAGTGCAAACGGAAGGTCTTGCCTTGAACGAGTGGGTATGAGGACTACAATTCTGAGCCAGGTCTTTTGCCTTTTCCCTCCCTCTCCCCCTCTCTCTCCCACTCTCCCTCTCTCTCTCCCCCTCTCCCTCTCCACCCCCCTTTTTTTTGAGACAGTGTTTCACTATATAGACCAGGCTGGCCTGGAACTGTCAGAGTCCCACCTGCCTCTGCCTTCTGAGTGCTGGGACTAAAGGTATGTGCAACCATACCCAGCTAATAATGTCTTTTGACCACTTTATTGAGTTCTTTATATATTAACAGCTGTTTTGTTTAGTTTTGTTTTGTTTTGTTTTGTTTTGTTTTGTTTTGTTTTGTTGAGACAGGGCTTCTTTGCATAGCCTTGCTTGACTGTGCTGGATCTAGCCCTGTAGATCAGGCTGGCCTTAGACTCACAGAGATCTGTCTGCCTCTGCCTCCCCAGTGCTGGATTTACAGGTGTGCCACCACCACTCCACTTTTTTTTCTTCTTCTTCTTTCTTTGGTTATTTGTAGGGAACTTTTTTTTTTCTGGTTTCAGTGCTGGTAATATATCTTGGGGCTTTGTGCATGATAAGTCAGTACTGTACCGCATCCGCAGCCATGTGTTTTTTAGTTTTTGTTTTTTTTGTTGTTTTTAGGTTTTTTTTTGAGTCAGGGCTGCTTGCCTTCTATATATAGCCATGCTGCCTCTTCATTGTAGGTGCCGTGCCAGGACGACATGAGCGTGTTATCATGCCTGGTCTGGTACTTGAGAGATCCTACTAGCATATAAGGCCATTCGTAGTCCCCCAGTGGTGAGTGTCCCCCAGGTGGCTGACATTTCCTGTATTACCAGGCATTGGAGGTCAAGGAAAGGCTTTGTGAAGCAGTGGCTCTCATGGAGATGATGGCCACCGAATGCTGATTGAAGTTAATTGGGGAAGAGGTAAATAAAGCCTTAGGGTCTGAAAAGTCACTGTTACAGAAACAGGCTTGTAGAGGATTTGTGACAAGAAGGGCATGGAGAATTTTTCTGTTGTAGTTTTCTAGTGTGTGAGAAGCCTAAGGAGGGCACAGTGACCAGAGGGAGGGGCTTGTGTCACAGAGTGAGAGCTCAGGAAGTGACCAGAGGGAGGGGCCTGTATCACAGAGTGAGAGCTCAGGAAGTGAGTGTGGCTTGAACAGGAGTGGCCTCTGAGTAGATAGGAAAGCTCTAACCCAAGGGTAGTAAGTCACCTACACCCTCAAAAGCAAGATGTGTACCCTATGTAGAGCAAACTTCGTGTGTTAGAAAAATAATAAAACAGACTAAAGAGGTAGTTCAGTGGTTAAGAGCCCCCGCTGTTCTAGCCGAGGACCTGAGTTTGGTGCCCAGCACCCACAACAAACTCACCACACAAACACTTGTAATAACCTCCTGGGGACCCAGGCCCTTTTCTGTTCTTGACACGCTCCTTCCTGGCTTTGGAAAGGACCACACACACATAATAAATAAATGAAATATTAAACAAGAAAACAACTTTTTTCTTTTCTTTTTCCTTTTTTGCAGATAGTATCTCACACAATAGTAGCTCCAGCTGGCACTCAATCAGGGCAATTCTTAGTCTCCTCAGTTGTGCCGTTATACTCAGTTTTATTTCTGGTACTTTCTTTTTTTTTTTTTTTAAAGATTTATTTATTTATTATATGTAAGTACACTGTAGCTGTCTTCAGACACTCCAGAAGAGGGCATCAGATTTTGTTACGGATGGTTGTAAGCCACCATGTGGTTGCTGGGATTTGAACTCGGGACCTTCGGAAGAGCAGTCGGGTGCTCTTACCCACTGAGCCATCTCACCAGCCCCCTTTCTTTTTTTTATATAAAATTTTCTTAAAGATTTATTTATTTTATTATNAATCAAAACCAAAAAACTAAAAACATTACTTAAAGGCATCTGAAGTCCCAACATTAAAGAAGAAGAGGGTCACTTGAATCCAAGAGTTCAGGACCAGCCTTGGCAATGTAATAAATGAATATCTAACCATACTCTGTATATAAAGTTATGATTTATTATAGAACATTTGCCTGGTGCTTTCAGAGCCTTTGGTTTCCATCCCCAGTAGTGTAATAAAAGAAGTTTGGTGGGGCTGGAGAGATGGCTCAGCAGTTAAGAGCACTGACTGCTCTTCTGAAGGTCCTTAGTTCAAATCACAGCAACCACATGGTGGCTCACAATCACCTTTAATGTGATCTAATGCCCTCTTCTGGTGTCTGAAGATAGCTACAGTGTACTTAGATATAATAATAAAATCTTTAAGAAAGAAAGAAAGTTTGGAAAGGAAGATCACCAATATAAGCCCCACTTGGGCTGCACAGGGACACCTTGCAGCAAATTGCTCAGTGACTTATGTTACATTCACCTGGTGATGTTAAACACTAAAAGGGGCCTGGAGAGATGGCTCAGCGGGTAAGAGCATTGACTTCTCTTCCAGAGGTCCTGAGTTCAAATCCCAGCAACCACATGGTCGCTCATAACCATCTGAAATGAGATCTGATGCCCTCTTTCTGGTGTGTCTTATGACAGCTACAGTGTACTTATGTATAATAAATCTTTTTTTAATTAAAAGTGATACAGTCTAATATTTAAAAATCCCAAGTATGGCACTGGCGAGATGGTTCAATGAGTAAAGGTACTTTGTGGGAAGCTTGGCAAGCAGAGTTAATTCCCTGGGTCCCAAATAGGAAGAATGATTAACTCCTGGGGGTTGTCCTCTGACCTCTACATATTCACTGTTGCACGAGGGGTTTTTTTGGTTTAGTTTCCTTGACAAACCTCAAAGCCAAATTTATATTAAATAGGAAAAATTCCAGAGACATCACTTCTTAAGAATACCGTTAATCTTCATATCTACTCTTATTGACTATAAGGGTGAAATCTTAGTTAGGATAATATGGCCAAAAAAAAAAAAAAAAAAAGAGAGAGAAAGGATACAGTTAGTAAAGGAAGATGTCAGATTATCCCTATTTGCAGGTGATATGATGTCCTACCCTAAATTGACCATGAGAAAATGTTTAAATCTGATACACACTTTGAGCACAGTAGCAGGGCACACTCACCTACAGATAAGCATCTGATGCATCCTGGTTATGTAGTCAGACGAGCTGACTGTCACCAGCCGCCGAGTGTGGGTTAGAGACCCGTGTCACCACACTTAGTAGTCGGTAGTTTTTCTGTATGCTCAGTAATGACCTTTTGGTAGAACATACCTCAACACTTGTTATCTCAGCACATGGGGAGTAGAGGCAGAAGGTTCTAGGTCATCTTAAACCAGATACCAAGCTGAAGACCACCAACCTGCAACACATGAGACTCCCTCTCACAAGTTCACAGAGGGTCAGGAAAGCCAAAGCCTTGTGTGATGATTGATCTTAGTTGATCGTGTGATTGTATCTGATACCAAGTAAGAGAGATGCTTCTGGTTGGTCTGTGAGGATTCTTTCTGGAATGAGCTCGGCTTTTCCTCGTGGCCTAGATAGAATGCAGCGTGAGGGAAGAGCAGTGATGCTGTCTTTGCTCATGTGGGTGCGTGCACAGACCCTGCTCCCATTTGTTGTTCTTGCCGTCCTTGGACATCAGAACACAGCTTCTGCCGGGTGTGGTGGCTCACCTTTAATCCCAGCACTTGGGAGGCGAAGTAGTGGAAGGGAGGTTCAGGGGTTTAAGGACATACTTGAATATAATAGCAAATTTAAAGACAATCTGGGTTACATGAGACCTTGTCTCAACAAACAAAAAAGAAAGGGAAATAACTTAAAGTTAGAGCATAGCAAGGACTTCCTGGAAAACACCTCAGTAGCTTAGGAAAACCAAGAATTGGAACATGGCAGACCTTTGTATGGTGCCAGCAGGGACCCATATCCACTGGGTGAAAACATATGAAAATATATGAAAACATATCCACTGCTTTGAGAGCTGCCTTTGGGGGTCTGTGGTGGAGTCTCCACTCCTGCAGCGACTGAAACACAGAAGCTCTAACAGCAGCTATGAACATCGAGTGCTTCGAGAGCTGCCTTTGGGGGCCTGTGGTGGAGTCTCCACTCCTGCAGGGACTGAAACACAGAAGCTCTAACAGCAGCTATGAACATCGAGTGCTTCGAGAGCTGCCTTTGGGGGCCTGTGGTGGAGTCTCCACTCCTGCAGGGACTGAAACACAGAAGCTCTAACAGCAGCTATGAACATCGAGTGCTTTGAGAGCTGCCTTTGGGGGCCTGTGGTGGAGTCTCCACTCCTGCAGCGACTGAAACACAGAAGCTCTAACAGCAGCTATGAACATCGAGTGCTTTGGGTGTGGATGGTTTGGTCACTGGTCCAGGGAATGCCCTACTGGTGATGATCTGATCGGGGTTATTAAATAAGAAGCTGTGACAGTGGTGGTTTACTTTGGATAGAGGTTTCAGTTTGTTTTTTCATCTCTACCAGACATCTGCGGGGCCGTGGGTGTAGGGGAAGAAGAGAGAGTGAGAGAGAGTGCCCGCGTCCCACCAGAGTGGGAGGACTTGGGAGGACTGCAAGACGCTTTCCATGCACCCCCGGGCGGACATCTGGCTGTGTGAAGCCACGAATCCCACACAGTGGGGGGTGGAGAAGGGGCAGCCCCTGGTACCAGGTTCTCAGTCTCCGGCATCCCACGCCAGGGGTATGGCAGAGAAGCTGAGAACAGAATACGGCCCCAAGCCCCGGAGATACAGGAAGAGGGCGGGGGTTGGGGGTGGCGCTGTGTGGTTTCCATGCAGGTGAGTGTCTTTAGTCCAGGCCTTGATGAACAGAGACAGTCTATGTTTTTAGAGCTTTATTGTAGAAAGGCAGGGTGAAAGAGAGAAGATAAAAAGAGAGAGAGACAGGCCATGGCCAAAAGGAGAGAAGGGGGAAGGGAAAGAGAGAGAGTTAGAGAGTAAAAAAGGTGAAGGCTTAGAGAGAGAAAGGTAAAAGCTTAGAGAGCCAGGGTAGGGGCCAGGAGCGGGGCAAACAGCCCCACTTATAGTGGGCTTGTTATCTTGCTGTTGCTGGGTAACTGTGGGGAGGAGTCTAGCCAGAAGGCCAGAAGCTTGGGATATTGTCTACATGACTGCTAGCCACGAGCCTCTCCTGTGGGGGCTGTGCAGGCGGTAATTTCGACAGGAGCCAGGGGTCCAGGAGACATGGTCGAATGCCCACCGTCCCATGTAGGTGAAAATTACCAACCATCGGGTCTTATCGGGGTTCAAGACCTCAGCTCGACTGGAGACCAGACTGTCTGTGCATAGCCCATTGCCCCACAGACATCTATTATTACTGGTGAGCTTGGTAATCTTGCCAAGGTCTGTGATCTCTAGGAGGATGTCTGCTACTTTTGGTAAACGTGGCTCCGTTGCCAAGGACTGCAAGGAACAAGATTAGTTCTGCTACAATACTGGCAAAGGCAGACCATCTTGCTGTGACCATGACCACTCAGATGTACAGTTCTGTTCTTGTGGTAAAGTTGGACACATTCAGAGAGACTACACCAAAGTGAAGTATTGTCGGGGCAGTGAAACTGGTCACATATTCATCTATAGCAGTAAAACAGGGAAGTCAATCATACTGCTTCAGTGGGTCAGGGAGTCTTGCACAAGAATGCATAGTACAAGGGCTGGTGAGATGGCTCAGCAGGTAAGAGCACCGAATGCTCTTCCAAAGATCCTGAGTTCAAATCCTAGCAACCACGTGGTGGCTCACAACCATCCATAACCAGATCTGACGCCCTCTTCTGTTTTTGTTTTTTTGAGACAGGGTTTCTCTGTATAGCCCTGGCTGTCCTGGAACTCACTTTGTAGACCAGCCAGGCCTGGAACTCAGAAATCCGCCTGCCTCTGCCTCCAGAGTGCTGGGATTAAAGGCATGTGTCACCACACCTGGCGTTCCTTTTGTTTTTGTGTTTGTTTGAGTTTCTCTTTGTAGCCTCAGCTGCCCTGGAACCCACAGATATCGACTTGT
Source organism: Mus minutoides (assembly GCA_902729485.2). NCBI lineage: Eukaryota > Metazoa > Chordata > Mammalia > Rodentia > Muridae > Mus > Mus minutoides. The sequence goes on from LR750415.1 coordinate 14,308, forward strand.
GTCTGCCTCCTACTTGCTGGGATTAAAGACATGTCCATCACTGCCTGGCTGTGGTGATAAAATTTCAAAAGTCAGCTGGAAAAGGCAACAGAAATCCTAGAAATAGGAAAAAAAAAAGTAATTTAAAATCATTCCAATAAAGCTGGAGGAGGAAAGGGGGGAATTGGTAACCTGGATGGAAGGAAATTAAAAGGCTGTCTGTATGTTTCTGTGAAGGTTTCTTATTCCCTGCTACTGACGTTAAATTGTGAGCTGTCACGAGTGCTAGAAATGGGTCTTCGGGAGGAGCAGCCATAACTGCTGAGCCATCTCTCCCACCCCCAAATTTTATGGTTTTTTTTTTTTTTGTTTGTTTGTTTGTTTGGTTTTTCGAGACAGAGTTTCTCTGTGTAGCCCTGGCTGTCCTGGAACTCACTTTGTAGACCAGGCTGGCCTTGAACTCAGAAATCCGCCTGCCTCTGCCTCCCAAGTGCTGGGATTAGAGGCGTGCACCACCACCGCCCGGCCAATTTTATGTATTTTAAAATGTCATAAATAAACGTTGTATGCATGAATTTCAATCTGGAGATTTTTGGGTGGTTTTTACCATGGGTTTTACTTCGTAGCTAACCAAATCTGGCCTCACACTTGGGAAAAAGCGGTTGCCTCCATCTCCACAGTGTTCTGACATGTGCAGTTTCAGATGTCTTTGGTCACAGGACAGAATTTATTAAATAGAGCTTGCAGTCCTGGAATGGCCATTTTCCCCACGTGGTTTTTCGTTTGTTCCTCACAGAAGGCTTGAGCCAGAAGTCCAACCGCGCCCGCATATGGCTTCGCTAAGCTTATGGCCGCGTAGAGGAAGCGCAGTCGCGGGCGGGCGACAGGGAGGCGAGTGGCCGCTAGTGGTCGCAGGCGGAAGTGGGACGGGAAATAGGAGAAGACTGTGATCCGATTGGCTGTTCGGCGACCGTATGCTAATCACGGTGACAGTTTGCGTGGTGTAGGGAAACCGTAGCGATTCGAAATGCCCCGTGGACAGGGTCTGGAGAGGTGTCAGTCTGTCAGAGAAGGTGTCCCCGCGTGGACAGACGCGGTGTGAGATAGCAGCGTGGACAGGGATGGCACGGGGCGTCTGTGCGGCGGTCGCCGTGAGTAAGATGTGGGGGCGGCTGGTACAGTGCGGCGAGGTGTGGAGTGTGAGGTTAAGACTATACTTTCAGGGATCATTTCTATAGTTCGTTACTAGAGAAGTTTCTCTGACTGTGTAGAGCACCCGAAACCACGAGGACGNAGACGTAGCGTTCCTTCCTGAGCGTGAAGCCGGCTCTAGGTGCTGCTTGATTGCAGCTGCCTCTTGCCATTGATGATCGTTCTTCTCTCCTTCGGGAGGGTGAGAGGGAGGGAACGCAGTCTGAGTGGACTCGGTTACCTTTTACGGGTTTGAAAAGTTAGACTATTTATTGTCTCTTTTTTGACTACGTTTTAGTTTGTTCTTTATTTCTACAGGAAACACATTAGGCCTTTTGGCATTTTAGAATTCTCTATCCTAAAATGCAGAGTAGAACTGTTATATGGGTTTGCTCTACATCTACTATTTTTAAGATTGTTTTTTGCAAGGGCCTGAGTACTTGCCTGTCTCCTGAAACGTCCTGTAAAGAAGGGTTTTCTAGATAATATATTTAACTTTTACAAGTATCTATAATAGATACTTGTCGTTCTATCTCTATTTCTGTTTTTTGCTGAGTAGTCCTCTAGGTATGTATCTTTTACTTTGGTGAGTATATGATATGCCACTGCTTTCTTATAAATAGATGAGAAAGCCAACAGGTCACTGATTAAATGGAAAATGTTGAAACTAGACCTGAAGAGCTCTAAGCCACCCTCTGTCTTCAGGTTCAGTTCTCAGCACACTCATAACAAAAACCCTATACACCTATAAACCCAGTGCTCCTGAGGCAAACAGCACTGTTTCTGATTGCCAGGCCAGCCTTGGTAAGCCTAGTGAGTCTTAGTTCCAGCATGGCTGCATAGTGAAATAAAGTAAACCTGGAAATTCAGCCTTGCCCCCCAAAGGTCAAAGATTGTATTTTGTGTATTTGTGGGATGATATACTTGCCACGGCTAAAGTGTGAAAGTCAGAGGACAACTGGCAGGAGCTGATTCTGTCTTAAGTGGGTAAGGATGGTTTGAACTCAATTTGTCAGTTTTGGTTGTTGATGCCTTTGTCAGATGAACCACCTTGCAGTCAAAAGGTTTTTTGTTGTTTTGTTTCCTTTTGTAATTTATGTGAATGAAAGCTAGGCAGTGGTGGCACAATCTGGGCATGTAGCCTAGCTGATCTTCAAGTTTGAGGCCAGCTTGGTTTACAAGAGTTCTTTCCAGGACAGACAGGGCTACCAAGAGAAACCTTGTCTTGAAAAACAAAACAAAATAAAAAAAAGTAATGAGTGCTTCACCTGCCAGTTTTCAGGTGGACTGAGAGGTGCCTAAAGCACATGTCAAAAGATGGATTTCGATTTCCTGGAACTAGTACTGCAGGTTGGTGGGTGCTGGGAATGGAAGGAACCTGGGTACTCTGCAAGAGCCATAACCAGAAATCCTAGACACAGCCAGAAAGTATTGAAAAGTGATTCGTTTGGTTTTGGCCTGGAACACAATATGTAAACCAGGCTAGTTTATAAATGTGTGGTGATCCTCCTGCCTATGGATGGTTCTTTCTTGCAGTTTATGGTGGTGTAGGCCCTAGTACCAGTTATTTTTGTAGGATGAGGCAGGAGAACCTTAAACTCAGGCCAGCCTGGACATATAAATGTTGGCCTTTTTTTAATGCTCGTTTTATTTTATGCATATAAAATCTTGTCTGCATGCATGTCTGGCACTGTGTTGATAGAGTGCCATAGGAGGCCAGAGAAGGTCATAGATCCCTTGGAAGCATCCAATGTTTTTAACCCCCACAGAGCCATTTTTTTCAATCTCCATAGGGCATTTATCTTAAATAAGCAAATGAGGTAAATCACAGAAAAGTTAGGGATTTCTCCCTATGTAGTGTACTGACACAGGCCTGTAATTCCAGCACTTGAATGTGGATCAGGAGTTTCAGGTTGATTTGGACTGAGACCTTGTTTCAAAAGTCAAAAGCACACAGGACTGCAGAGATGCCTTGGTAGTTAAGAAGGTGGGTTAAGAGTTTGGTTCCTAGCTCACAGCCTCCTGTAACTCGAGCTCCTGGGAATAGAATGTCCCCTTCTGGCCTTTTTATGTACCCACCACACACTTATATAAAACACAAAACCAAAAATTTCACCCAGTATAAGTTTCAGCAGTTCCATCACAGGATGAAGCTGATGTTCACAGCGATCTGTTTTTGTTTTCCAGGAGTCTGTGTTGATGCAGTTAACACTCTGGGCCAGTCAGCGCTCTTTGTTGCAGCATTATTGGGCCATGTGAAATTAGTGGATGTTCTGGTGGATTATGGATCAGATCCAAATCAGTAAGTATAATAATATCAATTTCTAGAAAACAAAATGCTTTTTTGTTGTTGTTGTTGTTTGTTTTTTGTTTTTCGAGACAGGGTTTCTCTGCATAGCCCTGGCTGTCCTGGAACTCACTTTGTAGACCAGGCTGGCCTGGAACTCAGAAATCCGCCTGCCTCTGCCTCCCGAGTGCTGGGATTAAAGGCATGCGTCATCACGCCCGGCTACAAAATGCTTTAAAAATCCTTTTTCTTGAGTCAGAGGCTGACTCTGCATCCCCTGCTGTATGCAAGGTACCGTTTAGTCCAGGCTGTCCTTGAACACACATCGAACCTCCTCTCAGCCTTCAGAGTCCTGGGATTGCAGATGTCAGCCACTGTACATTTTATTTCCAAGTGTGGGCTGGTGTATGTGTGTATAGGTTAGAGGATATGTTGGGAGAGTTGATTCTCTTCTTCTACCATGTTGGACCTGGGAATGGGATGTCAAACTCAGGTGGTCAGGCTTAGCAGCTGAGGCATCTCTCTGGCCTGTCTCTCTATACACAGGGTCTGATAGAGCTGAGGTTGGCTTTGAATTTCTGATCTTCCTGCCTCTACTTCCCAAGTTTTGCGATTATAGCCATTTGTTACCACTCTTTGCTTTTTTTTTTTCCAAAAGGTTATATGCAATTTCTTAGCTTTATCAGATGTTACTAAGTTCTTAGAACTAGTTGTAATTAAATTTTAATTAAATATTTTATGATAACGCCTTCCATATTAGAATATTGTTGCCATTCTCAGATTTTTCTTCTTCCTCCCTTCCGCTCTCCCCCTCCCTCCTGCTCTCCCTCTCTTCCTCCTCCCTCCCTCCCGCTCTCCCTCCTCCCTCCCTCCCCCCCACCCCCCCACCCCCGTTCCTAGCCCCTCAATGTACTGGAATTTTCCATGTCACTGAGTTCTCCCTGCCCCTGCCTCCAAGTGCTGGATTAATGGTGTGTGCTGCCATATCCAGCTCATTTTCAAGGTCCTTACAGCTTTGTAAGATGACACTGCTGTTGCAGCTTTTAAAAAACTATGGAGAAACAGTTTTTTTCTTTTCTTTCTAGTTTTTTTGTTTGTTTTTCGAGGCAGGGTCTCACTGTGTATCCCTTGGAGCTTGCCATGTAAACCAAATTGGCTTTGAACTCACAGAGATCTACCTGTCTCTGTTGCTAGAGTTTTGGGATTAAAAGCGTGTACCACTATGCCTGGCCAAATCTCTTTAATTTAGAGGGTTGAACCTAGGACTCTAATCCTTGAGCTCCACTTCTATTTTTCAAAAATATTAAAAAATAATAACCTTTATTAATTTTTATCAATAAAATAGTTATCTCCCTATCTTGAAATGTTTTAATAAAATTGATTTTCTAAGAAATTATGATTTATATGAAATCATTATGTGACCCATTACTAATTACTATCACTGTTGGCCCGTTCCTATTCCTTGGGTTATAATTTATATTATGTATTCTGATTGCTTAAACAGGTCAGAATACCTACAAACATGTAGTTGATAACAATTTTTCAGAAAGGCTAATTTTTGCCTGAGTTTTATAGATTGGAATTAAAATAATCTCAGTTTAATATTTGATACAGATTTTAATATGGAAGAACAGCAGTGTAATGAATGGTAGCATGCGGCTCTTTTCATGGAACATGTGTCTCTTCCTAGGTAGTAACACTTTCTCACCTCAGCCGTATGTCCTGACAGGGAATAAAGCAAGTACTTTTACAGTTCTTGTAGCAAGTTCCAGGACAACCAGGCCCACACAAAGATACCCTCTGTTGAGGAGGAGAAGGAAGAGGAAGAGGAGGAGGAGGCGGAGGGGGAGGGGGAGGAGGAGGGAGGAGAAGAAAGAGAGAAACTTTTTTTTTTTTTCCAAGACAGGGTTTCTCTGTGTAGCCCCATTTGTCCTGGAACTCACTCTGTAGACTAGGCTAGCCTCGAACTCAGAAATTCTCCTGCCTCTGCCTCCCAAGTGCTGGGATGAATAGCATGCGCCACCACTGCCCAGCTCTTGATGTCATTTTTGTGCCATTTGTGGGACTGCTTGTGTATGGTGTGGTTCTTGGACTTGGCCATGTCTGCACGGTAACCCCCAGCTCCTGCAGCATCTGGGACCTGAAAAGACAGGATTAAAGCTTCTAAATGATTACAGTCCCAAGGGCCAAAATACTAAAAAGAATTTTAGTAGAAGAAAAACAGCTTGGGCTGGAGAGATGGCTCAGTAGTTAAGAGCACTGACTGCTCTTCCAGGGGTCCTGAGTTCAATTCCCAGCAACCACATGGTGGCTCACAACCTTATGTAATGGGATCTGATGCTCTCTCTTTCTGGCCTGTCTGAAGAGAGCAACAGTGTACTCATATAAATAATAAATAAATCTTAAAAAAAGAAAAAAACAGCTCATTAAAATTTACTTCTAATATTGCAGAACTAAACAAAATTTAGAATAAAACAAGGTAGAGATTTTTCCCTTTTAACCATTAAACTGATAAAGAGAATTTATCATGTAAACAATCTCATGCTTTTTGTTTGTTTGTTTGTTTTTGTTTTTGTTTTTGTTTTTGTTTTTCAAGACAGGGTTTCTCTGTATAGCCCTGGCTGTCCTGGAACTCACTCTGTAGACCAGGCTAGCCTCGAACTCAGAAATCTGCTTGCCTCTGCCTCCCCAGTTCTGGGATTAAAGGCGTGCGCCACCACGCCCAGCTCCCATGTGTATTTTTATTCCACTTGGACTGTTTCCTTGTAGGTTTTAATTTGGTGTCTACAAACCATTCTTCTTCTTTCCTCTTCCTCCTCCTCCTCTTCCTCTTCCTCCTCTTCTTCCTCTTCCTCCTCTTCTTCCTCTTCTTCTTCCTCCTCCTCTTCCTTCTCTTCTTCCTCCTCCTCCTCTTCCTTCTCTTCTTCCTCCTCCTCCTCTTCTTCCTTCTTTCTTCTTCATTATTCATGGGAAATGAAAAATAATATTTTCTCCCCATAACTACTTAGTTTTCCTACTACTGTAGAAGTAATAATCAGATTAGAAATAATGAAACACGACACAGAACCACTGACCCAGATGCCTGGTCCCTGACAGCCTCCTTAGCATCACTCCAGGGACTTATGAAACAAGCATACATTCCCAGGTCCCAGGCATGCAGAGTCAGGCTAATCTTAGAATAATTTTTTTTTTTAAGGTTTATTTTATTGGGCTGGTGAGATGGCTCAGCGGGTAAGAGCACCCGACTGCTCTTCCGAAGGTGATAAGTTCAAATCCCAGCAACCACATGGTGGCTCACAACCATCCGTAACGAGATCTGGCGCCCTCTTCTGGAGTGTCTGAGGACAGCTACAGTGTACTTACATATAATAAAATATGTGAGCCACCATGTGGTTGCTGGGATTTGAACTTATCACCTTCGGAAGAGCAGTCGGGTGCTCTTACCTTCTGAGCCATCTCACCAGCCCCCTTAGAATAATTGTTAAAAAATACTTTATATATGTGCAGCCACAATTAAACTGTAGTTACAGGTTATCCAGCATGGAAGCTGGAACTGAATTTAGGTCCTCTGGAAGAGCAGCAAATGTTCTTAACTGTTGAGCCATTTTTCCAGCTGTGTGTGTGTGCGTGTGTGCTCATGTGTATAGTTTTGTTTTGAGGATAGGATCTTACTTTATAAACCAGTCTGGCATTGAACTCATTTGACTGTCCTGCCTCCACCTTCCAAGTGCTGGAGTTATGGGTATATGTCACCACGCTCTACTTACTCTTTTTTTTTTTTTTTAAGATTTATTTATTTATTTATTATATGTAAGTACACTGTAGCTGTCTTCAGACACTCCAGAAGAGGGCGTCAGATCTTATTACAGATGGTTGTGAGCCACCATGTGGTTGCTGGGAATTGAACTCAGGACCTCTGGAAGAGCAATCAGTGCTCTTAACCTCTGAGCTATCTCTCCAGCCCGCTCTACTTACTCTTGAGAGTCAAATGCTGGTAGCTATCTCAGTGCCTCATTGACTAAGTTATACTGGAATACTATACAGATATTGAAAAGCAATGTGCAGTGGCTTGTATTCTCTCTCTTATGTGGAAGCTCTCCATCATAAGAATGGTTTATATCACATAAATGTAAAAACTATTTTACCACATTTTTTTAGATTTATTTTATGTGTGTGAATGTTTTGCTGCCACTTTGATACATGGTGCCTGTGGCAGTTAGAAGGTGTCAGTTCTCTTGAAACTGGGGTTCTACGTGGTTGTGAATTACCATGTGGATGCTGGGAATTGAACCCAGGTTCTCTGTAAGAGTAACATGTATTTTTTTTTTTAAGATTTATTTATTTATTTATTTATTTATTTATTTATTAATTATATGTGTATACACTGTAAATGTCTTCACACACTCCAGAAGAGGGCATCAGATTTTTGTTACGAATGGTTGTGAGCCACTCTGTGGTTGCTGGGATTTGAACTCAGGACCTTTGGAAGAACAGTCAGTGCTCTTAATCGCTGAGCCATCTCTCCAGCCCTCTTGCTTTCTTTTTCAACGAGAGGAAAAGCGCTCTCTAGGGTGATTCTGATGTGCACCTTGTTAGGAAACCAGCTATTTCCTTTATAGCCTCATCTTGTCATGGACAAATAAAGGCCATCTTTCATGCTTAGTTTCTTGGCATTGGTGGAAGCTTTGAGGAACATATTCTTGCCTGGATTAGTGGTGCCAAAGTTTTGTTGGACTCTACTATGGAATTTGTGTGGATAGCAGAGTGCTTGTCACCTGGGAGGAAAGGTCTCTGTGTTTAACTAGCTTCACCCCAAGATACAGAAGACATAAAGAAAGCGGTTTGGTAAAGCCATTGCCAGGGAGTAGTAAGGCAAGAACACAGGTTCAAACCCCTATCTGGGTATGAAGCCCTTTTGATCCCTCATCTGTTTAGAAGGTTGAGATAAAGATGAAAAGGGGGATTTGTGTAAAGTTCTTGCTGCTGCAGACTCATGTTCTCACAAACAATAGTGTAATCTTCCTCTCTGTAATGTACTGTTAATGACTGGAAGAACTTCTAATGCTAAATCCCTTCAGTGCACTGAAGGAGCTGTCATGGACGCTCACTGTGTTTCTTTCTGTCTAGCCGTTGCTTTGATGGGAGCACCCCTGTCCATGCAGCAGCCTTTTCAGGCAACCAGTGGATCCTCAGTAAACTGCTGACTGCAGGAGGTGACCTGCGACTCCACGATGAGAAGGGTCGAAACCCACAGGACTGGGCCTTGACAGCAGGGAAGGATCGTAGCACTCAGGTAAAAGTGGGCCTCTGTGTCCAGTAGAAGCCCGTGGACTGAGTCAGGATCCATGGGAGCAGAACAAACTTTACAGCAGTCTCAGCATTGGAACTGGACAGAGAGCTGAGTTGAAGCAAGTTAGGTGTATGTGGAGGCTACAGATAGATGTTGGGTGTCGTCTTTGCTCAACCATCCAATACCAGGTTTCTTTTGTTTTGTTTTTTTGTTTTTTCGAGACAGGGTTTCTCTGTAGCCTTGGCTGTCCTGGAACTCACTCTGTAGACCAGGCTGGCCTCAAACTCAGAAATCCACCTGCCTCTGCCTCCCAAGTGCTGGGATTAAAGGCATGCACCACCACTGCCTGACTCACCAGGTTTCTTAAAGATTGACTGTGTGTGTGTTTGCCTGTATTTATGTCTGTGTGAGGATGCCAGGTCCCCTGGAACTGGAGTAACAGTTATAAGCTGCTATGTGGGTGCTGGGAATTGAACTGGCAGAGCAGGTAGTGCTCTCCAGCCCCATCTTTTTAGTTTTTAAAAGGTATGTCTTTTTCTTGGTTACTACTGTGTATTGTGTATCCATGATGTGTGTGCCTTGGTATGAGTATAGAGGTCAGGGAACAACTTTGAGGAGTTGCTTCTGCCGTGTGAGTGCTGGAAATCAAACCCAGGTTCTCTGGGAAAGTGGGAAGCAAAAGCTTTTAGTCACTGAGCCATTTCTTCAGCCTCCTTTATTTTTTAAGACAGGCTCCTTCACTGACCAGTGAGCTTGTGAGATCTACCTGTTTCCCCTGCACTGGTGTTATAGGCACGTGCTGCTCTGCCGAGCTTGTAATGCTTTAACTCTGGGACTCTGAACTCAGGTCCTCATCCTCACATGGCAGGAACTTTACCAACGAAGCCACCTCCTTAGCCCTGTGATATGTTTTAGTGAGGACTAGATAACATGAAAAACGTAAAACAGAATAGCATGCCAAGTGCCAGCACTCCTATGTTTAGTCCCTGTCCCTGCCATGGCTTACTCATCCATTGAAGGACAGGTTTCCTCCATGAAAACATTCCACACCTTTAGATTTATCCCTTTCTAGAGCTTTTCCTGTTGAGATTCCTCAGCTCCTCAAATGCATCTGTATGTTCACACCTTTATTCCCTGATGCTGTCGGCACTGAGTCTCTGCTGTGTGTTACAGATGGTGGAGTTCATGCAGCGCTGTACTTCACATATGAAGGCTATCATCCAGGGCTTCTCCTATGACCTCCTGAAGAAGATAGACTCTCCTCAGCGACTCATCGGCAGCCCACCCTGGTTTGGTAGCCTCATTCAGGGGTGAGCACAGTCTTGAGCCACTTCAGCCTTCCTGATGGGGGCCTTGTGGCTTTTTTTTTTTTTAAGATTTATTTTATTTATTATATGTAAGTACACTGTAGCTGTCTTCAGATACTCCAGAAGAGGGTGCCAGATCTCGTTATGGATGGTTGTGAGCCACCATGTGGATGCTGGGATTTGAATTTATCACCTTCGGAAGAGCAGTCCGGTGCTCTTACCCGCTGAGCCATCTCACCAGCCCTGGCCTTGTGGCTCTTAAGCAGCATAACAGGTTGAAAGGTTGAGGCCGGGAAGAGAAAGCCTGTCACTGATAAATTACTAGGGAGATAGGACTTCTAGTCCTTCCAAGATCAGACTTGTAGCATTCACGTCTTCCTCCACTTCTTTTCTTCTACTTTCTTTTCTTTTCTCTTCTCTTCTCTTCTCTTCTCTTCTCTTCTCTTCTCTTCTCTTTTCTTTTTTTTTCTTTTCTTTTGACATCTCTCTGCATAGCCCCAACTGTCTTAGAATTCACTATGTAGACCAAGATAGCCTCAAACTCAGAAGCTAACCTGCCTCTGCCTTCTGACTGCTGGCATAAAAGGTATGTGCCACCCCACCTGGCAGCAGAATAGTTTTCATTCCGAAGGATTTGAAACTGCTGTGGCATCATCAACTGAATAGCCATTGCATGCATACACTGTTATATTTCCAGTGAAAGTTGAGCTGGTGGGACCCTGGTGTGCAGGAGGTGGGTTGAGTCTCGTGTGTGGGAAAAACAGTGACTGCATGAGTATCATTTACATCTAGTCCTGGCTCATGTTCTCTGGCCTTCTGTAGGCCATCGTTTCCCCTTCTTAGGAAAGCTGTAGTTTTCCCATCTGTAAAATGAAAAGATTGCAGAAGATACGCTTTGTGATTCTTTTCAACTCTGACCATCTGTACTTGTATCTGTTGATAATGGGAGCCGGGATCCAGGAGCGGGTGTGAGAGGCGGAGTCACCAATCCGGGAAAGAGATTCTAGCGACCAGAATCCAGGTGCAGGTCTAATGTATTGCACAGCAGCAAGTGGTTTTTTTATACAGTCTTTGGACCAATGGGGAATTGTCATGAGCTTTGGAGTAGCCACCTCTCCCACTGGCACTATCAGGAGATGCCAGGCTGCCTGCATCTGAAGGGACTTCCATGAAGACTGGGGAAGCAGCCACCACCCTGTTCAGGGCCCCTTCTGAGGCTTTACTAGTTTGCTAGGACCCTCTGTTTTGGGTCATGTGATGTGCCAGTGGACATGGCACCTCTGTTACTAGAGCGACATGGAAGCCTCCCTTACTGTCCTCTGAGACCCAGTGACCACACTGATGGAAGATGAATCACTTTTCAGATTTAACAACCTCAGACATTAAGTGCTTGTGGTGAATTTTTGGCTGCAACACTTTGTGCTTCCTGTGAGTCACAGACGCACATCTGCCCAGGAGCTGGTGGCCACTTACCGAAAACTCACAGGGCTGGCTGGATCAGAAGTCATCCCCAGCTATATAGTTCATTAATTAAATATAAATCTTTAAAAATAATGCAAAGAGAGAAATAGAGCCAGTGAGATGGGTCAGCAAGTAAAAGCACTTGCTATTAAACTGAAAGACCCACAACGTGAGGACTCCCCCATGTTCTGACTCAGGAGAGGCGACACCCCAAATCACTCATGAGAAACGGTCTTGATGCAAATTGCAAGAGGACTTTATTTCAAGAGCACTCTTGGGCCCACAGTCATACACCATGCAGGGGTAGAGGACCCTGGAATGCTGAGTAGCTGGGAGGGGGGTATTTAAAGGAAAAAAACCACAACTCAAGAGGGTGGGAAGGGCACTATTGGAAAAAAAACAAAAATACTAGTTAATACTTTGCACGAGGAAGTACAAAGTCACAAGAGTCACAAGAAATACCTGGTAATTGTGCGGGTTATTTCTCAAGACAGTTTCTATGAGCCCCTAACAATAGCATATTTGCATAGCTGGTTCTAGGAGCAGTCAGGGTGGGTCAGGGTGACTTTCTTTGAATGAACACTCCCTGAACCCAGGAAGCAGGTGGGTGGAAGGATGTCTATATCTGTTTTATGATTAGTATGCCTTGGAGCATTGAGTCACAAAGGTCACATTCTCAAGCTTGGGCCTAAAGCCCTAGTTTTTTTGTTTCACTTTTTCACCAACACTTGAGGGGTAGATCTCATACCAGTCTGGGCTACCTAAAACTATCTTGTCACAAGGAAAAGAAAAAAATAAAAACAAATAATAAATAGATACTAGCTGCCTTAGTTTGTTTTCCTAGTTACAGTCTATCATTGAGAGGAATAGCAGAAACTCCAGCTGGAGCAGAGGCAGTCTCTCTCTCTCTCTCTCTCTCTCTCTCTCTCTCTCTCTCTCTCCCTCCCTCCCTCCCTCCCTCCCTCCCTCCCTCCCTACCCTCACTCCCGTTTGTGTTAAGTTGATGGCTAACTGTGATAACATTCTTGAAAACTTGGTTTAGTATTGTTTTTTTGGGTATAAATGATAAATTCTTACTTTTTTTCCTCTCTTTTCTCTTTTAAAAATATTTCTAGAAGCCCAAATAGTTCTCCTAACCGACAGCTTAAACCTGGAATCATTTCTGCCCAAAATATCTACAGCTTTGGCTTTGGGAAGGTAAGAGGCTGACACTCATAGCCTAGGTTTGCTGGTTTAGCTAGAGAATAATATGATCATATCTCTCCACCTTATTCAACTCTTCCGGGTTTTGTGGGGTAACAGTTGAGATGGAATCTCAAACTTGAGATAGTCTTGCTTCAGTGCTGGGATTACAGGTGTAAACTACCATACCCGCTCTTGACTAAACCTGGTAATTATATTTTTTCTTTTCCGGATACTGGAAAAACAAAGATCATTCATTTGTCTAGCATATTCCTCGATGGCCTCTTTCTTTAACTGGAAGAATAGAACATCCCAAGGATACTATTTGTCCTCAAAACCTTCCTCAGTTCATTAGAAGCATTTTTTTTTTTTTTTTTTTGGTTTTTCGAGACAGGGTTTCTCTGTCTAGCCCTGGCTGTCCTGGTACTCACTTTGTAGACCAGGCTGGCCTCGAACTCAGAAATCCGCCTGCCTCTGCCTCCCGAGTGCTGGGATTAAAGGCATGTGCCACCATGCCCAGCCATTAGAAGCATTTTAAGTCTATTTATTAGACCTATGGAAGGGTGAAGTCAGCAGGAAGCAAATCCATAGAGCTGGCCCAGCTCTCTGCCTGCCTCTCTGTTAAAGGTAATGCCTGGGACCTTCATGAGAATTAAAGAATCTCTGTCCTTTTGCATTCTAGGTAAGATAGGCCTTTATCTATTTGTAATACCAGCCCTCAATTCCTCCTCCTTATCCTCAAAGTACTTTCTTCTCTCTTCTGCATTGTAGGAAAGGTATTTCTTAGTGCTCCTGTCCTTACCGCAAAATAAATATAAGCACTGTAGCGAGATAATTTGAATGACTTTGGCCAAGATAGTTAAGTGTGTAGAAGAGATCCTACTGGGGACATTGCTGAGCGAAGGAAGGATCTTTGCTCTCTACCAAGGAGCTTGGGTAAGGGTGAAAGTAAAAAGAATTTTGGCTTTTCTCCCTGTTTGTTGATGGAGGTGCACCCAGGATCTCTGACATGATATGTGGATGCTCTGTTTTGGGAGTCAAGTTCCCAATACAGGTAGATTGACCTTTGTACACATGGCCTGTGTTCTAGAGAGGTCATGCCTTTTTTATTACTATGACAAAAAACCCTGATCAAGGCCCCTTATAAAAGAAAGCACTTAATTTGGGTGCTCATGATTCCAGAAGATTAGCAGTGGCAAGCATGGCAAGTGGCAGGCAAGCTTGGTGCAAGAGCACCAGCCGAGAGCTTATGTCTGATCCACAAGCATGAGGACGGGAGAAGAGACAGACAGCTGGGAAAGGAGTGAGTTGTTGAAACCTCAGAGCCCACCCCAGTGCCACACCTCCTCTAGCAAGGCCACACCTTCTAGTCCTTCCCAAACAGTTCCACTAACCAGGGACCAAACATTTAAACATATGAGCCTATGGGGCCATTCTCATTATAACCACCACAGCTCCACAGTCCCAGTTACATCACTTCAGGAAAGATGCTGGACTTCTGTCTGAACCACCTCAGTAAAAGAGAAAGAGTGGGCTGGTGAGATGGCTCAGCGGGTAAGAGCACCCGAATGCTCTTCCGAAGGTGATGAGTTCAAATCCCAGCAACCACATGGTGGCTTACAACCACCCGTAATGAGATCTGACGCCCTCCTCTGGTGCGGCTGAAGTCAGCTACAGCGTACTTATGAAGAATAGTAAGAAACGAATCCTTGGACCGGAGAGACCAACCGAACGAGCGGGGACGACTGGAGCGAGCAGGGCCGGCCCGAGCGAGCGGGGGTTGAAGGGAACAAGGAGTATTTCAAGATTCAAAATATTATAAAGTCAATTGTGGATCATATAGGATCATGCCTCTGATCCTACCCCTTAGGAAGAATGAGTTGTAAAAAGAAATGCTAGAAGCTACCTGAGCTAGCACACTCCTATAATACCCAGTACAATACCCAGTACTCAGGAGGAGGCCTATGTAAGCTACATACTGAGATCTTATCTATAAACAAGCTGGGCATGGTGGTGCACACCTTTAATCCCAGCACTTGGAAGGCAGGCAGGCTAGTCTGAGTTCGAGGCCAGCCTGGTCTACATAGTGAGTTCTATATCATGTCCCCCCCAAATCAACCAACCAATCAACTGCTACCAGCAAAGAGAGTACATATGTGTACTAGGTAAGTAGCAGCTCTAAGCCAATGACAGGAAACAGGAGCTCTGCTTTCCCTGTTTTATTTCCACCAATTTAAAGCAGTACCTTGGTTTCAGTTTTATCTCACTTCAGGGATGCAGCTTACTTACCCAGGATCTCTTCCAGTCATTGGAGAAAAGGAAGTGATCCAAGCTGATGATGAGCCCACCTTCTCTTTCTTCAGTGGCCCCTACATGGTCATGACTAAGTAAGTTGGAACTGGATGTGGGAGTTAATCCTGGGGGAAGAGTGGCTTACTATGTATTGGCAGCTTCTTCTCAAGCATGAAGGAACTCATAGTGTCTTTAAACTAGCATTTCTTTTTTTTTTTTTTTTTTTTTTTTGGTTTTTCGAGACAGGGTTTCTCTATGTAGCCTTGGCTGTCCTGGAACTCACTTTGTAGACCAGGCTGGCCTCGAACTCAGAAATCCGCCTGCCTCTGCCTCCCAAGAGCTGGGATTAAAGGCGTGCGCCACCACGCCCGGCTAAACTAGCGTTTCTTACTGTGGACATTTTTGGCCAGATGATTTCTTGTTGTGGTCAGCCCTATGAATTGTAGCGTGTATGCCTGGTCTTTCCCTGTTCTAACTGCTTGTGGCCTTCTTGGATGGGACAGGACTGACCCAAGACATTACCAAAGGATTCTCCAAGTAGAGAACAACTGCTCTGAACAATTTCTCATTTCAATATGCTAACTTTCTGCAGTCTAAAGAACTAGAGGCAACAAGATGGAAATTAGCTTGCCTCTGAAACAGGATGTGGCTCTCATCAGCCAGATCCAAGGATGGTGACAGTAACAGGATGTGGATGTGACAAGAACCTATCGGATGTACTCAATCATCCCTGCACGGTCAGGAGCTGTCCTGGCCAGGATGTTTCAGCTTTTAGAACCTGGATGCTTCTTTTCTTCTTCAAAGAAACACACATCTACAAATGCCTCTTCTGGGTCCACAAGGCTCCTTTGACCCCTGTTTTTCTGCCCATGCTATGAATTTGTCATCAGCTCATGCCTGTGTTCCATCACTATAGCTTCTGTCCCCTCCTAATGGGCTCTTGAATATTCCCTATTGTCTGGGTCACCATAGCCCTACCCATTTACCACACTGCTGTCAGCATCGGCTAACATAAAACCTCACCAAATTACTCACTCCCTTGAACCTTCTGGGACCTTTACCTCCTCACTTAATTCTCCAGGGTGCTTTAGAGTCTGGAGGTGTTAGGAGAGAGGAGAGGAGAGATAGTGTGTGAACCTGTTTTCCAGCTGTGTGGGAAGGAAGGCTGGTTCACCAAAGCAGTGGCTCCTCAGGCCCTCTCCTTGCACTCTCTCCTGCTCTTTTAGCCTCGTGTGGAACAGGAGCCGAGTCACAGTGAAGGAGCTGAACCTTCCCACCCATCCCCACTGTAGCAGGCTGAGGTTGGCCGACTTGCTGATTGCTGAGCAGGAGCACAGCAGGTAAGGAGAGCCATAGAAGAAGAACTACTCCCCGACTAAGTTTGTTGAGACCTGACTGTGGTTCACCAATCTCACCTAGCCTTGGCATATCCTGAAAGCTGCTGAAAGAAAGGAATTAAAGAGTAGTAGCCTGAGGCCTGTGGATGGTGATAAGGGCCTCAGTGCTGTCATCTGTCGGTGACTCAAGTCTTTAGATGGACACGTGGACAGGACCCAGGACCATCTTTTTTGTTGTTGTTGTTGTTGTTTGTTTGTTTGTTTGTTTGTTTGCTATGTCTCCTGAAGCCTCTGTGGGACTCTGTACCCACCTGGAGAGCAAATGACTGTCCTGCTTTCGTAGAGCATAGCAGTCCACGAGGCCAGATCTAAGAACCACATCTCCACCACTAAGGACATTTCCATGAGTATCAGTTCCAAAGGCTTCCTGAGGTTGCAGAGTCATGTCATGTAGGTCTTGGTGAGTCAGATACTGGGTTTATGATTTCATAGCAGGGCCACCAAGGAGTTGAAAGGATCCTGGATCATTGAGCTAGTTTCTGAGTAGGCCACTCAGTCCTCCCTGGGGAGGTGTCTCTGGACAGGTGAAGCCCTTGCTTTTGAAGAAGCTTGCCTGAATCCACACAGTCTGAAAAAACAGTTGGGCAGGCATGATGAGTACTTTGACATGAGGCTGAGGTATGTGGCTTTGGACACATTTCAATTCTGGCTCTCTTGTTTTAGATAACTCTAGCTATGTGTTAGGCCCACATGGAGTGTTTGATCTGCAGGTTTCCCAGCACTGTTACTATTACCACTGATAGCCCTTTCTTTAACACACAATTTATTTTTATTTTATGTCCATTGGTGTTTTGCCTACATGTATGTCTGGGTGAGGGTGTCAGAAGCCCTGGAACTGGAGTTACAGAAAGTTGTGAGCTACCTTGTGGGTGCTGGTAATTGTACCTCAGTCCTCTGGAAGAGCAGCCAGTGTTTTAACCACGGAGACACCTTTCCATCCCACCACTGATAATGCTTCAACCTTCAGCTTCTTCCAATAGATGTCTCCCCTTCCAGAACCTATCTTAAAACGCTATATATGAATTGTATTCTGTTGGCCTTTGGTTTTCTATATATTGTTTTTGAGACAAGAGCTCATGTAATCCAGACTAGACTTGAGTTTCCTGTATAGTAGAGGGTGACCTTGAACCTCGTGCTACCTCCATCTTCCAATTACCAGGATTAAAGGCTGTGCTACCTTGCCTGGCTATAAATGGGATTCACTTAGAATGTGTTCAAATGACCTACAAAGAATATCACCTGTGTTTTCATCATGCAGTCCTATGCCCTGTCCTTTTGAAGATTTTTATCTTTTTTTTAGCAACCTTCGGCATCCTAACCTGCTGCAGCTGATGGCTGTATGTTTGTCCCGGGACCTGGAGAAAATTCGCCTGGTTTACGAGCGTATCACAGTCGGCACACTGTTCAGTGTCCTCCATGAACGAGTATGGCCATTCTGTAGATTTCCCAGCTGCCCTTACTCTTCTCCTTGCCCTCTTCCTTGTTATCTTTGCAGAGTTCCCATTTAGAAGATCGACTTGTAAATCCTTTTCAAGTATTTCGAGTGGTGTAACATGCCAGATAAAGGCTGATAAGCATGTGTTGGAACTAATGTGATTTAATTTTTCACATTGCTTTATTGCTTGATAATGTGTCTGTCTGTCTGTCTGTCTGTCTGTGTACTACCCAGAGGTCAGATGATAACTTTTTGGAAGGAGTGCTCTCCTACTGTGGGTGTCAGGGATTAAAATTGGGTCACCAGGCTTGGCAGCAAGCACCTTTACCCTCTGAGCCCTTTCACTGGCTCTAATACAGTTTTTTTTTTTTTTCCAAGACAGGGTTTCTCTGTATAGCCCTGGCTGTCCTGGAACTCACTTTGTAGACCAGGCTGGCCTCGAACTCAGAAATCCGCCTGCCTCTTGCCTCCCAAGTGCTGGGATTAAAGGCATGCGCCACCACGCCCGGCCAGTTTTTTTTTTTGTTTGTTTTGTTTTGTTAGTCTTCCACCTCTTCTTTCTCTCATTAAGCAAATTTATCAGTGTGTGTGTGTGTATGTGTGTGTGTGTGTGTGTGTGTGAGCGCACACGCGTACGTGCAACACACATATGCCACAGTTATGTGTGTGGAGGTCAGAGGATAACTTTGTGCAGTTGGTTTTCCCCTTTCATCTTTATGTGGGTCCTGAAGAGTGAACTCAGGTCATTGCAGGTCACAAGGTTTATATGACAACTGCTTTCCCTGCTGTGCTATCTAGATGGTCATATTTTTTGTTTATTTGTTTATATTGAGATAGGCTTTGACTATGTAACCCAGCCTAGCATTTATCTCAAATCCTTCCTACTTCCCAGTCTCCTAAAAGCTGGGCTTGCAGCTGTGTAACATAATTGCTGGCCTCCTGTCTTGCTTTCCTTTCTTTTTTTTTTTTTTAAAGATTTATTTATTTATTATATGCAAGTACACTGTAGCTGTCTTCAGACACTCCAGAAGAGGGCATCAGATTTCGTTACAGATGGTTGTGAGCCACCATGTGGTTGCTGGGATTTGAACTCGGGACCTTCAGAAGAGCAGTCCGTGCTCTTAACCACTGGGCCATCTCGCCAGCCCCTTGCTTTCCTTTCTTTTTTAAAAATCAGCCCTTTAATAGTTCAACAGAGCGAGAAACATATTGGCAAATTCTGGTTGAACCATTAGCCACAGGCTCTTTCCCCCTACATTTTCCTTGTGTTCTGTCATGGTTTGTTTATATAGAGGCCTTCATCACTTCCTTCTTACCTCTCAGATTTCCTTGGGATGGAGGACTTTTCTGTGACTGACAGGTCTTGTGGCTAAGTCTTCTTTAGGCTGGGATATGGCTTCTAAGAACTCTTTCTCTATGACCTTATTCTAAATATCTTGGTTGGGCATAAAGAGAGACCCTTAAGAGAATCTTCCTTTATCTGTTTGGGATCAGAGCTGAATTAATTCTCCTCAATTTGTAGAGTCCTTTGAGCTTCCAGATTCTCCCAGCTACAACCTTAGATAGGAAGGCACTGGGAGGTTGTGTGTGTGTGTGGGGTTAACTGGTGTGAGTGGATGGACCTCCCTAGCATTTCCCCAGGTTAGCCTGGAATGCACATACCCAAACTAGAGTACTTCCCCCAACCTCACCTGTAGGAAAGGAGCTGAGGCTTAGGGCCAAGGCCTGGGTCAGTGGGATTGCAGTCACTTAACCTCACTGACATCTAGGCTCCTGTCTGCTAAATGAGAAACCAGAAAGCATCAAGAATCAAATGAAAAGGCTTTGGAAATGGTGCCAGGAGGTCTTTCCTCTCTCTCTTGCTTGCAGAGGTCCCAGTTCCCAGTGTTGCACATGGAGATGATTGTGCACCTGCTGCTCCAAATTGCTGATGCCTTGATATACCTGCATTCCAGAGGGTTCATCCATCGCTCCCTTAGCTCTTACGCTGTCCACATTGTCTCTGCAGGAGAAGCAAGGCTCACTAACCTGGAATACATGATGGAAAGGTAGGTATAGGCTGAAGGGTAGCTTCTTCCTTTTTTTTTTTTTTTTTTGATTTTTCGAGACAGGGTTTCTCTGTATAGCCCTGGCTGTCCTGGAACTCGAACTCAGAAATCTGCCTGCCTCTGCCTCTCGAGTGCTGGGATTAAAGGCGTGCACCACCACGCCCGGCTACAGTGGTCACTTCTTTTTATATATATATATATATATATATATATATATATATATATATATATATATATATTTTTTTTTTTTTTTCCCCTTGTTCCGGTCAACCCCGCTCGCTCCACTTGACCCCACTCACACTGGCCAGCCCCACTCGCTCCACTCGCCTCCGGCCACCCCCGTACGGCCCCCACTTGTTCCAGCCGGGCTCCGCTCCCTCCAGACAGCCTCGCTCGCTCCGGTTGGTCTCTCCGGTCCAAAGACTCATTTCTTATTATTCTTCATAAGTAGGCTGTAGCTGACTTCAGATGCACCAGACGAGGGCATCAGATCTAGTTACGGGTGGTTGTAAGCCACCATGTGGTTGCTGGGATTTGAACTCATCACCTTTGGAAGAGCAGTCGGGTGCTCTAACCCGCTGAGCCATCTCACCAGCCCCCAGTGGTCACTTCTTAAGGGAGATGAGCAGCTGTTACCCTTTCCAGAGAAGAGGAAGGGGCAGGCAGGTTCACAAAGCAGAAGTCAGTGTTAGCTCTGTTGTCTCAGATTACAAGTAGTTTCTTATTCCAGTGTAACCTCATAATTAATATTAAAGCTTGCTAGCTTTCATTTCACCTTTATTTCCCCCTTTTGGAGGTGATTGATTTCATATATGGCTCCAATTTTAGAATTCTGCTCCATCAATAGCCAGGCATCTAGGGTCCATTTGCTATGTTACTTACTTAGTAAGTGGGCTTAGAAGTCAACACCATTTGTAATGTTATAGCTTACATAAAAGGAGGTAATGAGGTGCAGGAGAGATGGCTCAGCGGTTTAAGAGCACTGACTGCTCTTCCAGAGGTCTTGAGTTCAGTTCCCAGCCACCACATGGTGACTCACAACCATCTGTAATGATATTTGATGCCCACTTCTGATGTGTCTAAAGACAGCTACAGTGTACTCATATACATTAAATAAATAAATAAATCTTTTTAAAAAGGAGGTAATGAACTGGAGTTGGTAGCTTAGGGTGTAGGGTCCAAATAAAAGGTTCAAAATAATCAGGTGAAAAGGCCCTGCTAAAGATAGCCAACATTCCAATTCCAGTAGCTATTTCAGGAGTCTCAGGATGCTTTTTAGTGCTTTTTCTCCTTTTGGCTGTTTGCTTTTAACTGTTTAACTGTTGGATCTCTAACTATTCCTAATGTATTAGTGCATTAGAATATAGCAGCATTCTTTAAGTCTATGCAGGTCCTCCCTTTTCTGCTGTTATAGATTTAGGCCTCTTCTGGAGGATGGCATCTGCAAGGGAATCCACTTGGTCCTGTATTTGTTCTTTACTGCTTCACCAATCTGTTCCCTGTCTTTATAGCCTGGTTAGACAGATCGTTGTGTTCTAAAGATTCTATTCTCCTGACCCCTGGGTCCACTGCTAGGGAAATGAGAACAGAAGTGCTTTTAAGCCTTCCATGGGCTTCTGTCAATGGTAAAGTGAGAGGCTTGTTACCTTGGGCTGCATTACTTCATGGATTTATATAAACCACAGTACTAGGCCCCATCCTTTCAGGAGAGAGGTACTGATTGGCCCATGGTTTTTTTTTTGTTTTTTGTTTTTTTAAAGATTTATTTTATTTATATGAATACACTGTAGCTATCTTCAGACACACCAGAAGAGGGCATTCAATCTCATTACAGATGGTTGTGAGCCACTATGTGGTTGCTGTGATTTGAACTCGGGACATTTGGAAGAGCAATCAGTTCTCTTAACCGCTGAGCCATCTCTCTAGCCCCCGGCCCATGTTTTTATAGCACCCAGGACTACTGGCCCAGCTGTGGCACCATCCACAGTGATCTGGGTCTGCCTACATCAGTCATCGTACTGGCTAGTTTTGTGTCAACTTGAAACAGCTGGAGTTATCACAGAGAAAGGAGCTTCAGTTGGGGAAATGCCATGAGATCCAACTGTAAGGCATTTTCTCAATTAGTGATCAAGGGGGAAAGGCCCCTTGTGGGTGGGACCATCTCTGGGCTGGTAGTCTTGGGTTCTATAAGAGAGCAGGCTGAGCAAGCCAGGGGAAGCAAGCCAGTAAAGAACATCCCTCCATGGCTTCTGCATCAGCTCCTGCTTCCTGACCTGCTTGAGTTCCAGTCCTGACTTTCTTTGGTGATGAACAGCAGTGTGGAACTGTAAGCTGAGTAAACCTTTTCCTCCCCAACTTGCTTCTTGGTCATGATATTTTGTCCAGGCATAGAAACCCTGACTAAGAAAGTCATTAACCAGGAAAATGTAACACAGGCTTGCCAGTCTCCTAGGGGAATTTTCTCAATTTAGGTTCCCTCTTCTCAGATAACTCTAGCTCATGTCAAATTGACAATAGAGTAGCCAGGGCAGTTGTGTTCACTCAGTATTTGCTGCATGATTGGATGGATGTAGATGAACACTTAGTGGGACAAAATCAGGGTTAATTACTTTGGATCTATAATCCAAAGCAGCTAACTTTTTTTTTAAAAAAAACTTTTTGCTTGATAATTCTATCAGAGAAGTCAACAGAAATAACACAGTTGGTGAGTAAGGAGTGCCATCTACTGTTGAGAAGACAGCATAACAGTTTATTCTGGTTTTGTGCTCCTGTAGAAATAGGAATCTTGAAGTGAAATGAGGTTTTCTAACTCTCCCACTTCTTGTTAAATTATGGTACTGGGGATCGGTCCTAGGGCCTCACATAATGCTAGGCAAGTGCTACACCACTAAGGCCCAGCCTCTGCCCAGCCCTTCCCTTTATATGTGAGGAAACTGAGGTCCAGAGGGACGACCAAGCCAGCTGCTTATGGGCGTAAGGAAGTAGAGCCAGATGGTAGAGATGGTCCCAGGGCCGGGCAGTGGTGGTGCATGCTTTTAATCCCAGCACTTGGGAGGCAGAGGCAGGCAGATTTCTGAGTTAAAGGCCAGCCTGGTCTACAAAGTGAGTTCCAGGACAGCTAGGGCTGCACAGAGAAACCCTGTCTCGAAAAACCAAAAAAAAAAAAAAAAAAAAAAAAAAGGAAAGAAAGAAAGAAAGTCAGTCCTAGGCCAGAGACAAGATGGACTGGAAGTTGACTGCAGCTGGGAAACAGATCAGCTAGGAGACACTGGGATGGAGCCCGGGAGTCACAGTAGAAGGAAGTGGAATGCACAGAGGAGCTGTGTTAACAGCTGCTGGAGGTGGGGTGAGGTTTAAAGGAAGGAGAGGATGGTGAGAGTTAGCTAGGGTTCACGAGAGACATATAGGGCATGATAGAAATGTCGGAGATATCATCTGGGCCTGCTGACCTCAGAGTAGAACTTCAGGCAGACATGGCAGTTAGCAAGTTATCATAGCTGCAGCAGTATGCTTTTCTTTGTGATGTAAGTTGACCTGTGAGTCCATGTAGCTTTCAATTGTGTATTTATTCTGTGTAACACTCTGCTTGGGCATATTAGTTTGTTTAATGTAACATGCTTGTTAATGGTAATCAACTCCTGTTGTAAAGATAAACAGCAGTCTTTTTCTATTCTTAATTCCTCAGTTGAATCTTTAGGGCAGGACACCACTTGACTCTCAAGTCTCTCACTCTCAGCACCACTCCGCCCCGTTCCTATGGGTAGGTGGGGAACACGGGCCGCTCCTACAGTAAGTGAGCACCTGAGCCACATCTCAGCCCTCCCCATCTGGCTTTAATCAAGAAAGAAGAAAGGCAGCCGGGCGTGGTGGCACACGCCTTTAATCCCAGCACTCGGGAGGCAGAGGCAGAGGCAGGTGCATTTCTGAGTTCGAGGCCAGCCTGGTCTACAAAGTGAGTTCCAGGACAGCCAGGGCTATACAGAGAAACCCTGTCTCGAAAAACAAAACAAAAACAAAAACAAAAAAACAAAAAAAAAGAAAGAAGAAAGGCTGTAGGAGAAGAAAGTGAGAGCACATAAGAGAAAGGATTTGAATTCTGCTTATAAGTGACGTGTCCTTCTCTAGAGCCTTAGCTAAGCCAATGGCCTGAGGTTCCTTTGAAGAAATGCCCAGCTTCAAGAAGGAAGCATGGCAGTTTCTTAAAATATATTACAGGTAATCAAATACTCATTTGCCTCTGGGGGAAGAGCACTTGTCTACCATATGTGAGGGTCTGTGTTTGACCCCTAGCACCCCCATAAAGCAAAAACCATAACCAAAAAAAGCCTACTGATTTTTTGTGATACTAATGTAATTTATGTTAATTTAATATATAATTATATGGTAAATATTCTAAATTTACAGATTAACTATACAAATATGTATTAGATTTGTATGCATATCATAGTATACAAAGTCCCATTTTACCATTTAGCAATATAAAATACCAGGATCAGATTTTCTTTTTCTTTTTCTTTTTTTTAAAAAAAACACAAAACATTTCTTTATTTTATTTATATGAGCACACTGTAGCTGTCTTCAGACACACCAGAAGAGGGCACCAGACCCCATTACAGATGGTTGTGAGCCACCATGTGGTTGCTGAGAATTGAACTCTGGAAGAGCAGTCAGTGCTCTTAACCACTGAGCCATCTCTCCAGCCCCAGGATCAGATTTTCTAATTCATGGTTTGCTAACCTCTCTGTACTCTCTCAAAGGCCCTTCTGGGCAGGTAGGGATGTGTGGAGATGGAGCTGGTAGGAACTGGAGAAGGTTCAATATGATAAAATTACACATGATAAAAAAATACACAAAATTGTACAAAATGCTCAAGGAACTAAAATATCATTAAAATAATTCCACTGATAGAAACCAGTCTAAGAAGCCCATCCTACCTTCTAAAATGCTTATGCCTGACCAGCAAAGAACTTAAACTTTTTTCCTTTTTTTTTTTTTTTAAAGACAGGGTCTCACTGTGTATTACTGGCAGACCTGACAACCAGGCTGGCATTGAGTTCAGAGAGCTGCACCTGCCTCTGCCTCACAAGTATTGGGAAGCCCTCCTTAGTTTTCTATGACAAAGCACCATAGCCAAGTAGTGTTAATAGCTTACAGGTGCAGAGGGTCGGAGTCCACAGTGGAAGAGCAAATTAATGCAGGCAGCCCAAGTCAGAGGCAGAGAGAGCCCTGGGAACTGTGTCAGTCCTTTGAAACCTGAAAGCCAACCTCCCTCCCAGTGTCACACCTCCTCCAACTAGTTCACACCTCCTAATCTTTCCCAAACAGTTTCACTAATTTAGGGTTAAGTATTCAAATATATGAGCCTATGGGGGCCATTCTCATTCAGATCATCACATAGTATCACAGGCATGTGTCATCATCCTGGCCTTCTCTCTTTTCATTAACCATTTTTT
This sequence comes from Mus minutoides, assembly GCA_902729485.2. Taxonomy (NCBI): domain Eukaryota; kingdom Metazoa; phylum Chordata; class Mammalia; order Rodentia; family Muridae; genus Mus; species Mus minutoides. The sequence goes on from LR750415.1 coordinate 39,630, forward strand.
AAAAATGTTTTTATTTTATGTATATGAGTGTTTTGTCTATATGTATGTATATATGTATATATATATATATATATATATATATATATATATATATATATGTGTGTGTGTGTGTGTGTGTGTGTGTGTGTGTGTGTGTGTCATGTGTGTGCCTGGTGCCCACAAAGGCAGAAGGAGTTGAACCCCCTGGAATTGGAGTTAGAGGCAATTGCTACCCACCATGTGCTGGAACTGAACCCAGATCTTTTGCAAGAGCAGCAAGTGCTCTTAACTACTGAGCCTATCTCATCAGGCCCAGCTCTTAACTACTGAGCTATCTTACCAGCCTATAATAGTAGACTTTTTTTTTTTTTTTTTGAGACATGGTCTTATGTATACCAGGCTTGTCTTAAATTTACTGTATAGCTAAGTATTGTTGTAACCCCGAATTACTGATACTAGAGAGACTTCAGTGTTGAGTACAGACAGTTTGCCTCTGCGTCGCCTTCCCCTCCAGAAGCTCCCATCCTCCCTCCAGCCCTCAGCAAGCACTATATACAGGCAGCTGGATCTGTGCTGCATCCCCCTGCAGCAATTCTGGGGTTCCCTCCCCCTCCCTGGCTGCTCCCTAGCATTAGAATGGCACTACCCATAAACACCCCCTTAATGAGGACATTCTGAGGAGACAGCAAAAGACATCCTCCCCACATCCTCCCCGCCTTTGTGTCTCCAAAACCCAACACTCCTGATAGGCAGCAGAACTCCAGGTACCTGTCCTGGAGACCTTAGAGACATAACAAGCTCAAGGGAGGCTACAGCCTCACGGTTAAGTCGTAAAGAAAAGGGAATCAGAGGTCAGGTCACAGACAGTTACGACTGGTCATAAAATTAGTCCCTGAATAGACTCCCCACCCTACCCCCAACCCCACTTTAGTACCATTCCACCAAATGATGGAACAGCCCTCTACTCCCCTTTTCTGTAAACATTCACGGGATTCCTAACTGTACTGTATATAAACCCAGTGTTTTCTGGACTCAAGGTCGCTTGCCAGCATTCACGGGGTGAGTGCTAGGCAGGTGATCCGAGTTCGAACTTGAAACAATAAAAGACACTTTTTCGAGCCGGGCGGTGGTGTCGCACACCTTTAATCCCAGCACTCGGGAGGCAGAGGCAGGCGGATTTCTGAGTTCAAGGCCAGCCTGGTCTACAAAGTAAGTTCTAGGACAGCCAGGGCTATACAGAGAAACCCTGTCTCAAAAAACCAAAAAAAGGGGCTGGTGAGATGGCTCAGCGGGTAAGAGCACCCGACTGCTCTTCCGAAGGTGATAAGTTCAAATCCCAGCAACCACATGGTGGCTCACAACCATCCTTAATGAGATCTGGCACCCTCTTCTGGAATGCCTGAAGTACAGCTACAGTGTACTTACATATAATAAATAAAATTAAAAAAAAAAAAAACCAAAAAAAAAAAAAAAGACTCTTTTGCGAGTTGCAGCAGACTTCGAAATTCTTGGGCTCATCTGGGTTTCCCGTGGACTCAGGGCACAACAGTATGATACTAAGCTTCTAGTTGCCCCTGCTCTACCTTAGGTATTCAAACCAACTGATCTACATTCCCAGCAGCACCATAATAACGTAATTCCTAATTATCAGTGAGCAGGCATCAAGCCATTACCAGATTCCTGCCTAAATTATAGTCATATTATTTATTTTTCCTTTTTTTTTTTAAAGATTTACTCATTTATTTTATATGTATGAGTACACTGTAGCTGTCTTCAGACACACACCAGAAGAGGGCATCAGATCCCATTACAAGGGCGTTGTGAGCCACCATGTGGGTGCTGGGAATTGAACTCAGGACCTCTGGAAGAGCAGTCAGTGCTCTTAACCACTGAGACTTCTCTCCAGCCTGGTCATATTATTTCTTACTTGGTGGAATGAATACTGTATGCACCACAGAGCGTTCCCACATCCATAATTTCATTTGATTACAATGACAGCCATGGGCCGTCAGTACTGAGTTCACCTCACCCGGAGGCCTCTTATTGACCTGGGAGATATTTAGGATGGTTGGACTTGGCTCATAGGGTGTCTGGTTGAGAAGGTAAGTTGTTTAGACCAATAAGTGAACTTTGATGAACTAAAACAGCTCATTCCCCAGAGCGTGTGAGTTCAAAAAAGAAGCAGTCATTGGCTGGGCATGGTAGTACACAGGAGGCAGGGGCAGGTGGATCTCTGAGTTCTATGCCAGCCTGGTCTTGATAGGATAAGCTCTTGCCGTTAAGCCTGACAACCTGAGGCTGACCCCTGGGTTCCACTTGGTGGGAGGAGAGAGCCGATGCTCTCAAACTGTTCTTTCAAATCTACATGTGTGCCCTGGCACACACACACACACACACACACACACACACACACTCATATACACAGTAAATAAATGTAATAAAATATATTTTTAAAAATAAAAGTAGCTACTCTCAGAAAGCTGCATACAAGATATAATAAATAGCAAAAACTTAATAAAACAAGTGCATGCAAGATATAATAACAACAACAACAAAAACTGTAGCTAGTAAAACAGTACTACTTTAAAAGTAGATGGTTAGAGAAGGGCTCCCTAAGGAGGCATCTTTCAAATTAATGCCTTGGTCTCAAGAAACAGCCAGTCACTGAGCATGCCAGGCAGAGGGAACTACTCATGGAGTGTGGAAGAGGTAATGTCTTCCTAATGGAACTGAAAGATGGTTCCTGTGGTTTGAATGGAGTGCTAAGAAAGGAAAAGTGGCCACACACGATAGGGAATGCAGGGTCAGGTAAGCAGGGATGGGACGGAATTAGAGGAAGTGGAAGAGCTCCAGGGAAGCCCATTAACTCAGTGTTGAGTTGCATTTTCAGAAGCTCCAGGAGATTAAGGGGAAATATTTAAGTGCACTTTATGGTGATCATAATGTCTCCTTAAGATAAACTCTGCTTTGTGTTTCCTTCCACAGCCAGGACAGTGGTGCACACAGGGACATGACTCGAGTGCCCCTCCCCACCCAGCTGTACAACTGGGCTGCGCCAGAAGTGGTCTTACAGAAGGCAGCCACGGTGAAGTCGGACATATACAGCTTTTCCATGATCATACAAGAGATCTTAACAGGTGATCCAGGAGCACATTAAATGTTGATCAGCATTCTTATTTTTAGCTTAGAGATTTCCCCCAGGAATTACTTAGCTTTATGAAAATTTATAACTTAACAAAATATCTTGAAGGATCTTCTTTTTGTTTGTCTGAGATGGAGTCCCGACTTCAAGGATATTTGTGCTTATTAGACATAAGATAGTTTCCAAGGAATCTTTTTTAACTCTTAAGACTCAGAAAAACCCATAGATCTTCTTGCTAGTGCTAAAGCATTTAACAGAAGGAAAACACTCCTCCATGGACAACAGCTCCATCATTTGAGTTGTACTCAGCCTCTCAGAGCAAAGGGCTTCTGAACATTCAAAGTTCATTTGAATATTTATGTCAGTACTTAAGGTTCTTGGTGATGTCCTTCCTTGAAAAGCTTACAAAGGAGAGAAGGTTGGCGGCTGGAGAGTAAATGTGAATCTGAACACTCACAGGTATTGCAGATGTATACATGGTGTCTCTTGAAAGAAATGAAGGCCTTTGAAACTTGCATGATTTATGGAAAGCACTCATGTAACTGAAGACAAAAGGACTCTGGGAGAGAGAGACAAGCATAGCCACATGCAACACACAGAGTAAAAACACATACTGGGTAGGGAATAGGCCTGAGTCAGCTGACTTTCTGAGGTTTGCCATCCCTGAGGCAAACTACTCTTGCCATGATATGAATTCATGATCTACTCGGCTTGTGCCCAGGCATTCCCTTGTCCCTAAGTGAGCTAGGGATGCCTTCTGTACAGGATGTGGCATTAATGTTTGCTGTCTCTGGCAGGTATTTGCCTTGTATATAGGTAAACTGGCTCTTTGCCCATAATTGGGCTACCAAGTGGTTTCTCCGTGGGAAGAAAGTAATGTTTAAAGAGACCAAGTGACTTCACTAAAGCTACTTAACAACTTCTGATTTAAGTTGGTTTTCTTTTTTTCTTTATGTCTCTACATGTTATTTGTATTTTAAATGCTTTGTCAACATATTATATATAATAATTGGTTCATGATGAAGTTTTTATAGATGTATAAAATATATTTGTATCATATTCACCCCTATTGCTCTATTTTTTTTGTTGTTTTTTTTTTTTGTTTTTTTTTTGGTTTTTTTGTTTTTGGTTTTTCGAGACAGGGTTTCTCTGTATAGCCCTGGTTGTCTTAGAACTCACTCTGTAGACCAGGCTGGCCTCGAACTCAGAAATCCGCCTGCCTCTGCCTCCTGAGTGCTAGGATTAAAGGCTTGCGCCACTACGCCCGGCTTGCTCTATTTTTTATTTTTAATTTTATTTTATGTGTGTGGATGTTTTGTGAGCATGCGTGTCTGTTCACTGCTTGTGTGCCTGGAACCTGCAGAGTCCAGAAGAAGGCATTGGATCCCCTGGACTAAGGTTACATGTGATAGTGAGCTGCCATGTGGGTGTTGGCTGGGTCCTCTGGAAGAACAGACCGTGCTCTCACACTCTTCTTAACTAGTCCCCTTTCTACTTTTCATGTCTGTCTGTCTGTCTGTCTCCTTCCCTCCCTCTCTCTCCCACTCCCCATCTCTTCATGACCCAATGAGTTCCATTAGCTTTGCTTACAGGAACATGAGTAAGAGGCCACTACAGAAGCATAGGCAACTTACCAGTGTATACATCACTGAAGGAAAACCTGCTCCAATTTTCGATTTCATCTTAATGTTATTCCTACCTATTTTTCCTTATAGACAATATACCCTGGAATGGCTTGGATGGCTCACTTGTTAAAGAAACCATAGCCTTGGGAAATTATTTAGAAGCTGATGTCAGGCTTCCGGAACCTTACTATGGTATTGTTAAGTCAGGTATCCAGGCCAAGCAGAAGAACCGAACAATGAACCTTCAAGATATTCGTTATATTCTGAAGAATGACTTAAAGGCAAGCCCTGAAATTGTTAGAAGTTTGTTTCTGCTGTGTACTTCCTCAGGTTACAGACCAGGAAGCTAGAGACCCAAGCTTTAAAACCTTTTGAAATGGAGAACAGTAGCGCCTGCCTGTGGATGTGTGTCATGGAGGCCCAGGGGTTGGGGATGGGGGATGGTGGCATAGGAGCTGGACTGCATAGAGAGTTCAAAGCCAGTGTAGGGGTGCACACTATGACTGAGTCTTTAAAAAACCCCATAGTTTTGAAAAGTCTCATTTATTACACTCTGTGTTGCTGAGAAAAGCCTGTTTAACTTAGTGAAAGCAGCAGAGAATTTAGGAGGTGCTGGGAAGGTTGTAGGGTAGAGTCGAGAATGGCTGGATAAGGATAAACTTGCTAATTCGGACCAATAGCCTGCCTGACAGGAGGAAGAGGTGTCTGATGGAAATACGTAGGTAATTTCTAAAAACACAAACAGCATTTGGATGACTTTGAATGTGTCCTTGGCAATGTTTTGTTACAGGAATTTATTGGATCTCAGAAAACTCAGCCAACTGAGAGCCCCAGAGGACAGAGCTATGAACCCCATCCTGATGTCAATATCTGCCTAGGTCTAACTTCAGAATATCAAAAGGACCCTCCAGACTTGGACATCAAGGAGCTAAAGGAAATGGGTATGACTTGAACTCACAGATTAAGCTCTACTTAGATAACTATGGGATGATTTTGGTGTTTTGTTTTACATTTTAAAGTTTCACGTATGTGTGCTAGCATACTGTACCATGGTGCATGTATGGAGGTCAGAAGACAACGTATGGGACTCGGTTTTCTCCTTTTCCCATGTAGGACTCAGACTTGGATTGTCAGACTGGATCTCAAGCTCCTTTCCCTACTGAGCCATCTCATTGGCTTTTCTTTTTCTTTTTCTTTTTCTTTTTTTAAGATTTATTTTATTTATTATACGTAAGTACACTGTAGCTATCTTCAGACACTCCAGAAGAGGGCGCCAGATATTGTTATGGATGGTTGTGAGCCACCAGGTGGATGCTGGGGTTTGAACTTATCACCTTCGGAAGAGCACTCGGGTGCTCTTACCCGCTGAGCCATCTCACCAGCCCCTCATTGGCTTTTCAAAGAGAGATTTTGTTTTATGGGTAGTTTTTGGCTGCATGTATGTCTGTGCACCAGTGTTTATACCTGATGTCCATAGAGTCCAGAAGCCTTTTCCAGAGGTCATATCATCTGGAACTGGAATTATATATGGTTGTGTGAGCTACCATGTAGATGCTGTTTTTTTTGTTTTTTGTTTTTTTTTCCCCGAGACAGGGTTTCTCTGTATAACCCTGGCTGTCCTGGAACTCACTTTGTAGACCAGGCTGGCCTCGAACTCAGAAATCTGCCTGCCTCTGCCTCCCAAGTGCTGGGATTAAAGGCGTGCGCCACCACGCCTGGCTCTGGATGCTGGGTATTAAACTCACAACCTCTGGTGGAACAGACAGAACTCTTAACTTCTGAGCCATCTTTCCAGTCCCATAAAAATAATGTAAAAATTTTAATTTACTATCTGCTGACCAGCTGAGCATAGCAATGTGTGCTTATAATCCTATTCTTTGAGAAGGTGAGACAGCAGTATCACTTGAGTCCTGAGGTTTGAGGCTAGTCTTAGCAACACGGAACCTTACTTCTTTTTTTTTTTTTAAAGATTTATTTTATTTATTATATGTAAGTACACTGTAGCTGTCTTCAGACATTCCAGAAGAGGGCGCCAGATCTCGTAACGGATGGTTGTGAGCCACCATGTGGATGCTGGGATTTGAACTTATCACCTTCGGAAGAGCAGTCGGGTGCTCTTACCTGCTGAGCCATCTCACCAGCCCCGGAACCTTACTTCTTAAAGGAGTTCTCAAGCATGGTGCTCACTTGACATCACCCTGTTACAGCTGAAGAGGCTAAGGTTTAGGGAGGTTGTAACATTTAGGATTGCTGAGCTTATTTCAGAATTAGAACTTGGGCCTTAATCTTAGCCTAATCACTATTTACTTGGACTCTTCTCTGACAGGGCTGGAAGCTTCCAGAATGTCCCCTTCCAAGTTTTCATTGTGTCCTTCATCTTATTTTCTGAAAGTAGTGCCCATGTCAACCAGAAGCCATGTCTTTGCAGTCATTTATCCCTCCGGAGATGTGGTAGCTTCTTGGGCTACTTCTCCGCTATTTTTATCAGATGCTCACCAAAAGTGTCACTGTGACTGTTTTAGTCACAGTATTTAATGCACAAAGAAAGCCATGAGTATAGTCCTTGTGATCCAGGGGCCTGTCATATGAGTGTTCTGACAGTTAAACACATTTTAAATAGTATAAATGAAGCTTAGAACACTCTTCTTAGGATTAGACCACCATCGCCCCAAGTGTCTATCTCATTCATTGTCCATATGGGAACTTTCACTTAGATTAGAAATGCCATTCATCTTCTGTTGCCTTTAATCCCAGCACATGGAAGGCTAGAGGCAGAGGCAAGCATATCTGTGAGTTCAAGGCCCACCTGGTTTGCTTAATGAAATCATGAGTTCCAGGACTGCCAGGGTCAGGTAGAAAGATCCTTTCTCAAACAACAACAACATACACCTTTATCCTCTGTTGAATGTATCTACTGCTCCTCGTAGGATCTCACTTCTCTGGGAAGGGACTTAGAAAAATAAAAGATGGTTTTTGCATATTTTTGTGTCTTTTAAAAAATTATTGTTTTTGTAGTGAGATGGGCTTTCAGTGAGATGGTTCAGAGCAGCCTCAGAGTTGTAGTGAGATGGGCTTTCAGTGAGACGGTTCAGAGCAACCTCAGAGTTGTAGTGAGATGGGCTTTCAGTGAGATGGTTCAGAGCAGCCTCAGAGTTGCTTAGCAGTCCAAGCTAGCATCTCACCGAGACCCTTCTGTCTTAGACTCCCAGATGTTGTGATTAAAGGTGTGTAGGCCACCTGACCCAGCTCATATTATACACCTGGGACTATTGCCAGGGATGCTTCCCTTGTATGGTCAGTTTAATGAGTTGGTATTATTATTCTTTCCAACAGGTAGTCAGCCCCATTCACCAACAGATCACTCCTTTCTCACTGAGAAAACAACACTAGCTCCTCAGACCCTAGATTCAAGTCTGTCAGCCCAGGAACCTGACAATGCAAATATTCCTTCTCCTCCTGCTTCATGTTTGGCAGAAGAGGTCAGGAGCCCCACTGCGAGTCAGGACAGCCTCTGCAGCTTTGAAATCAATGAGATCTACTCAGGCTGCCTGACACTGGGAACCGAGAAGGAGGAAGAGCGTCTGGGGACTGCTGCTTCACCTGAGGGGGATAGACCAAACCAGGGAGATGAGCTACCATCCCTGGAAGACGAGCTCGATAAGATGGAGAGAGAATTGCACTGTTTTTGTGAAGAGGACAAAAGCATTTCAGAAGTTGACACAGACCTTGTTGAGGATGACGACTGGCAAAGTGATTCCCTCAGTTCACTCAGCCTGCCTGAACCAACCAGAGAAGCCAAGGGCAAGACCAGCAGCTGGTCCAAGACTGACGAGTATGTCAGTAAGTGTGTGCTGAGTCTGAAGATTTCACAGGTGATGATGCAGCAGAACGCTGAGTGGCTGACGAAGCTTGAGCGGGAGGTAGAGGAGCTTGAGTGGGCACAGAAGGAGCTGGACAATCAGTGCAGCAGTTTGCGGGATGCTTCATTAAAGTTTGCGAAAGCCAAGTTCCAGCCGGCTGTAGGCCCTCCATCTTTGGCCTATCTTCCTCCCATTATGCAATTACCAGGGCTCAAGCAGCCTGAAAATGGTGGCACCTGGTTGGCTCTAGCAAGGTCTCCAGGAAATGAGAGAGAGTTCCAAGAGGGACATTTTAGCAAAAAACCTGAGAAACTAAGTGCCTGTGGCTGGAAGCCTTTTACACAAGTGTCTGAAGACAGCAGAGGGGACTGCTCAGAGCTAAGCAATCAGGTATGTCATGTGGGCGGAAGGAGCTGCCTTAGTAGGATCCTGGTACCAGCATTTCCTGCAACCTGCATGCAGTGCCTATAAATAAATGCAGACATCTCTTAGCAAGGTCCTCTTGGTTTAGGAGATAAGGCTGCTATGATGGAATTCTAAGATAGCTATTCTCTCTAAACCATTCCAAAGCAAGTCAAAGCCTCTGCCGTCCTCTGTAGATCCAAACGTATTAGGTTCTGCTGTGTAAAGTTTCTGTTTTAAAGATGAGTTAAGTGCTAGCAGTTTGACATAGTTCAAAGTGTATAAGGTATTTTGGACAGGCATTAATCTGTATTTAGTGGCTGGAGATACTGTTCAGTATGTAAGAGCACTTGCCACTTTTGTAAAGGACCTGGGTTCCTTTCTTAGCACACATACGAGCCAGCTTACAACCACCATAACTTCAGTTCCAGGGGATCCAGTGCCTTCCTCTGTACATACATACACAGGCCCCCACACTTGAAAAGTTCTCTATATTGTTCACTGAGGTATTTAAGAGATACTTATGTGGAACTGGGAAGATGGCTCAGCAGGTAAACTGCCGGCCAGACAGGTATGAGAATTTGAGTTTGGTCTCCAGCACTCATTAAAAAAAAAATGAGTTCTATAAGTCTGTGGCAGTAGTCCTAGTGCTGGGGAAGGGGAGACTGGAGAATCCCTGGAGCTTGCTGACCAACTACTGTAGCTGAATAAATGAGTTCCAGATTGAGACAAGTGGCACACCTTGTCTCAAAAATAAAGTGGGAAGGCCTAGAGAGATGGCTTTGCGATTAAGACTGCTTCCTGGGGACCAGGGTTCAATTCCCAGCACCCACAGAGCTGCTCACAGCTGTCTGTAACTCAAGACCCAAGGGCTCAGACATAGCATGCTGAACTGTATGGGCATCAGGCACACATCTGGTACACAAACATACATGTAATGAGAACAGCTGTACACATTAAATAAATAAATACATATATACATTAACAATTAAAAATAAGCTGGGAATTGATTGAGGAGATACTTATTGACTAATGCATGCACTCGTGTGTGCACACAGAGACAGATAACAGACATGACAGACAGACAGAGGATAAGTAAATAAACATTTATAAAGCCTGAGGCTATATTAGAGTCTAACATATAATGGTGAATAAGCCACCAACTATGCCCATACTTAAACACCTGTTTGTTTTAACTTAAACCCAAAGGGTGAGGAACCTGCTTTTCAAAAAAGACAGTTCAGTAAAAATATGCACACTATCCTAGGAGCTGGCCTGGAAGTTTTCCTTGTACCTAGTGAGATTGCAGACGGGTTCTGTGCCCTTTAAGGTCATAGCTGGAGTATGGACTCACTCTGTGTCCCAGCATCTAGTATGGTGCCTGATAACATCAAAGACACTCAATAAATGTCATTAGCTTGAGCAGATTCGCAGAGATGAGATGAGTGTCTCTGGAGTCATACACATTGAGAACTGGAAGAACCCCTAGGTGTGGACCAACTCCATCCTCTTACAAAATGTAGGGCTCAAGCTCAGTGACTGGAATTTCCTGAGGCCTTGAGGTCTTACCAGAATGGGAGTAGAGTAGTAGATGTCTGTTCCACTGGGAGAAAGAGTTTTATTCTGAAATATCAGAATTGCTAGATAGACTTAGCTTTTATTGCTGCTTTTTTTTTTTTGTCAGAATTCTCAACAGATAGCCAGGGATAGCCAGGCAGTGGTGGCACACACTTTTAATCCCAGAACTCTGGAGGTAGTGGATTTCTGTTCAGGACAGCCAAAGCTATACAGAAAAACCCTGTCTTAAAACCAAAAAGGCCAGCTTGGTCAACAGAGCAAGTTTCATGACAGTCAACACTACATAGATAGACACTATCTGAAAAACCACCACCAACAAAAAAATTCTCTCCTGACAGTGTAATCTTTTATTCCTAGTCAGGGCAGGTAGCTCTGTCCCTTGCTCGTTAGCTTACTGTACTTTTGCTAAGGTCCAACCTGCTTGGTACTCTCCTCCTTCCCTCCCCACCCATCTATCTAGCTCTAGCCTTTTGTTTTCATTTTGTCTTTTTGAGGGTCTTACTATAATAGCTCAGACTTGCCTAGAACTCTGTATATTTCAGGTTGTCCTTGAACAAATCATCCTCCTGCTTTAGCCTCCCAAGTCACACACACATACACACCTCCCAAGTGCTGAGATAGTATGTATGTGCCACTCACTATACCTGTATACACACACACACACACACACACACACACACACACACACACACACACACACCATTCTGCTTATTTTCATTGAAAAATAGAATTTGTGGGCTAGAGAGATTGCTCAGTGATTAATGGCACTGACTGCTCCTCCAGAGGTCCTGAGTTCAGTTCCAAGCAAACATTTGATGGTTTGACTGGAATCCGATGCCCTCTTCTGCTGTGTCTGAAGACAGTGACAATGCAATCACATATATTAAATAATTTTTTTAAAGAAAAAAAATAGATTTTGAAATGGGGTGTAGTGGTGCACACTTGGAATTCTAGCATTGGGAGGCAGATGTAAGAGGATCATGAGTTGAGGGTGGCCTAGGCTATTTTTTATTTATTTTTTATTTTATTTTTTTAGTTTTGAGACAGGGTCTCACTGTATACTCTTAATACTTGGTGTGTATACAGGCTTCAGACTCACAGAAATCTCCTGTCTCTGCTTTCCAAATGCTGAGATTGAAGGTTTGCACCGACAGTCCTACTGTGGGCCGTTTTCTACTCTTTCTAGAATTATCAGGAAACGATGTTTTCTGACAAATTCCTGAAAAATTCCTTTGAGTTTTTTTTTCAGTTAAAGGTGTTTTAAAATTACATGTGTGTGTTCATGCACATGTGCATGTGTGCATACATGCATGTATACTTATGCATGGCATGACACACTTGTCAGAGCAGCTCAGAGGAATCCATTGTCTCCTTTCACCATGTGAGTCTCGCAATCAAACTCAGGTTGGCAGGCATGGTGGCAGATGTTTTTATCTGCTGAGCTGTCTTTCTAGCCCCCAATTTTCACTTTCTAGACGAGATCTCACTATAGTCCAAACTGGCCTCAAATTCTGCCTCCCTATCCTGAGTACTGGGATTACATACATATTCTACAGCCATGCCTAGTTTATGTGGTTGCTGGTGATTGGACCCTTGACTTTTTGATGCCAACACTAACAGATCCATCACATTTCAGTTTTCTGAGACTTGTCTTGGTATGTAACCCTGGCTGGCCAGGAGCTCACTACGTAGGCCAAGATATACTTCATTTATAATAATCGCTCTCAATTTTGTGTGTCTTGATACCATCCTCAAGCTCCAGATTTGTTGCTGTAAGCTAGGAAATAATAATGACCTGTTTATTAAAATGAGGTAAAAGTTGGGATAAGCAGGTGTCTCTCCTTTGAATGAAGGACACAAGCTTTTATTATCTTTTAGTTTTGCTATTTTCAAAGTATTGTAACTTCTAATATATTTTATTTTCACAGCACCCCACTGGTAGATATGACTTTCTCTTTATGGATGATGAAATTGAACTAGAGGAGTTCTGTATTATTTTCATCAAGACTTTGACTATAATCCAAGGTCCAGAGGTCTTGCCATGAAAATCTCTGCCTTTATGTTGGAATAGGAAGGAAACGTTTAGCAAAGTGTTTAAGTTTCTTATTTCTTACTATTTTTTGAAGGGAAGGATTCATTATGTATCTTAGGTTGGCCCTGAGCTCACTGTGTTGTCCAGTAGTCCAGGCTGGCCTCAGGCACATAGCTGTCTTTCTGCCTCAGCCTCCCTAGTGCTGGAGTTACGGATGTGCACCACCATATGCAAGCTGCTGGTTTCTGTTTTGTCTGTTTTGCACTCTGTTTGGACTGAGTTCTTAGAATCCACATTTTTGAGTAAAAACCTTCAGGTAACAGGTAGTTTATTAGTTATGAAGAATGCAAAGGAAATTAATGATAGTTGGTCTTGTTATTTCTACACACTTAGCAAAAACTATTTTGAAAATAGAGTATGAGAGTGATCAGAATAATCCCTCAGCTAAAGCACTGAAACATGCTTGTTTTTTTTTTTTTTAAGATTTATTTTATTTATTATATGTAACATGCTTGTTTTTAAAGCTGCCAACTCTTTGTGGTCCTGGGAAGCAGAACACAGGTGAACAATTACCATCCACTCAAGAAACCAAGGAGAGTTTGGAAAGAAATACAAACCAAAATAGTAGGAGGTGAGTTAATAATTATTGTTCTTTGTGTCATATGCCTTAATAAGAGTCTCATGTGTTTAGAACACTTATTGATCATCTGTTTAATGACATATCGAATCTGAATAATGAATAAAAACAGCATAGAAACAGATTCTAATGGAAACTTGCAGGAGACATCACAAGCCAAATGGATGACAGATTAGATAGAATTTATCAATATCAGTGGTAAAGGAATTTACCTTTCCAGAACACCCTAGATAATTTAAATTTTTATTACCATTATATTATTTAAAATTTATGTGTTAATTAATTAATTAATTAATTAATGTATGAGTGCTCTGTCTGCAAGCTCACCTGCATTAGATAGAATTTATCAATATCAGTGGTAAAGGAATTTACCTTTCCAGAACACCCTAGATAATTTAAATTTTTATTACCATTATATTATTTTAAATTTATGTGTTAATTAATTAATTAATTAATGTATGAGTGCTCTGTCTGCAAGCTCACCTGCATTCCAGAAGAGGACATCAAGCAGGGCAGTGGTAGTGCACACCTTTAATCCCAGCACTTGGGAGGCAGAAGCAGGTGGATTTCTGAGTTCCAGAGGACAGCCTGGTCTACAGAGTGAGTTCCAGGACGGCCAGGGCTACACAGAAAAACCCTGTCTCTAAAAACAAAACAAAAAAAAACCAAAACCAAACAAAAAAACATAAGAGGGCATCAGATCCCATTACAGATGATTATGAGTCACCATGTGGCTGCTGGGAACTGAACTCAGGACCTCCTGAAGAACAGCCTGTATTCTTAACTGCTGAGCCATCTCACCAGCCTTGTTATTATTTTAGAGATTGGTTTCACTATGTAGCCCTGGCTGGCCTGAGACTCACTTTGTAGACCAGACTGGCATCAGACTCCTGCCTCTGTCTCCCAAGTGCTAGGATTAAAGGTGTGTGCCACAATGCTGGACTACATTTATTATATTTTTAAAAATATTCATTTTTATGAGTGTGGATGTTTTGCCTGCATGGATGTGTGTATACCATATATGTGCATACCCATGGGATCCCTAGAACTGTTGTTAAAGATGTTTTTTAGCCACTATGTTGTTTCTGAGAACTGAACGTAGGTGCTCTGCAAAAGTAGCAAGTATTCTTAACCACTGAACTATCTCTGCTCTTTTGCATTTAAATGTGTGTGTGTGTGTGTGTGTGTGTGTGTGTATGTGTGCGCGCACCACCACACTCCCTCCCAAACAAATAAAAATGTGGCATATGCATATGATCCTAGCATTTTGGAGGTAGATACAGTTTAAGGTCAGCATCTATATAGTGAGTTCCATGCCAGGCCGGGCTACAGAGCTGCTCTGTCTCAAAACAGAACACAACAGAACAAAACAAAACAAAACAGGGCTGGAGAGATGGCTCAATTGCTGCTCTCACCCAGTTCCCAGCACCAACCATATGGCAGCTCAGAACCATGTGTAACCAGTTCCAAAGAATCCAGTGCCCACTTCTGGCTTCCACAGGCACTGTGCACAGATAGATGTGCTGGTAAATCATGCCAGAAGTAAGGTATAAAAATGATTTATGCCTATAATCTCAGCAGTAGGAGGTAGAGGCTGACCTGGTCTACATAGACAGATTTTCTAAAAAACTGCATAAATACATAAATTTCACTTCACAGGCTATGCTATTTTTAAAAACTTCTGTAAATTTATTCTGAAATTTTGAAATTTTTCTCATTGTTGAGCTTTATATTGTGTTTTTAAAATTCTATTGAAAGCAAGGTCATAGTGACTTTAAAAAGTTCATTCTAAGCATGATGGTGCCTGCCTTTCATCCCAGCACTTGGAAGACAGAGGCAGGCGGATTTCTGAGTTTGAAGCCAGCCTGGACTACAGAGTAAGTTCCAAGATAGCCAGGGCTACACAGAGAAACCCTGTCTCAAAAAACAACAGAAAAAAACTTAAAAAAAAAAAGATCCAGTTTTTTTCTATATTTTTGGTTAAGTATTCAGGATAGTTTCCCAGGAGCAGAATTATTTACAGGCTTTGAACATTTTAAAGATCCTTCATAGTTGTTGCCAAAAAGCTCTTGGAGGCATCTGGTCAGATCTGATCTCTCATTTCTGGTCCAGCTAGGTAGTAGTGCATTCTGAGCAACAAGGATTTCATAGCTGGGCCACAGATCACAAACTTTTGAAGAGTTGTTGTTGTTGTTATTATTATTATTTATTGTTTCTAGTATTGTTGTTAGTTTCTGAAACAGGGGTTCACTTTATAGTCCTGCCTGGCCTGGAACTCACAAAGATCTGCCTGCAGAGGACTGGGATTAAACGCATGTATCCCAGGCCCATCCCTGAAGAACTATTTTAATAAATGACAAAATGGATAAAATCATGGGATATTTCGAGGAAGAGAGACTGCTCTGATTTGCAGGTGAAGAAGCTTGCTTCAGAGAGACTGACACTCACTAATGTAAGACAGATGTCCTAGCAAGCAAGCAGGATTCTGAAACCAGAAAAACTTTGTTCTTTAGGGTACTTGTGCCTTAAGATCCTTGCTTTCTGTGTCAGTTTGGTGCCAGAGAATGTTGATAGAAAGTCCCAAGCAGAACCTTTAATGTGTATGATTTGTCTCACTGGGGGCAGATAGACTTGGCAACAGCCAAGAACAGACTGTCAGATGAAACTATTTCAACTGTCAGTTTCCCAGGAACATTGTTAGAAATTGGATATTATTAACAACAACAACTTATAGAGAGATTTTACTTCAACCTTTTAATTTCTCAGCCAGGAAAGGTGTAGGAAATCAGGGATCCAAGTGAAGAGTTACTCAGCTAAATAGTGCACCCTTATCTGACTCAAGACACACATGAAGTCATCCAGTCCTCAGAAGGGCTGGCAGGTGGAGGGCCTTAGTCTGGTGATGTGGTGCTCTCTGGTGGTAAGTTGGAGTCAGTGCGTCAACTAGGAGTAGGGAAGGAGGGCGATGGGTTTTGAATTCTGTTAGGAACATGAACAAATAGATGTTATTTGTATCCATGTCACTTCTACCCTGAATGATACAACACGGGATCAGTATGGCGTCTGTGTCTTCTGAAATCTATGATACTAGGTCAAGAGATAATGAAGATAACGAAGAGGCACACTTGAAATGGAGATGTAAGTATGAAGCCATGGGTTTATTATTTAAGGTAATATTGATTTATTGTGTTGTTTTTTTGAGACAGAATCTCACTATGTTGCTCGAGCTAGCCTTAGACTCATGATCCCTGAGTATTATGGGTATAGGCATGCAGGCTCAGCTGATGAGTGATCCCTGAGTATTATGGGTATAGGCATGCAGGCTCAGCTGATGAGTGAAAACTCTAATTCTTATTATCATCAGTTTTGTTTGTTTTATGGTTCTGAGAGTGAACCTAGGGCAGAGCACCAGTACCTGGTGTCTCTTACATCTAGCACAGGTTTCACTGATTAAGATCATAACACTTGCATACACACATACCTTTTTCTTCTACAAGACCATTGGATAATGAAAGCACAGCTCTTCTGATCAGACTGTAAAAGAAAAGTGCTTTTCTGTTTTTAAAATTGGAGGAAAAGTTTCTATCATCTGTATAGATATATATTGTATAGCATGTAGTAAAACAGTACACAGTATATTTACCCCATGAATGTTATTAAAATGGAGAACATGCAGTGTTTCTCTCACATATTCTGTAATACTCTTCTGTAACAGCTTCCTAGGTGTGTAGTCTCTCCCGAAGGTTTGGGCTCAGTGTGGTCTAGAAAGGTCAGGCAAATGGTGATTTCTGTAACCTGGGAATTTCAGTTATGATTTTCCTCATTGAGTCAGCAGAGGATACACCTTAAGTTCTCTGCTGCTTGCTACTGGAATTGAGCAGCGTGGGCTATGACTTGGAGTTTCCTGTAGTCAGCTGTAGCTCTTTCTCATCCCCTCCCCTTAAAGGCAAGCAGGCAAGATAAGGACAATGAAAGTGTACCAAAGCAGTTATTGTTAGAAGATGGTTGAAATAGTATTCTATCTTTTAAGGTTGAAAATTCTTGTCTCTAATGTTTGCAGTGATGTTTTAAATGCTCCTTTCTCTTGTGTCCAGTGGCAGTAAAAGAAATGGCAGAGAAAGCAGTTTCTGGACAGCTCCTAGTACCTCCTTGGGATCTTCAGAGTAGTTTGCCTTTTGAGAGTAAGGTTGAAAATGAGAGCACTCCTTTGCCACGACCCCCAATTAGAGGTCCTGAGAGCAAAGAATGGCAACACATTTTAGAATACCAGAGGGAAAGTGATGAGCCGAAAGGAAATACGAAGTTTGGCAAAATGGACAACAGTGACTGTGACAAGAACAAGCCCAGCAGATGGACAGGCCTTCAGCACTTCACCAGTAAGTTCATTGGAGGAGCTGGCTGGGTGATCTAACTTACCAGCTCTCAAAATATGTGCACTTCTAGCGTAGTCCCTTTGCTTGGTCCTGTCTCCTTTTCTGATAACTCTGTGTTCAAAGGTAAAGAAATTAATTTCCCTATAACTGAAACAAGATCCCTTTGTCCAAAGGAAGTAAAATAATCTCCAAGTGCTGACCTGGTCCCACGTCTAACCTAGCAAGGAAGCAAACCTTTCTTTTTTTTTTTTTTTTGGTTTTTCAAGACAGGGTTTCTCTGTATAGCCCTGGCTGTCCTGGAACTCACTTTGTAGACCAGGCTGGCCTCGAACTCAGAAATCCGCCTGCCTCTGCCTCCCGAGTGCTGGGATTAAAGGCATGCACCACCATGCCCGGTAAAATCAAACCTTTCTTACCTGAAGGCAACCGTGGGCCATTATTCCCTAGTGAATGTTTCTTTGCTTTTTAGACATGCACTTTCAGTGTAGGCCAGGCTAACCTGCGTGTTGGTAATGGCAGGTGTATGCTATCATATCCAGCCTGCTTTTTTTCTTTGCATTGCATTCTGAGCTTGAACTAAACCTATTGAGTCCATGTGACATTTACTGTTATTATAATTGGTTCATAGTCAAATCATCAGATAATTTTTCAGATACTGAAGTCAAAGAAAGAGACATCTAAAGTTGACACTTAGATTTTCAGAAAATCAATTGGCATCTTCTCTCTACTTTGTGAGAGAGACAGAGACACAGAGAGAATATGAATCTAGAGGATATGGATCAGTGTGTAAACCCTGCTTTTGTAAGCAGGAAGCTTGAGTTCAGATTTCCAGCACTTAAGTAAAATTTAATCGTGACTACCAACATCTGTAACCCTAGCTTTGGAAACCCCAGGTAGATCCCTAGAGCACACTGGACACATAACTCATGCAATCTGTGAATACCAGGTCCACTGAAAGACTGTCTCAAAAGATAATGTGGGGAGGGATAGAGGAAAATGCACAGCATCTGTCTCTGACCTTTACATGCACACATGTGTACCTTCATGTACACGTGTAGTCACACACACACACACACACACACACACACAAATAGAAAAGAAAAACCATATACGGAGTAGCATATACACTATGACACTTGGGAGATGGAGGCAGGAGGCTCAGAAGTTCAGGTTATCTTCAGCTGCATGGCAGGTTCCAGGTTATCCTGGGTTACATGAAACCCTGTCCCAGAAAACCAAACCAACCAAAGAACAGTAATGATACAGTAAAATCAATTGCTTGTTTTGTTTTGTTTTGTTTTTGTTTTGTTTTGGTAATTAGAATCTATTCAAGAATCTCGGTTTGCTGGGAAGTGGTAGTACACACCTTTTTCACAGCACTTGGGAGGTAGAGGCAGGCAGATTTCTGAGTTAGAGGCCAGCCTGGTCTACAGAGTGAGTTCCAGGACAGCCAGGGCTATACAGAGAAACCCTGACTCAAACAAGCAAACAAACAAAAGAAAAAAACACAAGCCCCACAAAACAACAACAAAAAGAATTTCTGTTGAATGGGTGGTCAAAATGGTTGGATGATCCAGGGCTGTTTTGTGACCAGGCTAAATTCACAGTGTCTTATATCTATATAACTTAGCTAGTCTTTACATCTCTAGTCTAATGTTACTTTTGCCTTTTCTTGCTACATGAGTGTCACTGAATGATCATGTCTCTGATTGTGTCATGATCACTAGGTATTAGATACCCATTCTTCAGAAACCACGAGCAGCCAGAGCACAATGAAGCTTCTCAAGCAAGCTGTGACACATCTGTGGGTCCTGAGAAGTTCTACAGCGTCAGTGATGCGGCCTGGCAGAACCGAGGTGCAAGCTATGACACATCTGTGGGTCCTGAGAAGTTCTACAGCGTCAGTGATGCGGCCTGGCAGAACCGAGGTGCAAGCTGTGACACATCTGTGGGTCCTGAGAAGTTCTACAGCGTCAGTGATGCGGCCTGGCAGAACCGAGGTGCAAGCTGTGACACATCTGTGGGTACTGAGAAGTTCTACAGCGTAAGTGATGCGGCCTGGCAGAACCGAGGTGCACACAGGGATCTGATGAAGTAGCCTGAGTTGTTGTATATTATGACACCAAAATGTTAGCTATACAAATTAGATATACTAACTATACAGGGCTATAGTGGCTTAAATAATATAGCATTCAAGCCTAGCCAAGACCCTGTCTCACCCCACCCCATGTCCTCAAACCAAAAACCTAAAGAAGTGGGGGATACAGGTAACTGTTGAGAATGATACACTATAATGATATAATAGGTTTTTTTTTTTAAAATAATATAGCATTCAAGCCTAGCCAAGACCCTGTCTCACCCCACCCCATGTCCTCAAACCAAAAACCTAAAGAGGTGGGGGAGACAGATAACTTTTGAGAATGATACACTATAATGATATAATAGGTTGTTTTGTTTTTTGTTTTTTTTTTTTTATGTCATCGTGCTTGTGGTGATGCATGTGTGTTGGCATGTGAGCCATGGCTCAGGTGTAGAGGCCAGGGGACATCATTTTGGAGTCTGTTTTTTACTTTCACTTTTGGTGGGTTCTAGAGATCAAACTCACTTTACCAGGCTTATGTGGCATATACCTTTCCTGCTGAGCTGAGCCTTTTCAGTAGTCCAATAATGAAGTCTTTGGAAGAACATGGTGCAGAGCCATATTTACTTAGAGTACAGGAACAACAAAAGACATTTACTCTTTGTACCGTCTGAGGACTGGAGAGACGGGCTGTTCGTTGAACACATTGACTTACCTGGAGCAGCTCTAGTCAGGGAATGGGGGTGGTTTGATGAGGTCAAGATTTTCTGAGGAATTTTGTTGTGATAAGAGAGGCAAAAGGGAGCCGGGCGTGGTGGCGCACGCCTTTAATCCCAGCACTCGGGAGGCAGAGGCAGGCGGATTTCTGAGTTCGAGGCCAGCCTGGTCTACAAAGTGAGTGCCAGGACAGCCAGGGCTATACAGAAAAACCCTGTCTCGAAAAACCAAAAAAAAAACAAAAAAAAAAAGAGAGAGAGGCAAAAGGGAACATCTCTTAAGTGTGTAGGGAGGTTTTTGAAGGATATAGCAAAAGTAATGTCCAAGGAAATTAGCTGCAGTGTCTTTACCGGATTTCTGTCTGAATTGGAAAAAAATGAGTGTTCTGGCCAGATAGTAATCAGGACCCAAACGTAGCAAGTGCATGAAGAACTGATTACTTCTTATATACTTTACTCTTGAGATTTCACTGTCATTTTAAAAACCAGACTCCCTCACTTGTCTTTAAACTGTGGTATCGAAGAGCTCAAGTTCTGCACAGCTACAATATCCTCATGTTTAAGACAGTGCGAGCACATGGAGTTACCATGCTCTTGAGGGGCCCAGTATTTCAGTTTGTGCTCAGTTTTAACTGCCCAGGGCTACTCTTCTCAGAGTTCAGAGTGGAAAGAAAGGTTATTAATCCCTTTCCCTTTGCAAAGGAAATGTTGAAACAGTACTAACTTCCCTATACTGTCTTTTCACCAGGAAGGTGCTTGTTCAGAAAGACAAGGAAAGCCAGCTTAGGGCAACATTAGGCTCCTGGTAGTTTTGGATAAGCCCATTATTAACATTATTGCATCCAGCTGTAAAAGGATTTGTTTGCAGTGAATAGCAATTTAAACATTATTTCCCTCATTGTTAGTTAGGTCATTGTGTACAATTCATCAGAGTCTTCTGATGTCATAAGAGATCAATTTAAACTTCAGATCACGAGGTATATCTTTCAGTTATTATCTTATGTGTATGAATGTTTTGCCTTTGTCTTAGTCATTATGAAGAGACATGATGACCACAGCAGCTCTTATAAAAGCATATGACGCCAGGCGGTGTTGGCACACGCCTTTAATCCCAGCACTTGGGAAGCAGAGGCAGGCGGATTTCTGAGTTTGAGGCCAGCCTGGTCTACAGAGTGAGTTCCAGGACAGCCAGGGCTATACAGAGAAACCCTGTCTCGAAAAACCAAAAAAAAAAAAAAAACCAAAAAAAACATTGGACTCATAATTACTTATCTGTTTACCTCTCCAAAACCACGTTGGGATTAAAGGCGTGCGCCACCACACCAAATTCTCTTTTAACTTTTTGAAAATGTCTTTGCCTTCAGAAGCTACTTTCTTTGCTTTTCTTTTATAGACTTCAAGTCCCTTAGAAGAAGACTTTGAAAGATTCCAAAATTCTCTTGCCCAACCTCAAGGCAATGGTAAGCCCCACAGCCGATCTCTTTGGGAAGTCGTTCCCTTCATGGTCTGTTGGATTACAGGTGTTAACAGCTGGGCCAGGGGTGGGGTGGGACTCCTTAGAAATAACCTTGCTCAGGATTTTCATTTTGCAGATGAGAAACCCAAGCAAGGTTCGCTGACCTCATCTCACCTCATTAGAGTCCTTAATGGGGCTGGAACAATGACTCAGCAGTTAAGAGCACTGGCTGCTCTCCTAGAGGACATGGGTTCCATTCTTAACACCCACGGGGCAGTTTACAACTGACTGCATCTCCATTCCTGAGGAATATGATGCCCTCTTCTGGCCTCTGCAGGCACTGCATGCACTTGGTGCACAGACATATTATGCAGGCAAAACACTCATACACATAAAAAAAGATTAAAAAGAAGATGAAATGAACCCTCTCCTCCTCCCCAGTCTCCTGGTAGCCACACATTGTGTCTTACACCCCCTGGGTATTTCTGTGGTACATTTTGTAAGCAGTGCTCACTTACCAAATTGTAGGTCTCTTGACAGATCTACAGCAGGTACAGCGTTATCATACCTGATCAACATGAGAGATTTCCATACACCACAGAGCTGATTATTACCATCATCATCACCATCCTCATTATTATTATTGTTGTTGTTGTTATTATTAATATTTAAAGTTTATTTAATGTATATGAGTACAGCGTAGCTGTCTTCAGACACACCAGAAGAGGGCATCACATCTCATTACAGATGGTTGTGAGCCACCATGTGGTTGCTGGGAACTGAACTTAGGACCTCTGGAAAAGCAGTCGGTGCTCTTAACCACTGAGCCATCTCTCCAGCCCCCAAAGCTGATTTTGATAGCACAAAAACGACAGCTTAATTTCTGGTCTTTCTTTACCCCGGAAGCCAGAATGTCACCATCATTTTCCTTTGCTTAATACCATTTTCTCCCTTTTAAAATTTATGCTTCTAAAATTGGTATAAAAATAAGATCTTGTTGTGACACTTTTATACCACACACATACCCTGCTTTTGTGCAGTCGGTCCCTTGTCACCCTCTCTTGTTCTCCCTGTGAATTCTCAGTTGTCCCCCTTTTCTATAGTGTCCCTCCTATTTTCATAACACATACAGTTTTTAAAAAATGTAGATTCTGTATATGAGATATACTGTAAGTATGTCTTTGTGAGTCTAACGTATTTTGCTTATATTATGACCTCCAATTCTATTTTCCCACAAGAAACAATTCCATTCTTTACATCTAAAATAAGACTTCATTATGTATACACAACATATTTTCTTTATCTGTTCATCTGTTAATAGCTGTGTAGGCTGATTCCATGTTTTGGCAATTATCAGCTTGCTTAGTAGCTTAAAAAGCCAATAAATAACAGCCAGTTTTGCAGATTTAACTTAATACCCCCAGGGAATCTTTGGTTCATTTGTCCTTTCTTTCTCTTTGAAAGTAGATTTGGGGTTTTATTAAAGTTATTTTAATACAGGCTTAAGCATGAGAGACTCAAAAGATAAGACATACTTAATCATGGATGTAGGGCTGGAGAGATGGCTCAGTGGTTAAGAGCACTGACTGCTCTGCCATAGGTCCTGAGTTTAATTTCCAGCAACCACATGGTGGTTCACAACCATCTGTAATGGGATCTGATGCCCTCTTCTGGTGTGTCTGAAGACTGTTACAGTGTACTCATATACATTAAATAAATAAATAATTCTTAAAAGGAAATTAATCATGGGTGTAGACTTGTCTAAGAGAGTCATCTCTTTTTTTGTTAGCTTTCATTTTTTGTATGTATGTATGTATGTATGTATGTATGTATGTATGTGTATGTGCATGAGGGGTACACATGTGGATATCAGAAGACAACTTGAGCAAGTCAATTCTCTACTTTCACCACATTGGTCCTGGGACCCTAATTAAGGTTATCAGGCATGACGGCAAGGGTCTTTACCTGCTGAGCCATTTTCCCTACAACCCTTCCTCTTTTTAATTTTTTTCCCTTTCTCTTTTTTTTTTTTTTTTTTTTTTTGTTGGTTTTTGAGACAGGGTTTCTCTGTATAGTCCTAGCTGTCCTGGAACTCACTTTGTAGACCAGGCTGGCCTCGAACTCAGAAATCCACCTGCCTCTGCCTCTGCCTCCCGAGTGCTGGGATTAAAGGCGTGCGCCACCACGCCCGGCTTTCCCTTTCTCTTAACGACAGAGTTTCACTATTTGGTCCCCCACATTGACTTTCAACTCATGATCTTTGTGCATCAGCCTTTTGAGTACTGGAATTGCAGGACTTTATTTATAAGAAACTTTCCATTACATAAGACGGCAACATTGGGCCAGCAGGCAGGGAAGTGAATATTAGCTCTGCTAGAGATGCTTTTAAATGCTATATAATTTGCCCTCTTGGCATATGCATCATGTATTTTTAAACCAGAGTTAAAAGCTGGATCTGAGGCTGCATGGAGATACAGCTCAGGTGATGAAGTGTTTGCCATGCAAGCACGAGAGCCTGGTTTTGGTTCCCAGAGCCCATGTGAGAAAGCCTGGCATGGGGCCCACGCTGGTACTCTCGTCACCAGGGAAGTGGGTACAGATGGATCCCGGGGCTTCCTGGCCTGCCAGCCTATCCCCTTTACAAACTCCAACCTAGTGAGTGACCCTGTCTCAAAAAAAAAAAAAAGGTGTTGCTCCTGAGAAACAGCAGTTGAAGTTGACCTCTGGCCTCCACATGCCTGTGCACTGTGTGCATACACATGAACACACATCAGATGTAAGTGATAATACACAAGTAACACCCAAGTAGCAAGACCTCGAAATAGAAAGGCAGTGAGTGGGGCAGCATCTGCCTGGCATGGCTAAGTCCGTGGGTCCAGTCCTAGTACTGAAAAAGCTGCAGGCTTTTAGATGAAATGGCACTCTCAGGACTCTCAGGATTTGTTTACTAAAAGACCCCAGAGTCTAGAGACACCACCCTTTCCTGCAGTCTTTACTCATGATCACTTCCTGTGGGTCTGGTACATAAACATGGCCTCTTTGATTTGGAGGAGTGTTTTGTTGGATAAAAGCATGGTAGGACAGATAGAGCAGAAAATGAGGGCCAGTTCTAAACAAACATCTAAAGTGTATGAAAAACCTGAAGGCTTCTAGTTTGTTCTGTTCTTACAGCCTTTCTCTACCCCTCCTCCCACTTAGGACTGTGATATATAGCCAACCCCTTTCTATTGTGGCAGAAGTGCAGTGGGATCCCTGCCGGTTCTCAGCCTGTTCTGCCGCTGACTTTTCTTCTGCATAGCCTTGGCCTGTAGCTCATGGTAAAAATAGTAATAAATTGTGGTTGTTAGTTTATGCTTTCTTGAGGTTTACCTTTTAAAAGGAATGTCACAGAAAGAGGAGTCCCAGCCCCCAACATTTCTCTACTAGTTGGGTTTCAGAGCTTCTTTATGTCTGCCATAGGCAACAGTGGGCCTTCTGGTGCCCACCTGCTACTTGGTTGTTGGGCATTGGGTAATTATGAGCATCTGGAGTCAGAATTCGCTACTGTTTCTATGGAACAGCTTAACAGTGGGAAGGAAATGAGTTCTGATGTTTGCCTACATACTTGAGAAGCATCTTACAGAGAACAGGGCAAGCCTGACTTCAGACACTTGATCCTGGAAAAACAGAAGATTGCTGAGCTACCTTTTCAGTCTTTGCCGCACCCCTTGCTCCCCTCCCAAAAGGCACAGTTTTTTGGTTGTTTGAGAGTTATGATCTATACCCCAAATCCCTGGAGTTGAGGATCTTGCTCAACTCTCTACTACTGAGCTAAAACCCGAACCCCTGTCACTTTGGATTTAGAATCTTAAGTGGAAAAGCGCCCCCTGGTGACTATTTACAAGACTATAGTCAGTGTGCTTTGAAAAGACAACATTTGTTTCCAGAAATAACTGTTACATGCAAAAAGCTGGTAAATAGCTTGGTTGTATTTTGAGTGTTGGAATATAATTATCATTGAGTTCACACATACACTCTGACACACATGTGGAACCCAGAGACAACTTTTAGTCGGTTCTCTCTAGAGACCTAATTTAGGCTGTCAAGCTTCTGAGCATGTGCTTCTGCTTAAAGCCCAACCCAGATGACGACGACGACGATGGCGATCGTTGTCGTCATCATCAACGCCATCATCATCTGTTTATTTATTTTTTGGGACAGCATTTCACTATGTAGTTCTGGTTGTCCTGGAACTCACAATGTAAGCCAGACTGGCCTTGAACTCAGACACCTGCCTGCCTCTGCCTCCAAAGTGCTGGGATTAAAGTAAAAATATATTTCTTTATCGTTTCAGTTGAAGAAAATTTCCAAATAAGAGAAATATTTGAAAAGAATGCTGAGATTTTGACCATGCCTCAGTTTCAAGCTATTCAGAGGTATGTCTGTTATTTTCTTCCTCACTTTCAGGTTCAGAAGCAATGTTCATTGGTGAAAGTGATTAGATTATGTATTGTTTGCCTTCAAATGTATTTCTCTCACTATACAAATTAGCTTTAAGCAACTTAAAAATATTAGGATTTGTTCAGCAGAATTTGACAGGTAGTGAAAAGGAGTTAATTATTTGTATTGAGATCCTGGCTTTTGACATTCTATCCATATGACTTTGGTTATAGGTCTCTGCCTCTCTGCCGTAACACCTTTAAAACAGGAATGATAAAGCCAGGCCTGGTGGCAAAGACTTTTAATCCCAGCATTATAAGTTTAAGGCCAGCCTGTCTACATAGCAAGTTTCAGAGCAGGCAAGGGATATATAATGAAACCTGGACTTAAAATAAATGAATAAATAAAATTGAAATAATAATTCTGAGACTACTGATGTAGGAATTAAAATTATAAGCCAAGTACTGGTGGCACATGCCTTTAACCCCAGCACTAAGGAGGCAGAAGCAATCGAATATCTTGAGTTAAAGACCAGCCTGGTCTACAGATTGAGTTTCAGGACAGTTAAGGCTATATAGAGAGAGACACACACACCAGCCTGTGTGTCTTTCCCCTATGTAAAGACATAAGAAAAGATTTAGTGTGGGATTTGCTTGTAGTTCTATATCCATGAGTACTGAAATTGAAGCTTAAGCATTGGTTGAAGTAGAAATGGGTCATTTGTTTTCAGTATCTCATCTGGAGTTTCTTAGTGCAAGCCTTTCTTGGTTCTCTATACCAGGAAGCTGTGTCACAGTTGCTGAAGCCTCCTAGGAGTCTGGGCCTGTTGCTCCAGTGTCTGCCTCCCCGGAAAGTTCCTGTGCTCCTTAAGGAACTGGCTTTTTAAGGAGCTTGCTCTCTGTCATATAAACCAACTGGCTTATTTCAGAGCTGGGCTCACTCTTTGAGCGTATTTGTCAGCATATGGAGAAGAGTTGAGATGCAGGGATGCCAGAGAGCTTGTGACGAGTGAGCCTTGGGACCAGAGCTGGAAACCACACGCTCTGCTTCTGAACTTAGTGCTTTCCCATTGCCTCTTAGCCTAGGCTGGCCCCCGTTAATGTACTAGACTGGCGAGGAACTCATTCACGTTCTTACTTTTTCTCTCACAGTGCTGAAGACAAACAAGAGGAAACATTAGGGGAGACGCCAAAGGAACTGAAAGAGAAAAACATGTACGGCCACCAAAGAGTAGCTATGGATATTTGTATAGTTTTATGGAAATATTTCTGTGTTTGTAAGAATCTGTATTCCTCCCATTCATTATTATTATTACTAATATTTGTTGTTGTTGTTGTTGTTGTTGTTGTTGTTAAGATATTCATTCAGGTATGCCATGATACACATGTGGAGTGAAAGGACACTGTGTAGAGTTGGTTGTGTACTTCTACATTTATGTGGACTCCAGGATCAAACTCAGGCTGCCAAGCTTGTGCAGCAAGTGCCTGTATCCTCTGAGCATCTTTATGGCTCCTATTCTTACCATAAATATATTTAATATAAATATCTATCTTCTTTCATCAAAAAGCTAATAGCATCTTATAGGACGTAGAGCAATGGTAATTATGATGCTAATAAGTTTACTACCTGAGATAGATTAATGTACTTTCTATATAAATATCCTTTCATAAATGGGAATAGTTTATTTTTTATCAGCCAAAATATGTTACAAGTTATGTATTTTTGTATGTTTGTGTGTGTGTGTGGTGCCCAGACTATAACTCCAGGGCCTGTTTGTCATGTGCTTGACAAGTGCTCTGCTACCATACCACCTCCCTAGCTCATGTCTCTTTTTGTTTGTTGTTTCTTTCTTGTTTTGATAGTGAGAGAGTTATTATGGACATGTTCATATCCCCTGCCCCCACCCCACCCCAGCTGTTTGTTGTTTTGGTTTGGGTTTTTTTTTTTTTAATCACTGTAGCCTAGGCTAGCCTCAAAGTCGAGGCAATCTGTGGGGCTTGTAGTCTGGCCTGCAGCCGTCCTTCTGCCTCAGCCTCCCAAGTGTTGAAATTAAGGGCATACATAGGCAAGCTACTATTACTCCTGGTCCCAGAATCTCAATCTTAATCAATTAATCTTTCTCTGTCTCTCTGTATCTCTGTCTCTGTCTCTCTTTCTCTCTTTTTCCCAGAATCTTTTTTTAAGATAGGTATCTTTAAATTTTATTTTATTTTTACTCATGTTTTGCATGCAAGTATATATATTGCTTGTATGCAATGCCCAAGAAGGCCAGATGATGCTTGGAACTGGAGTTGCAGATATGATCAGTCTTGTGAGTGCTGGGAACTGAACCTGCTGAGCCATCTCTCCAGCCCTACTTTTAAAGATATTTCTCTCCTACCATCTTTGTTTGTATTATTTGTTTTGTTTTCCCAGACAAGGCTTTTCTGTGTAGCTCTGGCTGTCCTGGAACTCACTCTGTAGTAGGCCAGCTGGACGTGAACTCAGAGATTCATTTGCCTCTACCTCCTTTGTGCTGGAATTAAGGCATATGCCACCACTGCCCAGCTTAAAGGGACTTCTTAATATTTTCTTTAAGATAATCCAAAATGTATTGACAAGTAACAGTTTTATCAGGAAAATACTCTAAAAGTTCTTATTAGAGCAAGACGTGGTGGTATATATCTGCACTCCCTAGATTAAGGAGTCTGAAGCCATAAGATCATAAGTTAAAGGCCAGCCTATGGTGAGTTCAAACTTATCAAAATAAAAGATGTTCTTATCAGGAATGTATTATTCTGTTTTTCCAAACATCTCCTCACATTTCACAGTTACTTTGTATCTTTTTTT
The DNA here is from genome assembly GCA_902729485.2 of Mus minutoides. NCBI lineage: Eukaryota > Metazoa > Chordata > Mammalia > Rodentia > Muridae > Mus > Mus minutoides. Next base: position 68,758 of record LR750415.1, read on the forward strand.
TTCCTTTTAAGATTGAATCTTGCAATGTAATTCAGGTTGGCTTTGAACTGTGTGGCTTTGGATGACCTTGAAGTCATGGCAATCATCATGCCTTGGCCTCAAAACTACTGGGATAACACGGTTGTACCACTATGACCAGCTTACTATGTGTTCTTAATTCTTTAGATCACTGACAGACATTCAAGACTTGTCCAGCATCACCTATGATCAAGACAGCTGTTTTAAGGAAACCGCATGCAAAACACCTAAATTAAAACACGCACCTACTAGTGCCAGTACTCCGCTCAGCCCAGGTAGTCAGACACGGGGAAGAAGGTTTTTAGAAGAGAAATTCACAGGCCTTTGCTATTTGCCATGACTGGACATAAGTCAGGATGACTATTCCAGAGCAAAGGTGGTTTTTAAAGAGAACTAAACAGTTATTCTGTGGCCTGCCAGGTAGAGGTATGGTGTTACAGTATAGCAGGCCTGCCAGTTAGTGTTACAGACCCACCATGCTGGAGACAGCCTACTACAAATAGAGGAAAGTTGGGTTTTAGCCTTAGAAATAGTTGATTTCATTCCCATAGTTAAATATCCATATCTCATGAGTTGTTTTTTGTTTGCTTTCTGTTAATATTAGAGATCAAATGTTGGACTTTGTAAAACCAAGCAAGTTCTTTACCACTGAAATAGACCCACAGCACTATCCTCTCACATGATTTTACATAAAATGCAAAATTGCCCAGCCATAGCAGAGAGAAATCAGGAATTCATCCCCCCCCCTTCAGTAAAACTATAACAAACCAGTTTTCTTTATCAATTCACGGTTTTTAAACTTTTCTTTGAGTATGCAGGAAAACTAAGGCAGTAGGTTATGACCCTGAGTTTCCATTAAAAGTGGTAGTGCTGGTGCTGTGGATAATGTTTGAAGGTCAGTGTCGGGCTGCAGTAGTGCAAGCATCCCAGTGCACGAGCACCTCTGCAGTAACTGCAGAAACACTGGATTTGGAAAACACTACTTTCTGCCAAAACATACAGTCCGTGAATTCTGCTACCAGACATAACCAGCATCAAATATTTATATTTATTTGTTCTTATTTGTAGTAAATTTGTGGTTTAATTTCCCTTTATTTCATTTTGATAACCAAGTTATGTGTGTGTGTGTGTGTGTGTGTGTGTATACATATGCCTTGAGAACCTAGAATACAGAGTTTTAGACTGGAGAAGCTGTATCAGATTCATGGTTGTTTCAGTTATTAGCAATTTGGAAAATTCCTGGCATTGTTATAGTTTTGTGGTTCTTTTGTTTACAGTGTAAAGAATTTAGACATTTATTGCCCTCTTTTCTCCTAGAGTCGATTTCTTCAGCTGCTAGTCACTATGAAGACTGCCTTGAAAATACCACATTTCATGTTAAAAGAGGATCTACATTTTGTTGGAATAGTCAAGAAGCTATGACAACTTTGTCTGTCAAATTTACAACTGTCCGAGAGAGAGCTAAGAGCCTGGAATCACTCCTTGCTTCTTCTAAAAGCCTACCTGCCACTAAAAGCCTACCTGCCAAGCTGACTGACTCCGTAAGTGCCCGAGTTTTGTTCTACACTTTCATGAGGTCAGTCCAAAGCCCTCAGTGACCGAAAGGGCTAAGGTTTCTCCAGATTTGTTGAGAAACGTGGAATACACTAGAATCCTTCCAGGCGTCCCTGGGCTTCCTCTTCAGAGACTGCATTGTGGAAGAATTCCATTTTGCTTCTTGAAGCCTGCTGCTTCCTCGAGTGCTGGTTGGTCTCCCTGACACTGCAAGGAGGAGCTCATTTCTATACCTTCTCCTCATCCACATGCTCTTTCTTCTCTCTCACTCATATTGCAAAAGTTCAGTTTTTAAAAGAAAACCACAAATTCCTGCTTAATACCACTTATTAAAAACCTTTTAGCTGGCCAGGAGGTGGTGGTGCACACCTTTAATTCCAGCACTCAGGAGGCAGAGGCAGGCTTATCTCCGAGTTTGAAGCCAGCTTAGTCTACAGAGTGAGTTCCAGGACAGCCAGGGCTATTCCACAGAGAAACCCTGTCTCAACAAATGGAAAACCCCTAGAACTTTTGACTGACCTGCTCTACTAGTTTGATTTCTGTTTCTGAGATAAAACTTTGGCTAAAACCAACTGCTGAGTTAATTTGACCTACAGGTTATAGTCCTCCATCCAGGGAAGCCAAGGTAGGAACTCAAGGCAGTAACCTGGTGGTAAGAGCTGATGCAGAACCTATGGAGAAACATTGTTGTCATGGTTACTGCTATTGCTGTAATATATACCATGACCAAAGAAACTTATAATAGCCAGGGGCTTGCGTACAGTTTCAAGGCAGGCAGGCAGGTTTGATAACTAAAGCAGTAGCTGAGATCTCACATCTGACTCACAAGTTGCAGGTAGAGAGCACAGACTGGGCCGGGCATGGGCTTTTGGCCCCTCAAAGCTCACCCTAAGTGATACACGTTCTTCAATAAGACCACACCTCTTAATCCTTCCTAAACAGTCTACCAGCTAGAAACCAGATATTCAGATATATTAGCCCATGAGAGCCATTCTCATTTAAATCACAATTGTTCACTGGATTTCTCCTTCTGGCTTGTTCAACTACTTATATAGTCTGGGCCACTTGCCTAGGGATAGCACTGTCTGCCCACAGAGGTCTAAGGCTTTCTACATCAATTAAGAAAATGCCTCAGACATGACTAGAGACAGATCTGTTGGTGGCAGTTTTTCCCTTTTGATAGATATATCAAGGTGACCATTAAAGCTATGGTCCCAGAATCTCAATCTTAATCAATTAATCTTTCTCTGTCTCTCTGTAGAAAGCAGACTGGTTATTTTCTTTAGTACTTAATGGAAAATGATTGTAAATGTTATTTTGGTATTTGCCTCACAAAAGTTCCACTTACAAGTGAGGAAGTAACTAGGAATCTTACCCTTTCATTCAGTGAACTGTTAACTGGGAAGAGTCTACGTGTCAGGCGCCATATCCAAACCTAAATAAGAAGGACACAGGCCCTTTCTCAAAGTTACCAATGCCTTAATGAGGAAGACAGGCCTAGTATGATTGCTAAATGCTCAGTAGACAGAGTTGAGAAGGCTTCTCAGAAGAGTGACTTGTAGAATTTGTAATTTACTGTCCAAAATAAATGGCAAGGAATGAGCTACATGTGTCTTTTTACTCAGTGCACATATTAATTACCACATTTTGTCTTATTTTTATAGAAGAGATTGTGTATGTTGAGTGGGACTGGCTCTTCTAACATTTCTACCGCATTTGTAACATCAACCCATGCTACCAAGAGGAAGAGCCTACCCGGAGGTACCCTTGTTTAACATTAAAGAAGTTCATAACAGTAAGCCAGTTTAAGAAAGCTTAGGGTGATGTTCATCAATCTTCGATGTGACATTTGGTTTAAACAAAATGTTATTTTCTCTGATTATAAAAGTAAAACATATTCATTACAGAAAACTAGGTGAATAAGAAAATGTTTTAAAAACAAAATGATTATGTAATCACAGCACAGCTTGCTGTGTCATACAGTTGTGGTACACTGTTTGTTTCATAGTTTTACTAATATTTACTATATTTTACTATACTGTGCCATATAGCAGTTTTAGACTACGTTTTCCCTTGTCAAGCTCAGCATCCTTACCTGTTAGTTCCATATTCATGAGTTCAGCTAGTGGCCAATGAAAACAATTGGAAAAAGATTGCTGTATTGAACGTGTGTAGCTGCTTTGTTTTATTTTTCTTCCCCTAACTAAATAGTATAATATACCAATGATTTACATAGCATTTACATTATATTAGGTATTTTTATAAGCCATCAAACACTATGCCACTTTGTATAAGAAACTTTAACACCCATGGATTTTGGTATTGCCAGGCTAAGCGATTCTAGAAATACTTTCTTATAAACAGTAAAGAATAATTGTGTTTCAAGCGTTTCTTTTTGTAATTAGTAATTATATATGTACTTATATGTAATTAAGAATGATAATAAATATATAGCAGCTATATAATATACTCTATATATCAACCCTTATCTTATTTGAAAATTTATAGTGTTTTCCAAGGTTTTTCCTTTGTGCATGCATTTATTTGAATCTCTGATCCTTTCCTTAAAGATTTCTTAGAAGACAGTTTTCAAATCATACAAGAATGCTAGAACCTTCCAGAGAAAATTGTTTTTGTTGCAGTAATTTCAATGTCTAAGACCTTTGCTATAGCTCTTGGAGTTTCTCTCCAGAGAAAAGAAGTTCTGTATGTTATGTTGAAGGGTTTATTATATATAATTGAGCACTTGGGAAAAGGCCCAAAATATGGTTGCGCCCATATCTCCTGGCCTGATTCTCTACAGAGAACAGCCTTGTGCTTTGTGTTTTGGTTCATGTTGTCTGGTATAACCTCTGTTTCTCTAACAACCTGCTCCAAATCATCCCCAAACCTCTTAGGAAGAATCTGTACCGTATCTTATTTAAGTGTCCTTTGGAAAAGTGTCCTATGCAAAGAGTGGCATACATGGGATGAAAGTGGAGAGAAGAGGCCATCAAGTATTAAGGAAGCCTCTGCTAAGAGTGTCATGTTAGGTGTTCTCATACTCTTACATTTATTTCCCCATTGAGAAAGCCTCAAAGCCATGGGAAGCCTAGAAAACTGCCATTCATTCAGGTCTAGGAGGGAAGCCTAGAAAACTGCCATTCATTCAGGTCTAGGAGGGAAGCCTAGAAAACTGCCATTCATTCAGGTCTAGGAGGGAAGCCTAGAAAACTGCCATTCATTCAGGTCTAGGAGGGAAGCCTAGAAAACTGCCATTCATTCAGGTCTAGGAGGGAAGCCTAGAAAACTGCCATTCATTCAGGTCTAGGAGGGTGTTAAGTCATTTTCCCCTTGATCTTTTTAAAGAACTGGCAGAAGCCACCTCTCAACATCATCTTGATGAGCTCCCACCACCAGCTCAGGAGCTACTTGATGAAATTGGTAAGAAGTGTTCTAGTACCCCTGTTTTGGACCCCTTGGCTCCTGTTGATTATGGTTACTGACCGCATTATGGTTTCTTTTTCTTAGGTATCTGTACTAGTACAAAAAGAACTATAAAGTTGTGGTTCATTGTACAAATTCAGGCTGGGTGGTGTATTCTAGCACTTAGGAAGCATAGGCGATAGATTCAGGGATACACACAGAGAAACCCTCTCTCAGAAAACAAAACAAACAAAAAAAAGGAATGTACAAATTCAGGAAGGGACAGTTTTTGAATCTAGTAGTCCACAATGTGGCCAGAATAATTGGCCTATTTATTTTGTCATTTGTTACCAAAGGGTTTATTTATGGGAAAGACTCAAGATAAAGTAACAAAATTCAGATATTTTATGGTGATGAACTAATTTTTGTGAGGTTTTTGTTTCGTTTTCATTTTTTGAGATAGGGTCTTGCTGTGTAGCTCAGGCTGGTCTAGCATGCACTTCATAGCCAGGCTGGCTGATTTACTCAGTCTTTATTCCTCAGCCTCCAAGTGTCCCACCATCTAGATGATAAACTCCTTTGATTAAAGGAATTGTTAATATCCCTTTCAATTCAAACCAGATATTCCTTGGAAGTGTGTAACCCTTATCTTTAGGAGGTCCATCTCCTCTGATCTGTGATGGTCCAGTTCTTGGTGTAGGCCTACATAGAATTTCTCAGGGGCACCAGTTGGTTTTCAGAATCTCTGAGGTCTTATGACTCATAAGGAATAAAGACTTAATGCTCTGACTCAAAGCATAGCTGTCCTCTGGACTCCTTAGCATAACCTTCAATGCCCGTCCTTTGACCCAATGAACTTGGGCAATTATAGAACTATCACTTTTTTTTTTTCTGAAAAGACCTCTAGGAGTTGTCATGATATATTCCGTTTTTGTTTTTGTTTTGTTTTGTTTTGTAGCGTAGCATTCATATCCAGAGGTCTAGGCCCCTGACAGGAGCCTTAAAGGGAAAGGTCTTTTAGAATTGAGAGTATAGGTGATCATTTAAGAGCAAGAGACTGTTGAGCTCAAGAGCTGTCAGGCAGCAGTTTTTAACAGGAGTGCCTTAGGGGTTCCATTGTTGTGAAGAGACACCATGACCATGGCAACTCTTATAAATAGAACATGTAATTGGGGCTGTCCTACAGTTTCAGAGGTTCAGTCCATTATACATGGTGGGAAGCATGGCAGTGTGCAGGCAGACATGACATCTAGAAGGAACTGAGTGCTCTACATCTTGATTCAAAGGCAGCCAGGATTCTGCCGGAAGCTAGGAAGAGGCTCTTCGGCCCTGGGCAGGGTGTGAGCATAGGACCTGAAAACCTACCCTGACACTGACACAGTTCCTTCCCCACACAAGGCTCACCTCTTAATAGTGCCACTTCCCGTGGGCCAAACATATTCAAATGGCTACAAGTAGGAAAGGAGCAGATCAGCACTACCTGGACATAACTTCCCCTCCTCAAAATGAGCTTGAGCTGTCTCTGCTTTGTTCTGAAGAGCATTTTGAAAGAAATAACCCTGGCAAATACAGAGTAGTCACAGAGTTTAGCATATGCATATCTTGGTCTAGTGAGCATTTTATTTTTATTTTTTTCCAATTTTTATTAGATATTTTCTTCATTTACATTTCAAATGCTATCCCAAAAGTCCCCTATATCCTCCTCCATCCCCCGCTCGGCTCCCCTACCCACCCACTCCCACATCTTGGCCCTGGCATTCCCCTGTACTGGGGCATATAAGGTTTGCATGACCAAGCGGCCTCTCTTCCCATGATGACCAACTAGGCCATCTTCTGCTACATATGCAGCTAGAGTCACGAGCTCTGGGGGTACTGGTTAGTTCATATTGTTGTTCCACCTATAGGGTTGGAGACCCCTTCAGCTCCTTGGGTACTTTCTCTAGCTCCTCTATTGGGAACCCTGTGTTCCATCTAATAGCTGACTGTGAGCATCCACTTCTGTATAGTCTTTTTAAAAAATATTTATTTATTTACTTATTTAATGTATGTGAGTACACTGTTGCTGTCTTCAGACACACTAGAAGAGGGCATCAGACACCATTGCAGATGGTTGTGAGCCACCTTGTGGTTGCTGGGAATTGAACTCAGGACTTCTGCAAGAGTAGTCAGTGCTCTTAACCACTGAGCCACTTCTCCAGTCCTCCTTAGTGAGCATTTTTATAAGAAAGCAGAAATGATAGATACTCATGGTAAGAAAACATGACATAGGCTAGTATAGATGGAGACATCTGTGGATTGCTCTGCTACTGAGAGTATAAAGTCAGGATTAGGGGGCTGGAGAGTTGGCTCAGCAGTTACGGGTACTTACTGCTCTTGTAGAGGTCCTGGGTTTAGTTCTTTGCACCTATGTAGTGGCTTAAAAGCATCTGTAACAGTTCAAGGGATCTGGAGCCCTCTGAAGATCTTCGTGGGCACAAAGTATAAATGTGGAACATACATACACACACACACACACAAATAAAATTTAAGGTCTTAAAATTTATTTTTAAAATCAAAGTTAGGAGCATAAACTTTAGAGCTAAGATTTCCTGAACCCAGTCACAATTCTCCTACATAATTTTTTTCCATCTATGAAAGTTTCTTAACCCTCTCTTCACTTTCCCCATTTCAGTAGTTGTGCTCCCAGGCCCCTCCTCAGCTCTGGTCTCAATGCTATTGCTCCTCATCTGAAAACCAGAAATAAAAATAATATAGTCCACCTTGCAGTGGTGGAGCACTCCTTTAATCTCAGCACTTGGGAGGCAGAGGCAGGCAGATTTCTGGGAGTTTGAGGCCAGCCTAGTCTACAGAGTGAGTTCTGGAACAGGCAGGGCTACACAGAGAAACCCTGTCTTGAGAAAAAAATAAATAAATAAATAAATAAATAAATAAATAAATAAATAAATAAATAAATAGTTGGTGTCAGAGGGCTGTGGGTAAGATTGTGAACATGACTCCTGAACTGATGTACATAAATATTTAATAACTGCCACCTAGACCTCTGGTATCTATCATCATCATCAGCAGCAGCAGCAGCAGCATCCTTGTTGTTTTGTTTTTAAGACAGGGTCTACACGTATAATTCTGGCTAGCCTGAAACTCACAAAAATGTGCCTGCTTTTGCCTTCTAAGTGCTAGTGGTAAAGGTGTACACCATCACACTCAGCCTATTTTCTTGTTTTCTTTTTTTGCATTTTTACACTTACTTTGTGTGTGTATGTATGTGTGTACATAAATGCACATTCTATAGAGCTTGTGTGGAGATCAGGACAGTTGGAAGGAGTTGTTTGTTGCCTTAAGCCATCGAACCATCTTGCTAGCCCCTTGTTTGTTTGTTTGCTGTTATTACTGTTTGAGACAAAGTTTCATGTAATACAGTCTAGCCCTGAATTCCATGTATATAGCCAAGGCTGGCCTTTATAAGTTTCTGCTTCCACCTCCCACCTCCTGAGATATGCACCACGTATCTCCTAATGTTTTGTTTTGTTTTGTTTTGTTTTGTTTTGTTTTGAGACAGGATCTCACTCTACGTCCTGGCTAGCCTAGAACTTGCTATATAGTTCCGACTGGCATCAAACTTGAAGTTTTTCTGCTTGTGCCTCCTGAGTACTGAGATTGTAGGCATGTGCTACCACATCTACTCTCAATCGTTTAAAAACCCTTTATCAAATGTTTTTTGGGGGCTTTCTTACTTGAAGAATTCCTTTTGACTCAGAGTGTTCTAAAGTAGTGACTTTGAAATTTTTCAGGAGTCAGAATCATGTAATAGGGCTGAGTTAAACTGCTGGGGTTTCAGATTTGGTAGGTTTGGGTTTGACCAGTAGTACTGGTCTGAGGCCTGGCCTCTGAGAGCCACTGTCCTAGAAAGCGGTGTGGTCTGGAAAGGTAGGGTAAGTCGCCCTCTGCTTTTGTACTGTGACAGAGCAACTGAAGCAGCAGCAGGTCTCATCCACGGCATCGTCACATGAGAGCACAGCACGTGATCTGAGTGTCACTGAGAAGGGTAAGCTCATACCCAGGTCTTTATGCATGAGGCTTTTATGTTATGCATCTCTTAACAGCATAGTGGTATATGTGGGAAAGTTTGACTTAGGTTGGGTACAACTCCATTTTAATTCGATTCTATCAGTTAATGTCGTGTGACAAACTATTTCATTTCTGAGTTTCATCTATCCTTATTTGTGAAATGCGAACAATGGGTTCTGTTATGATACATAATAGCTCTATGTACAGTGAGTGCCTGGTACACTAAAATAATTAGCAAGTGTTAGTCCTCTTCCTTTCATAGGTCTGCTGGCCAGATGAAAGGAGACTGTATTTATAAAATGCTTTGCATACATGAAAGGAATCAGCCTTATCCCACACAAATTCCTTCTGTGAAGTTCTACCTTTGGAACGTCTAGGAAGCAAGGAAGGGAAGAGTGTCCCAAAGTACAATTGTGTGGTTTATTTTTAGAGTTGTTTGCCTCCTCTTTTGTGTGCCTTCCTTGCTTGGCTTTGTCTAGTTCTCTGAACTTGGCACTGGCTAGGCTTCCTGTAGCTTCTCCTGGCACCAGAGATCTCCCAAGACCCCAGAAGCAGCTGCTGTGAACACTGGTGCCCTGTGGACTGCCACCTGGCCCTCTGCTCTCCTGGGAAAGTGGGGTTGGTGCATCGTGGAGGGACTGATGGCCTTGGTTTCTACAGTTCCTTTCAAAGGATGCTCTTAAGCGTTTTTCACTTTAATAAAGTTAGCTCTCTCCATTGTGTTAGATAAGAAGCATTTGGAAGAACAAGAAACCAACAGTAGTAAAGACAGCAGTTTTCTTTCCAGCAGAGAAATTCAGGATCTGGAAGACACAGAGAGGTAACAAAAACAAAAACAAAAAAATAAACAAAGAAACCAAAACCAGAAAACAACAACTAGACTTTTGAAAGGATTTAAAAATTATGTATATTAGTTTTTATTATATTAACAAATTAGAAGTAACAGAATAATCTTTTTCTTTATTCTCCTCTCTTCATTTCTAGGGTTTTGTTTTATATTAGCATGTATTAATTATGTAGAGTAAGTCTCATGATGGTGTTTTCATACAGGTGTACAATGTGTTTTTATCAAGTGCACCTCCTGCTGCCCTCTCTCTTTTTTTGTTTTTGTTTTTGTTTTTGTTTTTTTCGAGACAGGGTTTCTCTGTGTAGCCCTGGCTGTCCTGGAACTCACTTTGTAGACCAGGCTGGCCTCGAACGCAGAAATTCGCCTGCCTCTGCCTCCCAAATGCTGGGATTAAAGGTGTGTGCCACCACTGCCTAGCCTGAATCATTCTTTTAAAGGAAGGAACAGAGAAGCCTAAGACAGAATCGCAGAAGTAGAAGATAGTCTTAAAAGCTGAAAAGAAAGGTTTTTATTTTTAGAGGAGACAGAATTCCAAGGAATAAAAGGAAGGAGACTTTTTTTTTCCTCCCTGGTAAACATTTTTGGAAACTTAGAACATTTTTCATTAAGTGTATGTATCATTGTTTTCTGTGTTTTTGTGTGTGGTATTTGGGAGTATATAGTGATCTGAGTGCGGAGGTCAGAGGAGAGCCTTGTGGAGTTCATTTTCTCCCACTTTTGAATGGGTTCTGGAGATGAGGGTTGTCAGGCTTGTGTAGCAGGTACTTACCTGTGGAGCTATCTCACCAGCCCTGAGAAGTCTTTAATCTCTAGCATGTATTGTAACTATTTCATCCCTCTCAAACCACTTACCCCAACCAGCCATGTGGATTATTCAGGGGGAAAGATGAGTTGCCCTAAGTCAAGTTGGTGCTGAATGTGCTGGCATATGCTGTATTTCATGCAGGAAGACCAAAGTTGAAAGTCAACCTGGGCTTCATAGAGACCCTGTTTTACATTTGGCTATTCAGTGTAAAGCTCTTTGTACCTTGTCACTAAGTTACTTACTTAGACTGGAGATGAAGCTCAGTTGGTAGAGTACTCAGTTACTTAGAATGTATGAAACTTTATGTTTCATCCTTAGCACTGTAAACTCTGCCTGGCACTTACCTGGAATCCTAGTACTCAGAAGGTAGAAATGGGAAGATCAGAATTTCAAAGCCAGCCTGGGATGAGATTCTGTCTCAAAAAATGTTACTGTTATTTCTTCTCCCCCTTTTGACATTTGTTTGTTTGTTTGTGGAGGGAGGTGCCGTGGCCAGATGTCCGAGAACAACTTGGAGGAGTTGGTTCTCTCCTTCCACCATGTGAATCACAGGGATCTGACTCGACATCAGGCAAACATCTTTACCCACTGAGCTATCTTACCAATTTGTCTAGCTATTCACCTTGACCTGGGGGTCCACCTGTCTCTGGCTTCTAAGTGCTGGGATTAGAGGTGGGATGGCTATTATGTAGGTTCTGGGGGTTCAGACTGTGGTCCTCAATGCTTATTTGTTAGTGCTTTGTTTACTGAACCCCTCTCCTTGGCCATTGATCTTAATTTTTCTAAAGGGTTGACAATGCCACTCACAAGCTGGTTTCCACAATTCTCAGGTGGCTCAGTGCTATGTGAGTGGTGAGTCCAGGGCACTATTATAGAGTGGAAGATAGTTTTTCAAAGGGAAAGTACATTTTAGGCCTTTCAAAACATCTTTTATCATCTAGCCTCAGAAGTAGTTCTTATTCAGAAAAACACATAGAAAGCATGTACAATTATAACATCATATAGAAAACTGGATTTAATGACCTATAATTGAAACAGAGCTGGCATTGGAGGGACTGATCTCATGGGTGCCAGGGCTTTGTCAAGGAGTTAAAGGGCTATTTTAGTGTACATAGATGTTAGATACAAGGAACCTCTGGGTGTCTAGAGACAATCTCACACCTTATGCTTTCAGCTCTTGGGAAAGCGGCAGTTTTGAGGACCTTTTCCCTGTGTGGTGATGTGCTAGGAGGGAAGTTGACTCTTGTTATTATCTTTACTTGCCCCCGGACAGAGCTTGTTCTTCTCTTGATGAGGACCTGGAAAGATGGCTGCAGTCACCTGAGGAGAACACGGCACTGCTGGACCCTACCAAGGGCTCTACAAGGTTGTCTTTCCCCACTAAGGAATCATTTTCTTATGTTTCATAGGGAAAAAAACATACAGGTCACAGAAGGCTCCATAGGCTCCCAGCTTTTCTTCTCTTCTCTCTTCTCTTCTCTTCTCTTCTCTTCTCTTCTCTTCTCTTCTCTTCTCTTCTCTTCTCTTCTCTTCTCTTCTCTTCTCTTCTTTCTTTTCTCCAGAAAGTAGTTAGGCTTTCAACTTCTTGGATATGTATTTCTGGTGATGGCTTTATCCTGTTCTGTGTCAGCCAGCCCTGATACCATTTGTCTGCACTCAGACCTGCCTCTCTCCCTCCAGCCATCAGGTATCAGAGTTCTCAGACTGGATTTTAGCCCTGTCAGCTTCAACATTTTCATCAGTCATTTGAGTTAAATCAGAAAAGGGCATCTGTATCAAATTTTCACATGACAGAAGTGGATGCTAATGTGCTGGACAGTAGATGGAAAATCCAAAATTACCTTGTCAGGTGGAAATGTTGGCTACTTTAAAAGATGAAGACAAAGCCAGGCATGGCTGTTGCATGATCTGAGTCTAAGCCTGAGCTTGCCCAGAAGCTCCAAGTCAGCCAAGGAGCATAGGGCTATAGTGTCTCAGACAAACAAAAACAAAACCGTACAAATGACACTTAAAAGATTGGTAAGTTTTAGATCCAAAAGTTTACAATGTGGGAACCCAAGACTAACAGGATAATTTTTTTAATTGGAAACTACTCACTGTAATTATGTTGAGGGCAGGAAGTTTTCATTCACATACCCAGCACTCAGTTCCTGAAAAAGTCAATATAGCGTTAATGCCGAATATACAGAAATGAGCTCTCAGATCAGAGAAGTTCACCACAGGTCACACATGTGCTATTGGAGGACTCCCAGGTGACATTTCTAAATGGATGTCAGCAGTCAACAGAGAAGACACACAATAGTCCCAGGTCTGGAAACCAGGTCATAGGAGAGCAGCTGAGGAGCCAGGGAGACTTGGCCTGAACAGAGCAGAAGAGTGGAGAATTTGATAGCTTCCCTCAATTACCTGAAATACTGTAAAGTGAACAGCATCTACTCACTGACTTCTGCCCCAAAGGATAGAGCTGGTGGACTAGATGTTGCAAAATAACAGCTTCTTACTAGAAAAGCATAATTTTCAAAGGCCACAATTGTTAGAGAAACAGCCTTTCTATTTCAACAGAGGCACAGCTGCTCAGGTGGACTTGATGTCTGTGGTCTTGGGTGTTTGGACAGAAGTAGAAGATAAACGGACAGAAGTATAAGATAAACGTAAAGGCCTTTGCCCACTCTTGAGCTTCTGATTATGTCAATGAAGGTTAAAAGAGGAAAAAGCCCCCTTTTGCCCTAGGTGACTTTCTCTTCTGCCCCACCCCAGAGGTGGCTGTTTCTTCTCTTAAGGAGAGTGTGGCTTAAACTATGAGATGCTTACTCAGATTTCTCCTATCACAGGGACCTGAAGGAAATGAAGACAAGGTGATGAATAATGACTTGAAAGAGAATGCTGATAATACAAGGACAATGCTTTCATTTTCCCTTTGAGACTAGCTGTATAGTGTTAATGTAGAAAACAGAGACTGATTACATAGGCTTTAGAACTAATTAGGTAGGAAATTTTCTGTGCCTTGGTTTTCTCATCACACAATGTAGATGTAGCAGTAGCTGCTTCATGCAGTTCAGAAAACAAGTTAACATACATTTAAACTAGACTTGTCAGGCATGGTACACATGCCTTTAATCCCAACACTCTGGAGAGAGAGGCATGCAGGTCACTGTGAGTTCAAGGCCAGCCTGGTTTACTTAGTGAGTTCCAGAACAGCCAGGGCTACATAGGGAAACCTGTCTCTAAGCAAATTAATAAATAATGAAAATAAAAGATAAACAAAAACTAAAGGTAAATGAAGATAAATACTTCATCCTTAAACAATTGCCCTGTAGAAGTTTGCCACTAGAACTAAATACTCTATGCTTACTTCTGAAGACAGTCTTGTTCCCCCATGACTAAATATGTGTTTTAATACCCCAAATCATTGTCGTTAAAGGGAGAAAAAAAGCAAAGATCAAGATATTGTTGAACAGAAGAGAAAAAAGAAAGAAAGCATCAAGCCAGAGAGAAGGAAATCAGACGGCTTTTTAAGGACTTTGGAAGAAGGTATGGGTGAATGATTATATGTAGTCTTTAGTCCTTGGGCTTTGGTGACTATCAAAGCTTTTAAGAAATGTTTCCCAGATGCTATACACAATCTTGCAACCTGGGATAATTTCCTTTTACTTAAAGTTCAGCTCAGCATTTGTAATAATTGCAGTAACTTCATAACAAATAGTAACATGAATTTTGAGGGTTTTGTTTTTTTTTTTTTTTTTTTTTTTTTTTTTTTTTTTTTTTTTTTTTTTTTTTTTTTTTTTTTTTTTTTTTTTTTTTTTTTTTTTTTTTTTTTTTTTTTTTTTTTTTTTTTTTTGGTATTGCCTTTCTTTTTTTATTGAATATTTTATTTATTTACATTTTTTATTAGATATTTTCTTTATTTACATTCAAATGTTATCCCCTTTTCTAGTTTCCCCTCCAAAAATCCCCTATCCCCTCCCCCTTCTCCCTGCTCCCCAACCCACCCACTCCCATTCCTGGTCCTGGCATTCCCCTATACTGGGACCTAGAGCCTTCACAGGACCAAGGGCCTCTCCTCCCATTGATGACCGACTAGGCCATCCTCTGCTACATATGCAGCTAGAGACACAAGTTCCACCATGTGTTTTTTTTTTATTGGTGGTTTAGTTCCAAGGAGCTCTGGAGGTACTAGTTAGTTCATATTGATGTTCCTCTTAGGGGGCTTCAGTCTCCTTCAGTTCCCTGGGTATTTATCTGGCTCTTTCATTGGGGACCTTGTGCTCTGTCCAATGGATGGCTGTGAGCATCCACTTCTGTATTTGCCAGGCTCTGGCAGAGCCTCACAGGAGACACCTATATCAGGCTCCTGTGAGCAGGCTCTTGTTGGCATCTGCCTAGTGACTGGGTTTGGTGGTTGTTTATGGGGTGGATCCCCAAGTGGGGCAGTCTCTGGATGGTCGTTCCTTCAGTCTCTGCTCCTTTGTCTCTGTAACTCCTTCCATGGGTATTTTGTTCCCCATTCTAAGAAGGATATTTACATTTCAAATGTTATTCCCTTTCCCAGTTTCCCCTCTGCAACCCCCCTATCCCATACCTCCTCCTGCTTCTATGAGGGTGCTCTCCCACCCACCCACCCACCCACCCACTCCCACCTCACCTATATTGGGGCATTGAGCCTTCTCAGGACCAAGGGCCTCTCCTCCCATTGATGTCCAACAAGGCCATCCTCTGCTACTTATGCAGCTGGAGCCATGGTTCCCTCCATATGTATTCTTCGGTTGGTGGTTTAGTCCCTGGGAACTCGGGGATGGGGGGTTCTAGTTGGTTGATTTTGTTGTGCTTCCTATGGGGTTGCAAACCCCTTCAATTCCTTCAGTCATTTCCCTAACTCCTCTACCATTGGGGTCCCCATTCTTAGTCCAATGGCTGGCTGCAAGCATTCACATCTGTATTTGTCAGGCTCTGGCAGAGCCTTTCAGGAGACAGCTATATCAGGTTTCAGTCAGCGAGCACTTCTTGGCATCCACAATAGTGTCTGGGTTTGGTTTCTGTATATGGGATGGATCCCCAGGTAAGGCAGTCTCTGGATGGCCTTTCCTTCAGTCTCCACTCCACACTTTGTCTCCATATTTCCTTTAGACAGGAGCAATTCTGGGTTAAAAAAAAAATGGAGATGAGTGGGTGGCCCCATCCCCCAACCGAGGGCCTTTCCTAACCTCCCCTTTGTTGGGCATTTCAGCTAATGTAATCCCTGTTGGGTCCTGGGAGCCTCTTGTTTTCCTGGCATCTGGGACTTGCTGGTGGCTCCTCCCAGGTCTCACTCTAGTCCAGTTGGCCTCAAACTCAAAGCAGTCAGTCCTCTGACCTAGCAGGTGCTGTGATTGCAGGCATGGGCCAACACTCCTGGCTTTTTAGTTCTATTTCTAAAACAAGCCATGGGCCATCCTCAATCTGTACATTGTCTGTAGAGCTGTTTTGCATTTAAATGTATTCAAAAAAACTTTAAATTTAAGCTGAGTGTGGTGAAGCATGCCCCAGTACCCAGGAGGTAGAAGCAGGAGGATCACCCACGGATTTCAAAGCCAGCCAGGGAGAACCTGTCGAAAAACAACAAAAACCAAGGGCTTGGAGAATGCTTCACGGGACTTACACCAAGCCCAAGAGACCTAGGTTTGATCCCCAGAACCCACATAGAGGAAGGAGAGATCCAACTCCAGTAAGTTGTCCTCTAACCTCCTCCATATGCCTGTGTGCACATACATACACATAAATGTAAAATACAACTTCTTAAGCATTTTAAATTTAGCTTACATGGGTACTGGGGAAACTATATATTACAGAATTTAAATGGAGTTTACAAATAATGTTAAAGTTACAAATTAACCTTAACTTTAAAACTATTCTAATAGAGTTCCAGGCTTCTAGTGTATCTTTACAGATGACCCCCCCTTCTATGTTTACTTTACTTGGGGAGTTAGATGTTCACCCTTCCGAGTCATCTAGTGTCCCTGACATCTTTTCCCTAGTCCCTTCTTGTCATTTCCCTGCCCTGGTTTCTGCTTTATGCCTCAGGATGCTGACCTAGCGGACTGTATCTCATTGACTTTCTGGGGGCTCTGGCAGAAGATCAGAGGGCAAGAAAATTGTATTCACTTCCTTTCCTACCTCCTTGAACACCCTGCATCTGGTAACCATGGTATCCTTCACAGGCATCCTGCCTTTCCTAGTTCCAGTTCTCCCCGCCAGATCCAGTAACTATCCTGCCATCCCATCCCCACTGTTAGCCACTTTCCACTTAGGCTTCCCACCACTGTAGCCAAAAGAAGCTCTGTCTGTCCTTGTTTGTCCCCTTAACTCTAATTATACCTTTGTGTATAGCCACTTTGTTAAGGAGTCTTTATCTGTACCAGCGATGTGTACATTTTATTTCCTCCAGAACTCTGACTGGCATAGGGCCCAGAGGATGTGGACATTTAGCCAAGAGTGAATTCACTAGATGGTAACTTGGGGGATTGGGAAAGGTAATACAGGGACTTTTGAATTAGGGTCACTGGCACTCACTGCTGTGGCAGGAGCTGTTGGACATTAGGAGAAGAAGCCATTCGCCATATTTTAGAAAACATTTTGCATTTTTAGATAAGTCCCATTCAGTAAACAGCACACCGAGCTCGAGAGCACCCCAAGTGAGTGCTGGCGTCTGACCCCGTCCACCCAGAAAGTAACCAGGCTTTATTTTCTCTTTCTTCCTCTGTGTTCCATCAAGATGAACTAAAACCCTGTTTTTGGAAGCGACTGGGTTGGTCCGAACCTTCCAGGTAATGAGATAGCCTGTTTGTAGGTCAGAGTTTGTTCTTTATAGAGTGCGTGAGCAGACTTAAAATATTTACCAGTATCTAAATAAATATCACTAACAGACTGAGTTCATACCAAGCTGATCAGTTTAAAGTTACATATTTATAGTTGATAAAAACAAGGTGAAGTTAATGCCAACTTTGCTTAAGTGATCGCTGTTCGAGTAAAGTTTTCATACACAAGGAATATGAAAGATGCTGCTGCTGTCAGGTGCTTGCTTTGTAGTCATTTTGCATTTCCAAGATGCACTGTTGATACTCTCTGCCTTGATTATACAGACTGAAATTCCTTTCCTCTGACTTCAGTTGAGTAGAAAAAGTGTGTGTCTGGGCTTAGTGTTGGAATGCCTGCTGGGTTTGTGTGAGGTCTGGGATGTGACCCTAAGCACTGAACAAGAACTTGTAAAAGTACATGTGAACACTCAAAACTCTTCCCTTTTTTTTTGCCCCTTAAAATATGTGCACACAGGATAATTGTGCTGGATCAGAGCAACTTGTCAGACTGATTGGAACTGGACCGTGCGAGCATTGTGGCTGTGGCCTCCTTTCTTCTCTCAAGGACAGTAGTTCCAGTCTGTAACTCACGCTTTGTTCTGCTGCTACTACGGGCACAATAATGTGGCCCTATTATGTGTAGCATGCTTAATCATTTGTTTTAAATCAGGTTTCTGAAAAGTGCAAAGTAACCATAATGGCAAACATTTTAATTGTGTTCAGAATGGCTTTTGTTTTTACTGATGTAAATTTTTGAAACCATAACTTTGTTATATAATAAAGTGTTTACTTTCAACTCCGAGGAAAGATCTATTTTTGTGTATTAGTTTGGGGGGTTGGGAAGATTGCTGAATTTCCCTTTGAGTTAGAACCAGCTTACCAGGAGACAGCAGGAACAACACCCTAATGTATTTTGAATTGTTTAAGATGAACAACAACATCTCCACACATTTTGGAGTGTGCACCTAACATCATCAGGGAACCAGAAAAGTGGAACTGTAGCAAAACAGTGCTTTCTCTCATTTAGCCTTTTTGTGACTATTAGCCAATTGAATATGTTATCTAGACAGGGGTCCATGTAGAATTTTCACATATGATTAGTGACTTTTCTATGAAGCATTACACTGTTGTGCAGCACTCGCACTTGATTTTGTCTTAGTATGCAGCAGGCCTTTGTTTCTGGGCTAGCTTTCCATCTCTGTTGGTTTGACCTGGAACTTGTGCATCCTCCTTCACCCACCTTCTGAGTGCTAACATTATAGGCCTTTATCAGCACTCCAGTTGAGTCTAGCTCAGGCTAGACTAAACTGTTTGAAGAGTACCCTGGCAGCTGATCTATATCCCAACCACAGTGACCTCTCATTTTTCTGGTTTATGCATAGAAGCTATATGAACACGTGTGCACAGGTATATATGAGTGTTGGTGTGTGGAGGCCAGAAGCCACCATCATTGTACCTTCGTCTATTGCTCCTCACATTATTTTTTGAGATAGGAGCTCCTACTGACCCTGGAGCTCATCGGTTGGTTAGAATGGCTGGCTGTTGGGCTCTAGAGCTCTGCCTTTGCCTCCACCAGCACTGGGGTCATAAGCACACACCACAGCTGCCTTCTCTGAGCCTTCATGTGAGCACAGCAAGCGCTTCAGTGAGTCCCACCTTCACAGTGATCTTCTCACTCTGTGGATCTTGTTCAGATCTGAGCCTATGGCGCTTAAGGAAATGGAGCTCTCTCAGCTCTTGAAGGACACTGTGGCATGTGCTGCCCTTGCATATCTAGCTACATTGCTTGATTCTCAGCTTACTTAATTTCCTCAGAGAATCTTCTTGATGTTTTTGAACCTTATGTAAGATTCTCTACTAATATTCTGCCTGACTTCTTCTAACTCATGCATAAACTAAATTGTCACACAGTTACACACATACAACACACACACACACACCACATTAGCTTATACCTTTTAACTCCAGCACTTGGAAGGCAGAGGCAGGTGGATCTCTGAATTTGAGGACAGCCTGGTCTACATAGTAATTCGAGGGCCGCATAATAGAAAGGCTCTGTCTCAAAAAAATACTCTGTGTGTGCGAGTGCTGGAGCATGCAGGTGCCCGTGTTACAACATATATGTTGAGGTCAGAGGTCGACTTCCAGGTGTGATTTTTATCTTTCCATCATGGGTTACAGGGCTAGAGCTCATGTTGTCAAGGCTTCCACAGCAAGCACTCTTACCTGCCAAGCCCCTCTCTGGCTACATACTTTTATTTCATACCGCACAACACACTTATAGGCCAGTAAGATCTTCCACTCTTGTTCTTATCAGCTATAAGCTGAAGAAGGCCACGGCATATTTGTGTTGTTCACTGAGGTAACCCAGATTTGTATTTTGGTCTATTCACCAGTGAAGACTGCTGGGATATAGGTTTAAGCCAATAAAAAGTCTTTATTAGCCAGATTGTAACTACACTGGGTTGGTTCAGGATCCCAGTGTAGCACCAAGCCTTTCTTGGGGTGAGCTTTTAAGCATAAAAAAACATGTTCTGGGTTGACATACTTTAGTTAACAAGAATAGTCAAAAGTAGAACTACAGAAGCTAAAAAAGAAAGGTTAGAGACTTTTCCAGAACTATGGGCCTTGATAGATATTCGGCTAATATGTTAAGAGAGCAGTTGCAATGTTCATAAACCACTGAAGGTTGGGTGTTACTACCTTCCTTACAAGAGAGGAGACTATTCAAAGAGGACTTCATGATCCTCCCATGGTCACACTGGAACAAATGTATCTTTGTACTTAGAGATGGCACCGTAGCTCTGAGGCAGCTCAAGACTGCACTGAAGAAACATTGAGACTTACAGAAACGGGGCAGGTGGGGTGGCTCAGTGAGTAAAGCCAGATGAACCTGACGACCTGAGTCTTATCCCTAGAACCCAAGCAAAAGGAGAGAACCAACTCCAAAATGTTGTCCTTTGACCAGACATTTTCTCCCCCTCCCTCTTAAACACACACACACACACACACCTAAATAAAATTTAATAAAATACAAACTCTGAGAGGGCATATGTGAGCTTCTGGGGTAGGATAGACTGTTGTCCTGGGACTAGAGAAATGGCTCTAGCAGTTAAGAGCACTTACTTAGTGATCTTTCAGAAGACCCAGGTTTAGTGCTCATCACCCACATGGTGGTTTACAACCATCCCTAACCCAGTGCCAGGGCATCAGATGCCTTCTTTGAGCATTTTGGGCATGAGGCACATGGTGCACATGTATACATAACAGACAAAATACTCATAAATAAACCAAAGAAGTAAAGAATGGCTCTCATAAGGAGGGCATAATAGAGTATATAAAGACATAACAGTATATATATATATATATATATATATATATATATATATATATATATATATATATATATATATATAGTGCTTATTATAGCATTCATAATACAGAACTATTAAAAATATCCCAAGAATCCAATAATAAAAGACTTACATTTAAGAGCACTGACTGCTCTTCTAGAGGTCATGAGTTCAAATCCCAGAAACCACATGGTGGCTCACAACCATCTGTAATGAGAACTAATGCCCTCTTCTGGTGTATCTGAAGACAGTTATAATGTACTTATATCTAATAAATAGGCCAGAGCAAGCGGGGCTGCAGTGGGCTGGGAAAAAAATTATGAAATAATAGCTGGTCAGTGGTAGTGCACACCTTTAATCCCACTATTTGGGAGGCAGAACAGGTGGATCTCTGTGAGTTTAAGGTCAGCCTGTCTACAGAATAAGTTCCAGGACAGCCAGGGCTACATGAAGAAACCCTGTCTTGAAAAACAAAACAACAAAACTTATGAAATAACCATAAGTGAATTCATTCAAAATCATATTATAGATATGGATTAGCGTGGAAACATACCCATGACATATGAAGTAGTGATAGTAGTAATATTCTAGTAGACAAATAGGATTCTACTTCTATAACTTTATCTCCATATATGAGAAATGCAGAAAATACTTATTAAATAATAAAATAGGGAAGTTTGATCCTGTTACATAATTTTAAGTTTTTGTAATTCTTTGCAAACTCCTTTAATTGGGGAAAATAGACAGAGTTTAGAAATACTTAAAATTCAAGTCCTTGGAGAGATTAGAATACCATTATAATTAACCATAAACCTAATTAATTTTATCATAACTCATTTGAAGAAAAACTAACAGAAGATAATAGTCAGTGTAGTGCACAAAAATATGAAGATAGGGCTGGAGAGATGTCTCAGCGGTTGAGAGCACTGGCTGCTTTTCCAGAGGTCCTGAGTTCAATTCCCAGCAACCATGTGGTGGTTCACAATCATCTATAGGGAAATCTGGTGCTTTCTTCTGGCCTGCAGGCATACGTGCAGCAGAACATTCATACATTAAATAAATAAAAAATTTTTAAAAATTTGTGAAGGTAAGTCTTGGCCTAATATATGAAATCAAAGCATTCAGGAGGATTGTGGGTAAGAGACCAACCTTTGCTACACAGTCAGATTTTGTCTCAAACAAAACCTTTGTCTTTCAGAGTCAGTGCTAGACAGTTACATATGGTAATTTCTGTCAAAAAGGGTAAAGGATGTCAAAGGAAAAGGTAACAGTTTCTTTATCCACAGTGTTTAATGAAAGTGGAAAGTTGCTCTTCAAGGAGAAAAAAGCCATGCCAGGCAGTGGTAGCACATACCTTTAGTCCCAGCACAGCACAGCAGAGGCAGGCAGATCTCTGAGTTTGAGTCCAGCTTGTTCTTTCGAGTGAGTTCCAGGACAGCCAGGGTACAGACAGACAGACAGACACACAGAGATAGAGAACATATGGTTTGAAAGACTCTACCCAGGTGTAATGGCACTTGCCTAAAATTCCCACAACTTGAGAAGCTGAGGTGAGAGGATGGTGAGTTTGAGTCTAACCTGGGCTAGTGAGAATCTGTCCCCCAAAAGGAGGGTGCTGAAATGGTGGCTCAGCGGTTAAGAGCACGTACTGTTCTTGCAGAAAGCTTGAGTTTGATTCTCAGCCCCTACATCAGGTGGCTCACAATGGTCCAACACCTCTATCCTTGGGGGCACCAGCCCTCACATGAACATATACGTAAAATGTTTATAAAAGAGCCAGGTGGCACATACCTTTAATTTCAGCACTTAGGAGGCAGAGGCAGGCAGATCTCTGAGTTCAAGGCCAGCCTGGTCTTACAGAGTAGGTTCCAGGAGACCCAGAGCTACACAGAGAAACTCTGCCCTCCCCCAAATACGTGTATAAATAAAAGAAGGTTGGGATATAGCTTAGTGGATATCTTATTTGACGTACATGAGGCCTTGTGCATGATTCCCAACATAACATAAACTGGGGGTGCTAGCACATGCCTATATTCCTGCCTTGGGAGGTGGATATCAGAGCACAAGATCATCTTTGGCTACAGAAAGAGTTCAAGGCTAGCCTGGGTTACGAGGCTAACCTGGGTTACGTGAGATGCTGTTTCAAAAGAGGGGGAGGGGAGGAGGAAAAGAAAAGAGAAAGGATGAATATCTTAAATCTAGCTGATTGCCAACAAAAGGATCATTAATGAGAAGGGACATTAATATTTACTGTGTGATTCTCATGTAGGAGGCAATAGTTTTCAGGTTGAAACTAAGACTCTGGTAAGTCATGCCCAAGGTACTCAACCAGTTGTTTATTGTCAAGACCAAACTAACTCCAGATCTTTGCCATGATACTATATGCTCCTGGAACAATGGAATTTATGACTTGAGTAACCTAGGTTTTGTCCCTAGAGCCAACCAAACTGAATGATTATTCATGAAACTCTGAAAAGGCTGGAGCTCTGTTATTATTACTATCATCATCATCATCACTTTTATTATTTAATTCATATATCAGTTTCAAACAAGATGGGAGTAAATCTGTACATCACAAAAGGTACCTTGTTCAAGCTGGGCTAGCACAGCCTGACTGACCTGTGAGGCTGATTTCATAAGGTCTTCTAGCTGACTTCTCCTTGGCTGAGTCCCTGAGAACTCCTAGAATCCAAGACGAATAAGGAAGTTCCCTCTATACAAGGAAATCCTGACTTTTCTTAAGAACTTGGCCAAAGGCTTATTGTCAGACAGAGTTACTTTCCATCTGGGGAGTGATTCTCTATGAAGAATTGTAACTGTAAAACAAGATGTTTAATAGGAAGCTCCTTTTATGACATCATCAGACAGAGATTGTAAAGAGGACTGTGAGACACTCTTAGAACAGCTGCCACTTCCAAGGGGGACAGAGAACAGCAGCTCTGAAAACAATGAGGGTAAACACTCATGCTTAACCAGGATCCTGAAAACAAGCCCGCTGATAAAACATGGCATCTACCCAGAAGGCCACAGTCTATCAGGTGTACAAGACAAATAAAAATGGGTCCAAGGTAGCAGTTTCTTCGCACAGAGGGGCAGAGATTACTTCCTCCACTCCTCAGCGGGGACATGGGTATTATTCCTCAAGCCAGCGAGCTGCTGCTGCTGTCTCCTTGAGTCCTCCTCCTCCTTTTCCTCCTCCTCCATCCCAGAGAAGAGCCGAAGCCACATCCGCCACTCACCATTCAACATCAGACTACCCACGCTGTGTGTCCCCACAGCCAGGGCCTGGCCTCTCTGCAGTCTCCACTTCACGGGGAGCTGAGACCCGAACAAGAATAGAGGCACCCCGCCATCACTCTCCCCATCACTCTCCTCATCGAAAGAACCAGTCAGTCCAGACGGTGTCCTCCTATCTCGCAGGAGTGCATCGGAACATCAGTCCAGTCAGGGAAGAGTCAACACGAAGAACTGAGAACAGGCCAGGGCATGAGGCTTGCTACCATTCCTCCATGACTTCTGATGCAAAATACCGTCACTTGTATTTTACTGGAGAGAAAGAGGAGGACCCACCCTCCAAGGTCCAGAACCCCCAGGGGGTTAAAGTACCCCGTAGGATTTCAGCATACCCAAAGGATGAAGCTATACAAACGGAGCCCAACCGAAGGACTACTGCTGAGGTCAGATCTTCAAGAAATATCTCTGTCCAAGAGCATGGCATTCGCATGGCTAATAACCCTCAGATAGTCATTAGTAAGGCCCCTCCCCAGGAACCAGAAGTTGGTCACAGCTCAATGTACTCAGAACCTAAGACCTCGCAAAAGAACATGAAATTGTCATCAGGCCTCAAACTTTCTGTCCTTAGAGATTTAGATGGGGCACCCCGAGCTGCTCCGCCTCGACCAGAGCGTTCTGTTTGTATTGAAACCAAGCCCTCGCCGAAGATTTTAATATCTGAAGCGGAACACACTATGAGATCCCCAACCCGAGAACGTGAGGTCACACGCAAGGTGACCATCTCCCCAGGAAAACAGTCAATGCAGTCACCTCATCGTGTGACATATCGAGCAGTGTCTGAAGGAGCCTATAAGTCTACCCTGTATCCAGAGCTTTCAACAAAGCCCTCCACCCAAGCCCCCTCAGGATTTGAGTTGACCCCTCGGCCTTTGCCCCCTCGGTCCTTACCTAAGTACGGACCTGACTGCTCATGGTGGGCCTTACTGAATCCTAAAGTTGAAATGCCCCCAAACCATTCATCAATATTTGATCTTGAACCTAAGTCACCTCCTCCCCTAGACCCTTTAGAGTCCTTTTATGAAATGGACTCAACCCCTTTCTGTGAGGACCTGATGTTCCAGAGAGACAAAGCAAGCCAACCACCATCCCCGAAGGAGTCTTTATACCGAGTACCATTGTCAGAAGTGCAAAAGGCCCCGAAGTACACCAGCAAACAGTCCACTCAAGGGTTCAATGCTTTCTTCCTGGGTATGTGAAGGCAGCAAACTGTCCAGCCCCAGCCCACATTTAGTGAAATGGGATATTGGTTGGGATGGGCAGGAGAGCACCCGCTCTTCATTCTGGGCCCCAAGGCTGCCTTCCTGCTAGTGCCAAAGTTGGTTCTATCTTTGAGCTCAGTGCTCCATGCCTTGCCTGCCAGCTTCAGTGAGCCCCAAGCTGCTGACATCAGAGCAGATGGTTAAATCTGGAGTTGAGCATTGATTCTTAACAGGCACTGCAGCTTAACTCTTCCGTGGAAGGTAGAGAGAATGGACTGCAGGGTCGGAAGTGGATTCCTCAGAGTGGAAATAAAGAACTGAGGCAGGGTGAGGGCTTGTAAGGCTGTTAAAAAACAAACAGGAGCCTCAGGTAAAGACTCTGGTTTCAAAGTAGAGTAGCTGGGGCACACGTGGGCTGGGTCTCAGGCTTCCAGGAGGCAGAGAGCATTAAAGTGCACAGAGAAGGTAGAAGAGAGAGAGTGAGCGCGAAGTACCCAGTCCGAGGAGGGAGAAGAGTGAAAGGTTCAAGGGCTTCTTGGACGTTCTGGTGGAGGTGTGGAGGGAGGGTGGCATTCCACACACAGGAAAAAGCAAGTTTCTGTTACTTTCAGATGTTTCTGAGGAAATGTACAACCGGATCCTCTGGTGGCTGAAAGGTCTGTGCTTTCCCTTCTTGGGGGTGGGGGGTGCTTGGGAAAGGGCTTTGGGGAAGGGTGAGAAGACAGGTGATAGGGTGGCCTCTGTGTCTGTCCTGTACGCTAAGTCTGTCAGGAAACTAAATGGCTAGGGTTTAGATCTAAATGAGAGGTAATTCTCTTTTTCACCTTACATTCCATTACTAGTCATCCCTTTGGGAATGTGAACCCTTTTCCGTTTTCAACAGTCTCCTAATGAGAACTCAGATCTGGGAAGGAGAACAGTTCAAGTCCTGTGGCCTTACCTACCATAGAATGAGATTTTTGTTTGTTTTTGAGACAGGGTCTTGTTATATAGCCTTGGCTAGCCTTGACCTTGCTATGTAGACCAGGTTGACCTGGAATACATACAGATCTGTCTGCCTCTAGAGTGCTTGGACTCAAGATGTGTGCCACCATCCACACCCAGCTTTTAAGATTTAACTTATTTCAAAAAAATAAAACAAACAGACAAAAAACAAACAAACAAAGATTTAACTTATTTCATGTGTATGGGTCTTTTGCTCGTGCATCTCTGTGCCCATGAAGGTCAGAAGAGGGCATCAGATCCCTGGAACTGGAGTTACAGACAGTTGTGAGCTGCCATGTGGTTGCTGGAAATTGAACCCGGGTCCTCTGCAGGAGTACCCAGTACTCTTAGCCATCTCTCCAACCCCCCCAATCATGTGTTTTAAGGGGAAATCACCAAAAACAAGACCACCTGCTTCAATGTCATGCTCACTGTTGAATCCCCAGTGATTCAAGTTAAGGCTTCAGAACTCTGCTCAAGCCCTCCCTCACTTGTTTCCCTGGTAGGATCTCTAGGCCTGCTCATGGCTCACCCCCAACTCCCATACCATAGCTCCTGCCTTTGTCTCTGAAACCATCAGCATCCTCTCAGATCCTTTGCTCCTTTTTTGTGCTTGGCTACTGGTGGCATGGAAGCGTGGGGCTCAGACCTCCAAGAGTGTCTTGGTAGCATAGAATTATGGCATGATAAGTCCTTGTCCTATTTATTAATGGGACATAGGACAGGTATGTAGATGGCATTCCTGTGGGGCGGGGTGGGGGGGAGCCTAGTGCACAAACTCCAATCCCAAGCCCTCCTCTCATTTGGAGGGCCTGACCAGTGTGAGTTGCTTTATGTGGAAAGCATCATGAACACTCAGCAAATGGGAGCTGCAGTTTTTTAGGCCATTTGGGGCCCTAGGAAGGGACTTGGGCTGGGCTATTCCCTTATCAACTAGCCATCTTTAGTAACACACTGTTTTGCCCCCTCATGTTGACACTTCCTGAATTCCATTTGTTCTCCGCCTCTGGAAATGCCTGGCTTCTACTTCTCTATTTTGACAGACGAGGAGGTAAGAATACTTGTGGGAGATGACTTCTAGCCTGTGTGTGATCCCAACCCCTTACCTAATTCCTACTCCGGTCCTCTGATGGGAGGGGTGTGGAAGGAGACAGAACTACATGTAGTTAGTAGGTTGTCCACTGCACAAAAGGGCACTGTGCAGGGGTGTTTGTACAAAAATGTTACATGAGCTGAAGTGGCAGCTTTGAAGAGAAAGTGTGAAGATCTTTCACCGGTGCTCCCCAGTGCTCCCCAGTGCTCCAGGGGAAGACTAGGCCACTGTGGGTTGGATTATTCCCCATCTGGCCCTTCCCTCTCCTGCCTAGGGCACTTCAGAAGGGGGTCACTTTTCTGGGTTACACACCATTTGAGTCCTCAGATTGGAGAAACATGAAGTGGGCTCTGCCCTTGGCAGTCCCGTGTCCTAAATTTGGCAGTGTCCTGATTTTGCAGCCAGTAAACTGTTCCCTTAAGTACTTGTGCTCCTCTTGGTCCATGTCTGATAAGATGGTCAAAGCTCTTGCGGCTTCCACGCTTTTCTTTGACCACATTCCTCTCTCAACCCAAAGCTGAGCGAATCTCTACTGAGTCCCGTGCATGGCTGGCTGACCGGAATTGAACAGTTGACTTGAGATAGAAACGAGGGGGACAGCAAGAGCTCAGATAACAGAACAGCAGAACAGCTGGAGGGGGGTGTCTAGGAATGCAGCTGCCACCCCCTCTGCCCCAGGCCCTGAGCTCAGCTGTAGGTGGGAGGGAGAAGGCACTCTTAGAGATGAAGTCCAAGCAGGAAGCCCCTCTTTCCTCTGTTTGCCTCCAGTCCCATCCTGTTCCTTCATTCCATAGACGGTTTTTATTCAGATGTCTGATACTCTGATAGGCACCAGTACACACACGTGTGCACGCATGTGCACACACACAGACTGCTTTGAGATACTAACTACACAAGTGAAAAATAAGACATAGACAGGAAAAAAAACCCAATGTATAAATAGATACTAGTCTATGCTGAAATACCCAAACAAACAACAGGCTGAATGAATGCTCTCGATGGAGCTTAGGAGATGGGGCGCCAGGAGGAGGGGAAGTAGAGGGTAGCTGCCTTACTACAAAGCTATACCTTAATACAAAGCTATACCTTTGAAAGGGATACTGTTTTCTTCTGTTCAAGATTTGATGCCTGTGACTAAGCAGGCTTCTCTCCATCTTCCCCACCCTCACCCCCTTTTCTGTGCATCTTGTTTTAGTTTAGGAAGTCAAAAGTTCTGGCAGCAGAATGACTTCTTCCCAAAATAGCTCTTATCCTGTCTGGATAATTACAGCTCTTCAGCCCTGCTCAGTAGCAAAACTGCTCCCCAGAAGCTGGGAAGAGAGGTTCTCAGGCAGCTGGGCCGGGGTCCCCTTTGGCTTTCTAGAGGTAGGGTTTGCACAGAGTTGGGCAAAGTAGTCTCCATGAGAAAACCAACTCCCACAGCGGGTCCTTTCAGATTACATAACCCTCAGGCAGGCTCAGGATGGAGATTCTGTGGTCCTGGTGTGCAAGGACCCTGGTTCCTCTGATTTGGGCGTACTTGACCATAGAGACTGTTCCAGATTCCATTCCCAGCAGGAATTCTCTAGTGGCTCAACCCCAGTGACTGGCCCAAGGAAGGCAGTGTTTGTTACTGAATACTCAACTGTGAACCCTCCAGGTCCACAGCTATGGAGAATACTGAACTTCATAAGCCCCTCTGGGTCTGCAGCTATGGATAACGCCAGGTTCTGCCCAGGACTCTGCTGATCTCCTGAATCCTTTCTCGAGGTCCTTTTGTCTAGGAGTGGGGTTGAGAAGTGCTTCTCACCCATGGATTGGGATGATAGGGGTTGGAATCTCCCCAGAGAAGATGGGGCTAAACTGAGGGGAGCATTCCTATTGGATGTGCACTAGCAGGATAACAACAAGAAGTGGGTCAGGGAAACTGCCTTCTCCTTTGGCCCGGAGATTTCTGGAAATAACGCATCTTTTAATAAGACAGGCTGCTATGCCTCTGATGGGTGGGTGGGGCTGCTCCAGCCCCCAGATCACTTGCCTACAGGATACGGGACCCCCTGGCCTCTGGATGTGCTTCTCAGGTGGCCAGAGGATGAGGTGGTTTTCTTCTTTCTGCATCTATCAATTATGCAAGACACCAATACTAGAAATTAGGGCAGTTAGCAGAGGAGGCCATCTCAGTGGTATCGAAGGCAGACTTGAAATGTCTTCAGAGTCACATGTCATTTGATCCCTGAAGGAGAGGGTTGTCAGATTCCTGTTGCCTTCTGAAGCCTGGGGGAGCTCTGCTCTGAGGCACCGTATTTACAAAGGAAAGCCCCTGGTCTCTTAGGAACCCAGGAGTGTCTGCATTCATGGAGGAGGTTCAGAATCCCACAATGCGAACTATTCGAAAGGAATCCTGGGAACTCTCTTTCCCACTTGCCCCAGTCCTCTGGCCTTGTATCGAGCAGTGATTCTCAAGCTCCCTAATGCTGTGGCCCTTTAATACAGTCCCTCGTGTTGTGGTGGCCCCCAACTATAAGGTTATTTTTGTCATTGTTTTATAACTAATTTTGCTACTGTTATGGAGTGTAATGTAAATATCCATGATTTCCGACGGTCTTAGGTGACCCCTCCCAACCCACAGGTTTAGGACAGCTGCACTAGCTGGTGGTTGAGAGGCTAAAGCATAGAGCAATGTGGGTGAAAATGAGGCAGGGTACCTCCGAAGGCCTTTCACAGCCTCTTGCCCCGCCAAGTGACACATTGGTCATTTGCACCTATCACGGGTAGCCACTTCTGGACCAGGATGAATAGCTGATGACTTCTGGCCATGACTTGCTCATGTGGGGACAGGTTAGGTTGACCATAAGGGTTTATTATTGAAAGTCCTGCTTCTCATGAGCCCTCATTAGTCCTGGACAACCCAAAAATTGAGGATTGGTCTATTTGAACACCAGCCTCTGGATGTGGAGCTGAGAGACAGATTTCGCAGCCACACTTAAGACCTGGGCCCTGGCTCTTAACCCTATTGTAATAAGGGCAGGAAAGTGTGATTCCTCCTTGGCTTTGATGGTGGGCCTGAAGCAGCTAAACTTCCTTAGTTTAATGTCAAAATAACCCCACACAGGCACACACATATTGGACTTCCTAGTATATGTTTTTCTTTCTTTTTTCTTTCTTTTTTTTTTTTTTTGGGTTTTTCAAAACAGGGTTTCTCTGTGTAGCCCTGGCTGTCCTCACTTTGTAGACCAGGCTGGCCTCGAACTCAGAAATCCGCCTGCCTCTGCCTCCCGAGTGCTGGGATTAAAGGTGTGCGCCACCATGCCTGGCTATGTTTTTCTTTTTTGTTTACCTAATTTATGTGTGTGGGTATTTTTGTCTTGAATTAATGTGGGTCAGTGTCCCACATTTGTACCTAGTACCCCGGGAAACCAGAAAAAGGAATCAGATCACTGGACCTGGAGCTACATACAGTTGTGAGCCACCATGTTAGCGATGGGAATCGAACCTGGGTTTGGAAGAGCAGCCAGTGCCCTTACTCATCAAGTTACATCTCCAGACCTCCCCAACCCCATCAGAGGACCTCAAAGAGCTAACTGCTCTCCTGACTGGAATCCATTTCCAGTTCTTTGACTTAGAGTATTTTAGTGATGTCTGAGGTGATGGCTTTAGTGAGGAGAAAGGCAGTGGAAGGTTGGCTTCAGGAGGCCAATTTGAATGAGGAAGTGAGGAAGAAACCTCTTCAGCCCAGAAGCCATCCTGACAGCTGTTCAGCCAGAAGACTGCTGTCATGATCAGCGGAGCTGGCCATGTCCCTTCACCCTCTGCTCAGCTGCCTTGGGTTCAGCTGCTGGGAGGGGGGTAGAAAGACAGCTGCTCCTCAAGGGTGGACAGCAGCTTGGAGGAGGGGAACAGAATGTGAGTAATGTCTCTTAGTTCCTGAGAGAAGCCCTAGCACTCAGACTTGACCTAGTAGGGCCAGACTCTTCCTTGGTTCAGCCACCATCGTCAAAAGTCACCTAAAAGTCTCTGTAGTGGCTGTTCTTGGGAATTTGTGTTGGTCGGTCTAAGACCAAGACCCGAAAAGCTGACCCCACAGGCGGCAGCAGATTTCAGAGTCACTATAAGGCATTACTCCAGCATGCTCCTCTCCCGTTTTCTATACCCACCACACATGGGCACTCCTAATCCTCTGGAGGGAAAACATTTGAAATAGCCACAGTTGGCAGCAGCTGGTTTGGTGCTGATAATGTCCTCATTTGCAGACATAACAGCTACTGTTCGTTCTAGTGGCTTTACCTTCTCATGTTACTGAATCTTGCTAGCAACCTGTGGCATAGACATTTTTTCCTGTTTCACGGATGAAGAAACTGAGGGTCTGAGCTTGTTTGTCAAAGCTGAAAACATTAAGGGATAGCCCATTCTACTGCCCCACAGTGTGGGGCAGACACTAAGGGATACCCTATTCTACTGCCCCACAGTGTGGGACAGACACTCCTGTAGCCGCATCTTCCTGTGAAGTAAGTTCTCAGTGTTTCAGAAGGTCAGGCACAGTAAAGGGAAGCGTATTCCTGAGGGCAACAGTCACGCCTTCTCATGTGAGTGACGCGGCTGAGAGCAGACAGAAGGACATGTGCTGGGTCAGTGAAGTCAGGGCCCTGAAGGCTAGCCTGTGCAGTAACACCAGAACGGAAAATTAATTTGTGCACTGTTTTAGCCGGCGCGTATTGATTAGCCAGCTCCTGGGGGCAGGGCCCTGTTACCATCACATGACAGATTCTCTATTCCCAGGATGCAAGTCAGCAGAGGTTAAAATGGAAGACACATTCCAGCCCCCCCGCCCCGGGGGAGTCACTTAATTTGGGAGAGAACTGTATACAGACAGGTCACTTGAAAGGGTGTGGACATCCAAGGACAGAGTCTAGTGAAATGAGTCAGCTGGCCTCCTTGCACAGAAGCAGTTAGCCAGGGTGGGGGAATACTTTGACTCGGCATGGCAAATACTTTGGTACGTCAGTTTCCACTGACTGCAGGGTACTGAGTCCACGCCCTTAGAAGATGAGGAGGTATTTAAAGAGAGGCCAGGAAGCTAGGAGAGTCAGCAGGTCAGGGGAGTAATGACGTCAGAAGGCATGCCAGGCTCTTCCCACCTGGACCTCCTGTGATGGAAATTCCTGCTTTATCAAAATGGTTAGCCTCTAGCACCTTTCACAAAGAGCTTCAGAGATGCTCTCTGTGTGTAGCCACATAACAGGTGACACCCACATCTCAGGCCTGTTCCAGGAATGTGGAACCTGAGGCAGCAGCTGGGGGTGTGTATGTGCATGTGTGTGTGTGTGTGGGGGGTCTTAAGGGAGTTCTGTTTCGCAGTGGTGGCACACACCTTTAATCCCAGCACTTGGGAGGCAGAGGCAGGCAGATTTCTGAGTTCGAGGCCAGCCTGGTCTACAGAGTGAGTTCCAGGACAGCCAGGACTACACAGAGAACCCTGTCTCAAAAACAACAACAACAACAAAAAAAAAAGTTCCTTGCTTCTGTACGGACTTATTGAGTTTCCCTTGATAGACACACCCCAGCACTTTGGCTCTACCAGAGCTCTTGACTGTATCTTCAGTAAGTCATTCCTTTGTGGCAGAAGGGAGACACTACTGGTTCTTGAACCACTTATGGGAAATGGCTACCGAGAGGCACTATCGTGACATTTTGCTTATCATTCAGAGCTGAAATATTGACTTCCAGTGTAATCATTCTGTATCTTGGACTTGAACTTAGGTCCTGGCTTGGTCCTTACGAAAATTATTGTGCCATACAACTGCAGTCCATGAATGGGTAGAAGTCGTCTCTTGAGGACTGTGGGTGTCAGGCTATGGCTGGGAGTGCTGACTTGAGTTTCTCAGGGAGTGAAGGGATCCGCTGTGCCACGGTGTCTGTTCCTCAGATGATTGGCTCTCCATGCTAGCAGTGCTCGGGCAATCGTCAGGATACCAATGCCTACCTCTCTGGATGATAAATTTCAAGGGAGACCCAGAGTTGATTGAGGTGAAAGGGGTTAAGGCAAAGTGGATCTCCACACCTGACACTGGAAGGTGGGAAGGGTGCTCGCTTCATCAGTGATTTATGCAAGAGGGGCTGGATCTGGGCTATGCTCTGACCAAATATGAATCCTGCCCTGATCAATACAGAGAAAGAGCCAGAAATGGAGGGTGGGCGTGGGGGATCGATCCAGTTTCCTTCAGTGAGCCCAGGAAGATCAAGGGACTTTTCAATAGACATCGTTGCCATGGGACATATGCTAAAGCCTGGCTCTCACAGAGCCCTTTGAGTGCTATAGGGATAGCCTACAGGCCTGTGGGAAAGGGATGGCTTAGCCTATCTGCAGCTGTTATTTCAGCCAGCATGTTATAGTACCATAGCTAGAAGGGGACTGACTGTGTACCACTGAGACCCATGCTGTTTGGCGTGGATCAGAGTTTGATGGTCTAAGGCTTCTTTCTCTTGGGGCTTTTTTCAAGGCAAGCTGGCTCCAGCATGCCTCGGGACATGTGGGTCTCTGGACGCTGGCTCCAGCATGCCTCGGGACATGTGGGTCTCTGGACGCTGGCTCCAGCATGCCTCGGGACATGTGGGTCTCTGGACGCTGGCTCCAGCATGCCTCGGGCGGGACATGTGGGTCTCTGGACGCTGGCTCCAGCATGCCTCGGGACATGTGGGTCTCTGGACCCCGAGCAGCAGGTGGTTCAGGAGAGCTGGGAGAGTCTTGCCACAGCTGAAGAGAGAGAAACTAGCTAAGCTGCCTTTTGAGATGGTTCTGAGTCCACACTCAGAATGGCTTAGAGCTTAAGATTTGACAGTAAAGGAAAATCAGACTTTGTGGTCAGGCCTGCTGACCTTGCCTTACGTGAATGCAGGCATATATAAACACACATGTGTACCTGTGGAAACCAGGCCAGAGTTCAGCCTTGGGTATTGTTCCTCAGGACAGTGGGTGGCCACCTTGTTTTCAGACAAACTCTCTTACTGGGACCTGGGGCTGGCCAGCCAGTGAACTCCAGAAATCCACCAGTCTTTACATTCCTCATGCTGGGATTACAGTAGGCCACCACACCCAGCTTTTTATATGGATTCTGAAGATCCAGTTTAGGTCTTCCAGCTTGTACTGCAAGCACTTTATAGACAAGCTACATCAGCCCTGGGGTCTGTTTTCTTTGATGCAGATTTGTCCACTCCCACCCACATGACTAGAAAGACTCCTGATGTGTCTTACTGATGATGCATCTTTCAGTGTGTGCTGGTGGCGGGGGTTGGGGGGATTGGAGTGGGGCTGTGTGTAGCCTAAGGTTGACAGCTCAGATGGTACAGCCACCGCAGGCTGCTGCTACCGTAGACTTCCAACAGCTCCGGACTTCCCCTTTGGTGTCTTTGTTTTTCTGGGCGCTGCTTGAGAGCCCCTGCCTTCCACAGAGCTTTGTCTAGAGCCTATGTATAACTTCAGAGCGTTCCTCACTGAAGCGAAGCTTGCAGGCCCCTACCACACGCCTCAGAGACCCTTCATGGCTAAATTTGTGCCTTGTTCCCATCTGCCTCTAAGGTCTATAGGAGCATACAGCACACCCTCCGTCCACAGGGCATCCATGTTTGGAAAGCCAGAAGGAACAGTTAGAAACATAGAAGCCATCTAGTTTTGTCTCCTTCATTTCAGGGGATGGAAAGTGGGGCCTTGAGGTGAAGTGAGTTGCCTAAGATCTCCCAACTAGACAGGTTTCTCCTCTGCTTGCTGGCTAGCACTTGTACTGCGAGGGTGATAGCTGTAGGGCTTAGCTTTGCCTGAAGCGAGGCCAGTCAGTCAACCTGCCCTTGGGGAAGGGCTTTTGGGGGTCAGGGAGGGACATGTTTCTGGAAACTTCCACAGGAGCCTGACCAGTTCAGATCCTATTCAACTCAGGAAACCCCTTCTCAACTCCCCGTTCCCAAGACTTTACCTTGAGCTAGCTGCTGCTCTGACTCTTCCGACCTTCTAATGCTCCCAGAGCTGATCTGACTGCATTTCATTTGCCTGTTGGAGGCATGGCCTGCTGCTCTGCTGGCCCTTCCAGAGGCCCTCCCGACTCTGCTTTGCCCCAGGCGAGTCTCCCCCTTCCCTCTTAGAGCCATTCTGCCTCTTCATTCCACCCAACCAGCAGATGATCTCTGGATAATTTATGCAGCAAATCCTCTTTAATCTTTAATCTGGGGTCTTGAACAAAAGGAACCTGCCGCTAATCTGTGTCTTTTTCACAGCTTGAGTGGAGGTGGGGAATGTCTGACATTTCCCTCATAGGAGGTGTAGTGTGGGTATGAGCAATGAGTAACTTGGATGTTCAGTCAGCTCACTCCCCTAAATCCTTGTTGAATCTCCGGGAGGTAACTAATGCTCTCTCTCCAACTCTTGCCACAACTCGCACACCCTGCAATCTCTCTTCCAGGGATGCCAGGTGGGCTGGTTTATTTTTCTATGGGAACTGACTCAAGTTCCTACGGTGCAACACTGCCTGGAGAGACTTCTAGAAAAAAAAGCAGTTGCCCGGTGCAGCCCTGGGCTTCAGGAGCTCACGCAGGCACCCGTCGCGGCTGCAGAGGTACAGGCCCCGCCCCAGGCCGGACTAGCCCCGCCCCACCCTGCCACCAGCGGACCGCACTCTTGCAAGGCTAGTGGGGGCCCCGCGGTGCAACGAGGTCGGTGCGCAGCTCGCACCTCGGGTGACTGGGGCGCTGTCCAGGAGGAGCTGGCCCGGCTCGGGCTGCAACCATGGTAAGGAGAGAGGACAGCCGGAAACGCAGGGCCTGCCACTCCAGGGCTACTCCGAGGGGACACTCGGCGCTGCAGCCCTAGCTGGGCAGGGCGGGAGGTACTGTCCCCGGCTCCGGGTTCAGAAAGGCACTGCTGGCGTTAGGCGCTGCGTCGCCGTTCTCAAGTTATTCCTTCTGAGCAGAGCTGCTTTGAGCCGGCCGCGACCCCCAGGGTGCTGCCCAAGGTCTTGGAGGAAGGAATAGGTCAGTTTTGTGGGAGGTGCCTGCTGGTAGCCTCTAGTGCTGGAGAGGACCACACTGATGAGGATGGTAGGGGGTCCCCCCCCCCCCGCCCCGTGCCCCAATCAGCTGTGTTACCTGGATGACCCTTCCTCACCTACCTGGGGTGCAAAGACTAGCACCAACTTCCTTTGGAAAACACAGAGGAAATCCGTAAACACGGCCAGCCTCACTAAAAGGGATGATGACAGAATGACCCACATCCCCTGGACCTTTCTCAGAGAGGAAGAGGCAAGTCCAGTATCCTATTGTGCAGGGCGTGATCAGCTCTATCCCTTTGCCTCCCGGTCCAGAACCATGGGAAACATTCTTCCTGCTGCATCTACCCCGTCCCTGCAACTAGGTCCTTCTGCAGTGTGTGGGGGTTGGTGGTTGGGGGGGGGGGGTGCGGGGAACTCATTTCTGCCACCTGCCTGTGAGAAGAAAAGCTGTAAACCCAGATAAAAGTTTTCACCCTTGTCTCTGAGGATATCAGCTCCTCTGCTGTTGTCCTGCCAGAAACACAGTGTATGGGGGTCAGGGATTCTGAGCCCCACACCACTCTCTTCTTCCAGACCTTGCCTTCTGCATGGGGAGACACAAGCTGTTTACAGCAGGAGGGGATTGGTGATCAGCCCACAGGGCAGGATGTTGGCTGTGAGCAGCTGCCAAAAGGGAACTCTCTGGGCCCTGTGGAATCAGAAGCTTTCAGGTCTAGAAAGGCCACCCTTTGGCCTTTCTCCTTTCGTCTCTCAAGCTGTGTCTAGGCAGAGGCCCAAGTTTTGGTCAGGAAGTGTTAGTGACCCTATGACCTACTCAAAAGGGGGTTCCTGGGAGAGGCCAAGTTGTGCTTGTCCTCATCCCAGTTCCCCAACCTTCTGCCCACATGGGAGATGGACAGACTGATTGTTCTAAGATAGACGCCCAGGGCAGTACTGATTATCCCCAGTGCTAAGCCCAGCAGGAACCACGGGGGCTTTTTCTGCCACACACAAAGTTCAGTTCAACCGAGGTCTTTGGGCTTTCAGCTGGGCTGAGGCCACCCTGCTCTTTTCTAGCTAAAGATACCCCACACTACCCAAATGTCCAGTTTCAGACTTCTACGCTCACAACCAACCAAATGCTTGGGCTGACTGGTTCATGTCAGGCCACACTTCTCTGTGTGTGTCTTGCCAGAGAAGAAGGTCAGTATCCTGGTTCCTTTGGCAATAAGAGCAGAGACCTCCAGCTGAAGAGCTCTAGCAAGTTTGAATTTCCACATGAAAAGAATGACAGGGCACTATTAATGACCAGTGTGTGACTTGAGACAAACTTTAGCATGAAATCAGTTTGAGGTGTCTGTTACTTGGGAGTGCTTTCTCCCCTCAGCTGTCTTGGGAGAAAGGAAAGGCCAAGACCTTAAAGCCCTAAAACTAAGACACTTATTCAGGCGCATAAAGAGTATTTCTGCCCCAACCAGGAGCACTGGCCTCCTGACTCCTACTGGTTGCGCCATCTCTATACCTCCACTAAGACTTTCAATTGGTCTCTGGAATGCCAGCCTCCTTTGCTTTGAACCCATGATCCTTAGAGACCAAGTGCTCTACTGATTTTGTGGAAAAGATAAGGTAGTGGGACATAGGGCTTTGTGAGTACAGAGGTCATGTATCTTTGGATGGC
Source organism: Mus minutoides (assembly GCA_902729485.2). NCBI lineage: Eukaryota > Metazoa > Chordata > Mammalia > Rodentia > Muridae > Mus > Mus minutoides. The sequence continues at coordinate 106,873 of LR750415.1, forward strand.
TGATGGCTGGAATCCATGGAGCAAAGGACTCCTTTGTGGCTGGAGTTCCCTGCAGAGAAATCTAGCAGCAGTTTTCTGGACAATGGACAGCAGCTTCTTCTGGTTCAGGAATAATAATGAGATACCTGGGAAGACGTGCGGGACCATTCCCATGGAACCTATGTGCAGGGGATTATCGGGCATTCCACCCTCTTTTAGTATGGCTTAAAGTTAAGTACAAGATGGAAGGGATTGGAATCTTTGCACATAGGTTCCTTGGTTGGCCTTCGCTATGTACCGATGGGCCATGAGTCACCTTAGGGATATATGTCCCAGACTTCAAGCTGGCTTCAGTGTCCTTAGGGGTTAACAGGAGAAGCTAACTGGATCAAGCCTGTGCTGCAGACTTGTTGGGAGGTTGGTGCTGTGCCCACCAGGGTAGGAAGCAGGCAGGCGGCATGGGACAGCCAATCAGAGGAGGAGGGAGCTGCAGAGGCTCTATCTGACCCTGATGCAGCTGAGCTGTCCTTGGAGGGTGGGAGCCCAGGGAAGAGGAGGGGAGGGGAGGAGGTGGAGAACATTCCACAGAGACAGAGTAGGGTCGAAGAAAAAGTGGGAAGGAACAAATCAGGAAGCCAGATGACAGCAGGATCATCAAGAGAAGCCTGCTTCTGTGTGAGGACCTTTGCCTGGAGATAAAGTTAGACCTAGAGCTTGCTGACAGGGGTCTCAAGTGTGGGGCATGGACCATTCACTGAGATGGCAAGGGAACTCTGTCCCCGAGGATGGGACTGAAGCTGGGGTAAGGTGGTGCTCGGGGAGATGGGTAGACCTAAGTGGTCTTCCACTTGGCTTTGACGAGCATAGGGGCTCAGAGCTGGTCCCTGGCAAAGCTGGAGGAGGTGGATAGACAGATGGGCAAAGAACCTAGTGCCTTAAACTCCTTGTCTGGAGTCCTTTGGCCTTCTCCGTGCTGATGTACCATCGGGTCTGGCAGGGAAGATGGTGGTGCTGAGATCCTTGTAGCTCTGCCGGAAGACTCTGTGGGCTTGGGATTTCCATTAGTGCTGCCCAGTCTTTGGTGCCCCAGAGAGAATGCAGTCTTGTCGAAAATGCTTATCAAGACCCCCCAAGATCTTAACTTCTGGGTCACCATGGGGTGGTGCAGTGAGAATTTCCAGAAGTCCCCAGACTCATTAGCTGCCAGACAACAAGAGCCACTCCAACCTTTCTTTGCTGCTGTGTAATGAATTTGGCCAAGTTGGGACACTCGAGAGTGAAAGGGGCAATGGCTAATACTTCTGCTAGACCGACAAGCATCAACGGGGTTGTATGGTTAATCCGTTGGCCCTCAGATGTAATGGGCATGGGGAGCCGTAGTCAGCCTTGCCTTAGCACAGCCTCTTGGGGGCACTAAGGTCCAATGCTGGTTCTAGTGTCCTCCCTCCCGGCCAAGCAACCTCTGAAGACTGATGACGAGCAGGTGTAGGGACCTGAGTCATACAAGATTCTCCCTTCTAACCTCCCCTTCTCTGTCTCTTCTAGCATAAACCTGACAGGGTGCATGTCTGTCCCTTTCACTTCTGACCTTCGTAAAATGATGCTATCTATGCAGGAAGGCTGTGGCCATCTTAACCTCTCCTGTTTTGGCTGAGACTTCACAGTGGTCCAGGGTAACCCCGCCGGCTTGGCCAATCCCCAGAGGGTGACTCAGCCTCTGCAGCTGGCCCTTGTCCATTGTCTGGGGGTGGCACGTGGGTGTTGTGAGGCAGAGATGAGCCCAGCACTGCCAGGCACCCCACAAAGAATGCTGACCCCCGAAAGGAGAGGGAACTCTTATGAAGCTTATGGCTATGGGGGAGCTAAGGGTAAGAGTAGGGGAAACCACTTGACTTCCATGACGCGGATAGAACAGGCCTCTGCAGGAAAGCCAGCCCCATCTCTTCTCAGCACCCCACATTTGTGGTTCCTAGATGAGGCTGTAACCTTTCCTGTACTGCTGAGTTCAGGGGAAAAGGGTATATAGGCAACTAAGGGGTCCCTCCCCAGATGTCACTGCCAGTGTATAGTGCATGTTTAGAGAGGGAGGTCTAGCCATACTTCAGCCTTCCCAGGCCTTTTCGATGTTTCCTCTATCCCCTCTCACCTGGCAGTTCCTGGCTGCCCTCCATATTTAGCATCCACAGGGCAAGAGGACGGTGTTACTCTTCAGTGCTGGGGTTTAGGCCAATGTTGGGCATGGTTCATCAGCTAGAGTAAAAGTAGGGTCAGTGGGCCTAAAGCCTGGGCAGCATGCCTGGAACTAGGTACCTGTAGTAGAAGATGCACCTAGGTCCCCAGATCCCTGACCAGCAGTGACAGGCTCTGAGCCGTCTGCTGGCTTTTTATTTACCTGGAGGACAATCCCCCTCCTGGCATACTCAGTCTTTGGCCTCTTCTCCTCCTCCTCCTCCTCCTCTTCCTCAGTCTCATTTCTTTGCTTGCTTCTGGAACCGCTGCTTGCCCCTGCCTAGGGCAGACAGACCTCCAGCAGTGGCAGCCTCGGTGATGACCTGCTAGGAGAACAGGGCTTTGTATGGCTGGAGTCTGAAGCCCTTTCCAGTCTCTTGGCCTGGGGAGGCTAGTGCGCAGGTGTGTGCAGGGCTAGGTGTGAGCACGTCCTCTGGCTTTGCTGCTGTTTCTTTTAACCACACATACTTTTCCTTCTTTCCTTCTCGCCTTCTGTCTTTTGCCTCCATCTTCCCGTCCTGCCCTCTCTGCCATTCCCACCTCCTCTACCCCAACCCCCAGATCAAGCACTTCCTGGAGGACAGCAGTGATGATGCTGAGCTGAGCAAGTTCGTGAAGGATTTCCCAGGAAGCGAGCCCTACCACTCAGCGGAGTCCAAGACAAGGGTGGCCAGGCCCCAGATCTTGGAGCCGAGGCCCCAGAGCCCAGACCTCTGTGATGATGACGTGGAGTTTAGAGGCTCCTTGTGGCCCCAGCCCTCTGACAGTCAGCAGTACTTCAGTGCCCCAGCCCCTCCCAGCCCTTCCTCCAGGCCCCGCAGTCCATGGGGCAAGCTTGATCCTTATGATTCCTCTGAGGTAGAGACTCCAGCCCTGCCTTTGCCACTCAGTGGGGTGGGTGCTGAAAGACCCCCGGGGAGGGCAGGAAGAGAGCCTGGGGTAGGTGTGTGGGCGTGTGCATTAGATGTGTCAGGGGGACCTTTCTGTTCTGCATCAGCCCCAGCTCGGTGGTTTCTGCCTTGAAGGCATTGGAAACTCAAAGTAACTGTAGGGACTGAAGACCAGCCCAGAGGCCTCAGAGGATGCGGCAGAGACCCAGAAGAGAAGAGAAAGGCTGGTGACCGAGCTGCTTCTTACAGATGCATTGTGTCTCCTGTTCACTAGGATGACAAGGAGTATGTGGGTTTTGCAACCCTCCCTAATCAAGTCCACAGGAAGTCTGTGAAGAAAGGCTTTGACTTTACACTCATGGTGGCAGGTAAGAAGGGCGGGGGCTAGGGCTGGAGAGATGGCTCAGCAGTTAAGAGCACTGACTGCTCTTCCGAAGGTCCTGAGTTCAAATCCCAGCAACCACATGGTGGCTCACAACCATCTGTAATGAAATCTGATGCCCTCTTCTGGTGTGTCTGAAGTCAACTACAATGCACTTGAGATATAATAAATAAATCTTAAAAAAATAAAAGAGAGAGAAGGGTGGAGGCTGGGGTGGGCATGGGTGTTTCCGGTACCTTGGATATGTCGGTCTGAAGAGTGAATGGGGAAGGAAAGAATAAACAACAGAGGACTCTGTCCTGTTTTGCAAAGTCATGTAAAGCCTGGCTAAAAAATGTAGATTCAGGAGAAGAAGATGCTCTTGACTAACACTTTTCTAGAACACCCCCCCCACCCCCCCACCCCCTTGCTACCTTGGGCAGTCTCTTGGCTTCATTCAATCAAGAAGGCTGTACACGCTTCCAGGCTCCGAAATCCTGTGCTTTGGCTGCTCTGGCTGCCATCGGCAAGGCAGCAGCTTGTCCCAGATCTTGGTCAGGTGAGCCTTACCTTCTGAGTTGGTGCCTGTCTTCTCTTCCACCAGGAGAGTCTGGTCTGGGTAAATCCACCCTGGTCAACAGTCTCTTCCTCACTGACTTGTACCGGGATCGGAAACTGCTCGGCGCTGAAGGTAAGGAAAGGAGAAAGAAACTCAACTCCCCACAGGTGCTGGAGATGGGGCCCTCCTTGGTATGCTGGAAGCCCTGGGCTTTCTGGAGAGCTCTATGGCTTCTTTCCCTAGACCTATCTGGCCCGGCGAGTTCACCAGCCAGCTCCCTAAAGATCTGGGTGCTGTGCTGGGCGTGGTGGCACGTGCCTTTAATTCCAGAACTCAGGAGGCAGAGGCAGGCAGATCACAATGAATTCCAGGCTAGTCTGGTCTACAGAGAGAGTTCAAGGCCAGCCAAGGCTACCCTGTCTTGGGGGGCGGGGGGATAGATAAAAAGATTTGGGTGCAGAGGCAGGGCAGGGACCAGAATCCTGATCTTTGTATGAGTTTCTGACCCCTAAAGGATTCCAGGAATCCAAGAAAAAAGCCTGGAGCAGAGAAGAGGCTGGGGCCAGAGCCAACAGCCACCGGCATTTCCTGTGTTGGGAAATGTGTTTTTTGCTGGTTCCCAGGGAACAGGCCCACAGGCGCCTGGGGGTGGAGAGGGAGGCTATCTGGGCAGCAAAGCTAGCTGGGGTGGGCTTTTTTCTGGAGGGGGGTGGCGGGGGGGGGGAGGCTGGGCAAGATCACGCCCTTGTCCTTGCCTCAGTTTCCCTCTTTTCCAGAGCGGATCATGCAGACCGTGGAGATTACCAAGCACGCGGTGGATATAGAAGAGAAAGGAGTGAGGCTGCGGCTCACCATTGTGGACACTCCGGGGTTTGGGGATGCAGTCAACAACACAGAGTGGTATGTCTGATCAAGCACAGCCCCAGCTGCCCTTGTCCCACAAACTGCATGCATCTACACAGGTCACATTCGGTCACAGACATAGTCATATTTGCTAGGACGAAGAGGCCAGTGACCTTATTGGACAGCTGGGTTCCTTTAGCTTGACAGCTGTCTCTTCTGTAGGAGTGAGAGAAAAAGGACAGGGATGGATGGTTTTGTTTACCTTTGAGACACTCTTACTATGTAGCCCCAGCGGGCCTGGAACTCACTATGCGGGCTGGGCAGGCCTTGACCTCAGAGATCCGCCTCGCAGCGTCTCTTGGTGTAGAGCCTGAGACTCGCTGTGTAACATAGGCTAGTCTTGAGCTCAGTGGCTCTCTCGAATTAGCCTCCCAAGTGCTGGGCCTGCAAGCGTGCGTTACTGTGCATATAGCTCTATGATGTGAGGACGCACCAGCAAAAAGCCTCAAAAGAGCAAATGTCCGTGAGCACGTGTAGGTGCAACGTGAACACCACCATCCCTCCTTCCTTTCTTTCCCACAGTTATTATTTTAGGTGCTGCAAACAAATCTTGTACAAGGGGAGAGGAAGGGAGGCGTGAAGGAAAGAGAAGCAAAAGAGCAGAGGGGGAAAACCAGTAAGGGAATGCCAGGAGGCACTGTGGTGCACATCGTCAGCACCAACACGCAGGAGCTGCAGGCAGGACCAGTCTCAACCATGAAGCCTGGCTTATATGAGATTCTGTCTCAAAAAAAAGGGAGAAAGAACTAGGGGGGAGGGGGGACGGGTGGAAGAAGAAGAAATGGAAGGAACTCCAGTTGGCTTTCAGACTACCTAACAAAAGGAAGGTGGCTTTGACAGATGTATCACATAAGCACATATCTTAGCTTTTTTTTTTTTTTTTATGTACTAGAGAAATGCTCAGGTAATGGTCACGCCTAAGTGAGTTGGTGCAGGCAATAGACCAAAAAGGCAGGAGAGAAGAGCAGCGTGCTTGATGAAGGAATCGGGCAGATAGTACTAAGAGCATAGTTCTAGATTGGCATTTAGTAACTGCATGATCTTGAGCAGATGGTTGCAATCTCTCTCCTCATGGAACACAAAAACAAACAATAAGCCCCCCAAACAACAACAGCAACAACAAAAACCCAGCTATTTCTACATCATCTGTTTGATCTGAAAATAACCCAGAATGACACCTATGCGTTTTAGCAATGGGAACTGCAGGGCCAGCAACAAGATTTGTGGGTCCCTGTGTTTGTGATTTTAAGAATTTTGCCGGGCAGTGGCACATCATGCATGCCTTTAATCCCAGCACTTGGGAGGCAGAGACGGGCAGATTTCTGAGGTCGAGGCCAGCCTGGTCTACAGAATGAGTTCCAGGACAGCCAGGGCTACATAGAGAAACCTTGTCTCGAAAAACAAAATCAAAAACAAAAACACAAAAACAACAACAAAAAAGAATTTCAATATGATAGCAGAAGAGCATCAGAGGAAGCATGGCCTTCTTGAGTGCAGATTCCCGTGTGACTGCACAGGCGGTATCTCCATGGAGCTAGTCCTGAGTAACTGCATTACTGCCTAACCAGACCCTCACAGGCCTTTCTAACCCCTCACCACCTGCTTTATCACCACGCCATGTGGCTGTCCTCACAGAGAACTGGCTCAGCGTCAGCCTTGTGTGAGCCTTGACTAGGTGGCCATCTCTAGTTTATGAGTCATGGTCTTGTGGTTTCCATCAGTGTTTCGGATGGACTGAGGATGACCATGTTGTTACATCTTTCCTGCTCTAGCAGCATGTCTCAGCAGACAGCTTGTCCAGAAATTCCAATCCCAACTAGTACCTGCTTTCTACTGGAGAAGGTCTCGCTTTCAACCCGCTTACCTCCTTTTTCTTTTAATAAATAATTTCCATTTCAGTAAGAATTCCCTTTTGGTAATAATAGTTCCCAGATGATTTTACTTTACTGTTTATAGTGTACCTCCATAGATAGTAAGTTAGTCGACCAGGAGGAATAAATGGAACACAAACATATGCAAAGGTGGACATTTTTAGGGATGCAGAACAAATATTCTCATCCCTGAGAGGCATACACCCTGGTGGTAGTGGGGGAGCAGAGGGAGAGAGAGCCATTTTGTAGCAAGTTGTGTCAGTCAGAAAATGAATGGGTGGGTCAAGCCATGTGCAGTTATTGACGCTGAGCTGGGCATCAGTCACAAAGTGGTAGAGAATTTACTAGCTAAAGGATCTGGAGGAAGTCTCTCAGAGGATTCTGATTTAACTTCTTTATGTATAAAATGAGAGTGCTGAGCTCGAAGTGCTGATGTCACAGCAGTGATCATTAAACTAGGTAACAGAAGAGCAAAAGGCCTGAAAAGTGAAGTTCTTAAAACATGCATGATGCTGGGTGGGGGTGGCACACGCCTTTAATCCCAGCACTTGGGAGGCAGAAGCAGGCGGATTTCTGAGTTCGAGGCCAGCCTGGTCTACAGAGTGAGTTCCAGGACAGCCAGGACTATACAGAGAAACCCTGTCTCCAAAACAAAACAAAACAAAAATGCATGTGCACACACACACACACACACACACACAGGTGCACATGTACACATACATGTACATACATACAGACACATATGCATATGCACACACACAGGTACACAAGCACATATACACATGCACATATACACATGCACACACATAGGTGCCCATATACACATGGAGGGGGGCACTGTTTAACTGTGGGGACAGACTCGGAGAAACACATCATTAGGTGATTTCATCATTGGAGGAACATCATAGAGTCTATTAACACAGAGCCAGATGTTGTAGATCCCTTACTGGACATGATCTCTCAAGGGACAAGAGACCAAACATAAGACAAATGAGGCTGCTGTTGGCCTAACAGCAGTTGTTTTACAATAAACATTTTTCATAAGTAGAAAGCATATATTATAGTGCATTATAGTGAATGAAGTGACAGCCATTTGTGATCCCTATTAAGTGATATACATTTTTTTTGTGCTATAGATTAAAAATAATTTTTATAAATGTGCTGTCAGGGTGCATGGTGTGTTTGTGCCGGGGCATGCCTATGGCCATGAGAGAAAAACACTGTAAAACCAGTTTTCTCCCTTCACCTGTGTTCCTGGGATTGCCCATATGAGGCACTCACGGGCACTATGATGTTAGAATGGCATTGTCTGAGCTCAGTTATCTTGTGGGACTAATGAAATATGTGGATCTCAAGGTTGACTGAAACATTGCTTCATGGTGGACGACTGTGGAGTAACATCCACATGGCTGTACAGTGGAGAGCACTGTACAATGCTATAGTCAGAGACACCATCATGGGAGAACTGGCTCTTGGGTAAGAAAGACAAGAGGGGCTGGAGAGAGCCAGGCGTGGTGGTGCACGCCTTTAATCCCAGCACTCGGGAGGCAGAGGCAGGTGGATTTCTGAGTTCGAGGCCAGCCTGGTCTACAAAGTGAGTTCCAGGACAGCCAGAGCTACTCAGAGAAACCCTGTCTTGAAAAAAACCTAAAAAAAAAAAAAAAAGAGGGACTGGAGAGGCAGAGGCTCCAAGGCTGGACCATGAACTCAGGGTTTCCCTGGTTTCTAACTGGTGCTCACCTGCTGCCCCTTGGCTGTCCTTCTTTGCCTTGGTCACCGTCAGTCCCTTTTGCTCCTCAAGCTACCTGTGTAGCATGTAATTTTCTCTCAAGACACGAAGTCCTCCCATCCTACTCAGGTATTTCCCTGGAAAAGTAGGAAAGCAAAACATGGCTCAGGCCAGACTTTCCCAGGCAGCCCCCACTCCCACAGTCTCTTTGCTTGTCTCTCTTGCCCCAGCTGGAAGCCTGTGGCCGAATACATCGACCAGCAGTTTGAGCAGTATTTCCGAGATGAGAGCGGCCTGAATCGCAAGAACATCCAGGACAACAGGGTGCACTGCTGCCTGTACTTCATCTCACCGTTTGGCCACGGGTATGGTCTGAGCCTGAGGTTCCTGGTACCACTGGGGTCTACTAAGGGAACAGGCCGAGAGCATCACAGGGCAGGACTACCACGAGCGGGTGGTCACTGATTCCTGTTCCCCAGGCTCCGGCCATTGGATGTTGAATTCATGAAGGCCCTGCATCAGCGGGTCAACATTGTGCCTATCTTGGCTAAGGCAGACACATTGACGCCTCCTGAAGTGGACCGAAAGAAATGCAAAGTGAGGGAGGCTAGTGGAGGGAGGGGGCCAGGTGGGCTTCTAGAAAGGATGGGGTACCCAGAACTGTGGACCCCCTCGTCTGTTTGCCAGATCCGGGAGGAGATCGAGCACTTTGGAATCAAGATCTATCAGTTCCCAGATTGTGATTCCGATGAGGACGAGGACTTCAAATTACAGGACCAAGCCCTAAAGGTGGGGCCACCCTAGGGCACCCCCTCCCTATCTTGTTTCTGCTGAGCAGAAGAGGGGACGAGGATTCTATACAAGGACAGACTGTTGGGGTGGAAGAGGACCCTGTCATCTTAGAGCAAAGCAGACGACCCAAGTGGAGAGGGACAGGGGAGCGAACAAGGATGCTGACAGGCCACACTGTAACTTCTCTTAGGAAAGCATCCCATTTGCGGTGATTGGCAGCAACACTGTGGTAGAAGCCAGGGGGCGGAGAGTTCGAGGCCGCCTCTACCCTTGGGGCATCGTGGAAGGTAATGCTCTAAGCTTGGGACTAGAGTCCCCTTGCCCTTGGGAGCTCTTCTTTACCTCTGACCCTGGCTGACTCCTAGCCTTGCCATGCAGTGGAAAACCCAAGTCACTGTGACTTTGTCAAGCTGAGGACAATGCTGGTGCGTACCCACATGCAGGACCTGAAGGACGTGACCCGAGAGACACACTACGAGAACTACAGGGCACAATGCATCCAGAGCATGACCCGGCTAGTAGTGAAGGAACGGAATCGCAAGTATGACCAGGAGCCAGGACAAAGCTGGCCAGGGGAATCCCAAGTCCTCCCCTTATTACTCTGCAGGCCCCAGGCTTCATTCAAGTTGGTGCTGGGGTCCCCCCAACCTTACTACCCTCCTTTCCCCCTCCCTTCAGCAAACTGACAAGAGAGAGTGGTACTGACTTCCCTATCCCTGCTGTCCCACCAGGGACAGATCCAGAAACTGAGAAGCTAATCCGGGAGAAAGATGAAGAGGTGAGAGTAATATGATGCGGATGTCAGTCTGGGAAGTCCTCCTCCGTTTGATAAGCCTCATTATCTCTTGGCTTGGGAATAGAAGGACCTATCCTTATGCTCTGGTACATTGGTGGGATGTTGGAGTGGTTCTGCCATTTCCATCATACATAAGGGCCACCAAAGCCCCAGACTCAAGGGATTAGAATCTGGGGATACTTCTTCGATACAGTCAGACTCTTCCTATCAAACAACTTGTATTGATGATGTGTGTGCCTGTTTCAGCTGCGGCGGATGCAGGAGATGCTACACAAAATCCAAAGACAGATGAAAGAGACTCACTAGCTGGCTTTTGGACCTGAATATTTAAATCCCTTCTTCCTGCCCATGCCAGCCTCAGTTCCCTGCATCAGCTCTGCTCAGGACCCCCGCAGCTCCTACCAGTTTCGCCTTATATCCCTGCTGACTTCTCAGAGACTCAGAGGAAATAAAACTAACCTATATGTGGCTTCGGGTGTCTCTGTATTTTTATCGTTTCCTGGAAACATAGCTCCCTATGACTAGTTTGAAAGGTTGATGGAAAGGGGTACTGGTTTCTGGCTTTTATTAAGAAAACAGAAAGGGGAAAATTTCCCTTTTGCTTATAGAGTTCACTCGGCTTACAGCATAGCTTGTCCTATCCTTCGTATTGACCATTTCTACTCTGACTCCACTTTCTGAGCCTCAAACCTCCATGTTTCCCGTATACAATACCTTCATTTTGTAGCTGCTCTTGGGAAGAACAAGGTATTAACTACCTGGCAACTTCTCACTTCCAGCTTTTCCCAGATTTGGGTAAATAGATATGTAGAATTAAGCTCTAAATTCCAGGAAGCTTGTGGTACAGCGCTGGACAAATGCTGAGGGTTCTGTAATTAAAGTGTTGGGACATAGGGAAGAACAAAATGCCATAGTCCCCAAGGAGCTCAGCATCAAGCATGTGCTAGGTTAGACCCGGGTTCTAGATCCTGGAACTGAAACACTGAACTCAGGAGAGATTTCTGTTTTCCTATGGCTTAGTAACTGTACTAGAAGTTCCAGTACTTCATAAACCAAGACGTGAGGACACTACTCAGGGCCTAGACCCACTCCAGAACTCGGACTATCTGCCGAGAATCGGAATCTTTGCCACTTCTGTTTGGTTAGTAGTGGCGCGGATCAAGGAGACCTCCAGCGTTACTGGTGACCCCCGTCCACCGCGTGCTGGCTCCAGGCGCTTCAGTCTTGTCCCTCTACCCCTTTTAAAGACTAAGCCGCAGCTAGCTAATGGCAGTCAGACCCAGTTTTTCTCTCTTGGATGAGAGACTCTGGACTGGCGGCAATGCAGGTCTCGAAGGACGGCAAGGTTGGTTGGTCGTTAACAATCGGAGGTCGTTAAGAACCAGTCCAGACCAGCAAAGGGAACCGCCAGCGCTGCCAGTCCGAAAGCTCCTTCCTCCCAGGCCTTCTAGGAGGGTCTTTCAAGTTTTCCATTCCCGTGGCTTCAGCAGTTCCCGAACCCAGCTCTTCTCTTTCGCAGACAAAAAAAAAAAAAAAAAAATTCCAGAAGGATTTTCCTTTCCATCGACCGAGGGATGAAAAACGAGAGTGATGGAACTGAGAGGTTGGGAAGGGACCTTCACCTTTCCTAGCCGGCATGCTTTCCTTCCTTTCTCGCATTACTGAAGCAAAACAGAAACACCAATGGGTTAAAACACGGAGCTCCCGCGAGGTCATCTGAGAACTACCTCTAGGGTTGGGTCGTCACCGGAAGTGACTGCTCTCATTCCCTGCAATGTCCCGCCCTCCAATTGCGCTACCAGTAGGCGACGGGCCGCCGTACTTCCTGTCCCCGGAGCCCTAGTCTGCGACCCCTCTTACTCCTCTCCCATTGGCTGCCAGAGGGACGCGCTGTGATTTCCTATTGGTCGCGTCTGTTCTCTGGCGCCAAGCCTCCTCCCTCCGGGTACTGTCTGGTCTCCGGGTGCCGGATAGGTTACAGGCTGAGAGGGCGTCTGCCCACTGGACCAGTGAGCAGCGTGGAGAGTGAGGGCGGCGGCTGCGTGGTAAGGCAGGGCGGGACTTCGCGTGGCTATTGGCCAGGGCGGGTAGAAGCTAGAGATACGATTGGTTGGGGACAAGGGACCGTGGTGGGGTTCGAGCTGCGCGGCCTCAGCAGCTGCGGGAGACGGAAGTGGTGAGAGCGCGGCTTTGGAGGGTCGGGCGGACGCCGCCTGGGTGAGTCACTGTACCCCGTGCACTGCCAGCCAGGGAACCACAACGACCAAGTCCTGCCCGGCCCTCGCCGGCTCTCTTGAGTCCCGCCCTCTGTCATTTGGGGCTCCGCCTCCGAGGCCTTGGCCCCGCCCCTAAAACCTGGGCACCTGGATCTCCTGGCTTGCTTAGCCCGTCCTCCCCCACCCCCCACCCCAAGACCAGAGTCCCTAACTGTGAGAACCCGGGGCCTCCCAGGCCTGGTCCTTGTCGCTCCCTTCCTCTCTCTGTTTCTCAGGCCGCGTGCCAGGGAGCCGTGAGGCAGCACCTCCGGCTGGCCGCTTGCGGGCTCCCCCGTGAGGGAGGGAAGGTTGGTAGGATCACAATGGAGGCTTTAATCGCCATAGCCTCCTATGGGGCTCTGCTACACACCCCTCGAGCATACCAAACATGAAGGAGTGTCGGTGAAACTCAGACCTGGCTCCCTAAGTGGGCCTAGGAGGCCTTAACTTGAAATCCTTGTTATTTCGACCCATTTGACAGATGTCTCCCAGGCCGGACTGGCCTAATTCTGCTCCTGTTGTGTGGCCTCTTCCCTCAAACGGTCACCTACTGGGTCTCAAGTATGCTCAGCAGGACCGGGCCAAGCCTGCTGCTCTTTTATCACAGGTTGTGGTCCTCTCCCTCTTGTCCTCTGCTCTGGACTCTGCCCCCAGTAACAGGTCAGGTGGGTGCTACTCCTAGACTCAGAGACTGGCCGAACTGCCCTGTGGATTCATGCCCCTACCAGGGCCAAAAGTGAGTCCCAGTTGGGCAGTCTTTGTCTCTTCAGAGTTGGCATTTCTTCTCTTTTGTAGAGAGCAGGGTTTGGAGCGCTTTGCTGCTGGGTGTGGGGATCAGAACGTTTGAGTTCTGCTGAGTAAGCTTGGGTGATACTTAGCCTTGCTCGGGAACTTGTGTGGTGGAATTCTCACCGGGCAGGGTCACTTGTTGCTTCTTCCATTGCCTAACTGGTGTGTCTTAGTGAGAAGTCGGATCCTCTGTGGTGGAGGAAAATGAGTTGCAGAGAAGTTCAGGGGTAGACCCGTGTGACATTTGTTGATTCTATGGTGATGATGTTGACCGGTGCACTTTCCTCTTGTGTTCTGTCTCCTTTAGTGACGAGCAGGAGCAGGCAGCCAGGACCCTCGCCAAAGTAGAATGGTGAGTAGCTCCTTTTCCCTCATTCCACTGTGTGTCTCATCCTCCGGTCTGACTCAGTGAAGCTGCCCCACCTCTCTTGGCCCTAGTGCCCCTGGTTACTCTGTTCACTTCCTAAACAGGCTCATTTGCCCTGATACCTTTTTTTTGGGGGGGGGGGGGAACGGGCAGTGTTGTTTTGAGACAGGTTCTTGCTGTAAAGTCTTGGTTAGTCCGGTACTAGACATGTAGCCCATGCCAACCTTGAACTTGCAATCCTTCTTTCTGCTTCCATCTCCTAAATGTTCAGATTGCAGGTGAATGCAGCGTGGGGCCTTGTACATGATAGGCAAGTACTCTAACACTGAGCTATGTATCTAGCTTACGGTTTCTTAGGATTGAAAATATATATATATCAGGCACTATATAGCACTGAGCTCAGCAACTTGTAGTTTTTCTCGGTGTTAGGCCGTTCCTTCTCCACACTAACAAACCGCTATATCTCCTCTTACTTGGATCCCTGGTTAAAACTATGCATATTCTGGTTTAAGAAAACAAGTCTTTAAGTCTTTCTTATCTGAGATTCCTGAACTTCAGGGCGTGGTGGCACAGGCTTCTAATCACATCAGTTGGGGGCAGAGAAAGGTGATTCTCAGTGATGTCAGCCAAGTATATGTAGTTAGTTCCAGAAAAGACTTCATGGTTTTTTTGTTTTTGTGTTTAAATCAGATCCCTGAACTTCTTGCGAGTCTCATGAATATATTGTTAGTGCCATCCCAGGAGTGATTCCACCCCAATTGTAGGCCTTTTCCAGCTCCCAGGTGTTGCTGTCTATTAAGCCACTGCAGGTGACAGCTGACTGAATATCTACCTGGCCAGCCTTCTGAAGGTGTCCTCAGTATCATTGGGGGGGGGGGGTGGGTCATCTCCGTCCTGGTGGGACAGCTAGGGCTCCAGCAGTTAAGATGAAGAAGACATGCCTGAAGCCCTTTCCCGACAGGACCTAGCCTTTGTATCTCTTCAGCTCCTTCCAGGGGTCGCAGGTTAATGAATTCAGCCAGTGGTGGATTCCCTCCTTTCCTGGGCCCGTGGTTCTCTCTGTGATGTGTGTATTAGCCTAGGCTCTTTCTGGAGAGCCTATTGCTGAACCTGCTCCCTTGGACTGATAGCTCACCCCCTATTCCAACTCGGTGGTGCACTTCCCAGTGAGTCTCCTTTCATCTCAGCACCGCACTGAGGAGAACTGCAGGGCTTCTCTCTAAGCCTCCAGTCTCACCCGTGAAAGGGGCTCGAAAGGGGCTCTTGAGCTTTATTCTTGGAGAGCTGGGGTAATGCTTGCCACTGCTGGCCATTAGTGTAAGTACTTAATTACAGACTCATCCCAAGTCCCCCAAAGGAAAGCCCTGGTTCGTGAGGTTACCAGGTACAGGAAGTGTAAGTGGCAGTAAGCTTTCTGTTACTTTTGGAAACACTAAGCCGCTTGCTTATCACTCACTGCTTGTTCCTTGGCTCTCTACCCAACCCCATTCAGTGCTCTACTCCTGGGTTTTGACTTTTGTTGTTGTTTTCGTTGTTGGCCTTCTGTAATTTCCAGCAGCCTGTAATCCCAGTTCTTCTCCTAGACTAAGAAGTTCTTCCAAAGGATTTTTTTTATCTGTCGCTCTGTGGGTGGGAATCAAGGGAGAGATGGAGGAAGCTAAGGAGGGTTTCGGAGGATGGTGAGATACAAAGTCCAAGGGTTTCCCTTACAGGAGAGTGGCATGTCCACTAGACTATACCAACAGTCTAATGGAGGTTAGTGCAAGCAGGGAGGCAGATGAATCGAGCGTGCTGGGCCGTGGTTTCGGAGGGAAAGAAGGAAGGCTTGGGGCTGTAAAGAACGTGGGGAGAGCTCCATCTTAGGTTCTACAGCAGGTGTAGAGAGTGCTCTGGGAAAAGGGAAGAGGGTGTGGGAACTGTGTGACAAGCAGGGTGTAGGGTAGCACACCTGGAAAGATGGGAAATGAAAAGGTGTGGGCGGACTTGCTTCTCCTTTCTGAGCGGTCCTGGGGCGGCCCCTCGTCCCACTCAAGAATGTCCCTAGAGTTCCCTGGATAGGTGGTGGGGGGGGGTGGTCTCCCCCGCCGCCCAGGTCGCGGGAAGGGAGGAGCCAGGGCGGCGGGCGGGGCGGGAGGAGCCTCTCTGCCTCCGCCTTCGCCTCCACCTCCTCGGCGGTGTCCTGTCCTGGGCGCTCCTGTCGCTGAGCTCCCCTCCCTTCCTCGCTCTTGCCGGAGGGCGGAGCCGGGCCCGCTCCATTGTGAAGAGGAGGGGAGAGGCGCGCGGGAGCAGAGGCTGGGTCCTGGCGCCAGGGCGCTCGCTTCTGGCCGCGGCTGCATCAGGCGGGCCCCGCAGCCGGGATGCAGCGGGCGCCCGGGGCTGGCGGGCAGCGCAGCGGCTCCGGGGACATGTGCGCTGGTCCAGACAGCCCGCGACCATGAGCCTGACCGCCCGCGTCTCCTGCTCCATGCTTAGCTGCTTCGTAAGTGCCAGGCCTGTCCTGCCAGGGCCTGGGGCGGGGGTGGGGGGGAAGCACCCAACGCATGCTGTACCCACAGCCCCGCCCAAAGACCCGACACAACCTCAAACCTTAGGGACAGGGGAAAAGGGTTAGCTCTTTTCTCTGAATTGCTTCAGGAAAGCGGGTACTGGGGATGAAAATTCTGTGATTCTTTCTGGCTCTGCAGCCACTGCCCTTGACTGCAGATTTCCAGGCCCCGCCCTGCAGGGGTACATCCCATTACCTCCTCTCCATCTTGGTCCCACCCGCCACATCTTTGCTTGGGGATGTAGGATGTGCCTGGTAGGCTGTGTGGGATGTTACGGGGCTGAACTGAACGCGAAGCTTAGATGTTTGTGAGCTGTCTCTAGGTCTCCAGTCCCCTCCCCCTCACATACTCTATCGTTCACCTGACATACCAGTCTTTTCTCCTTGACTGTCCCCCAGACAGTCTCTTTTCTCCATCTTCCCTGCCTCTGCAGGGTTCTGTATCTCTGAATCATCCCCAGTCTTCCCCTCCTCCCCCTGGCTAATGCTCCTTCCCAGCTTCCCCCATCTGCCCTCTCAGATGTCGTGCCCCCCCCCCCCCCCCCCCCCCCCCCCCCCCCCCCCCCCCCCCCCCCCCCCCCCCCCCCGTAGGTGTCTGCCAGGCCTCTTCTCTCCCCTGGCTGTCCTTGGGTCTCCTGCTTCCTCCCTGAGCGTGGATTCCCTCTTTTCTTCTCCCTTGTGTTTGGGAGCAGAGTGACTTCAGCTAGCTATGGGTGTTCCTTAGGAATTCCCCTCAGATCAGCAGGCGGGGCGGGTTGCTTGGCAGGTAGTGGGGGCTTGTCAGCATCGAGAGCCCAATGGGAAGATCAGATCAGCTCCAAAACACGGCTTCCTTTTTGAAGGCATTCACAAAGGCCCTCTAGAGGCATGGGACTGAATCCCCCCAGCCTCCTCCTCTTTGTCTCCACCCACCAGGTTGATGCTTGAGTGGTTGGAGGGGCCTGCTTTCCTTTCTCTCTAGCCAGCTACCTCAGCTGGCTCCTGTGCCTCAGGTGCCGCTCCCAGCCCGGCCCCTGTCTTCTGGTAGGAGGCTTTCTTAATTCCCTCCCTTCCTCATGGTTTTTGCAGTTTTGGTTCAAAGGAGAAGTCTCTTTAAGCGGTACAGATTCTCTGTTCCTCCTTGGCTTAGCTCACGTTTCCCTGAGTACCACTTTATTCCACCCCTCCTCCAGCCAAGCCAGGTCTCCTTTCCCTCCTCAAGGAGCCAGAACCTTTAAAACAAAGGAAGGTGTCTGTAGGTTTGTTGGTAGAGGGGCTAAGTGAATGAGCCTCAGGAGCCAGGTGGGGTGGCAAACTCAAGGTTATGGCCTCCCTGCAGGGTGAGGAGGGCCCCCCCAGCCTGGAGTACATCCAAGCCAAGGATCTGTTCCCCCCCAAGGAACTGGTGAAGGAGGAGGAGAATCTTCAGGTAAGGAGAACAGGAGGCTCGTGGTGGGAGGGACTTCCTGCCCAGTTTGTGTTCTAGACTTTTAAATCTTTAGAGGATCTACCAGAGCTCTGGCTTCCTCCTCCTGGGCCCCTGAAGGGGGTGGGCTCCAGTATTTGTCAGTCTGTGTGTTATTGGTGCCTTTGGCCTTAGGGAAGGGGAGAGGCAGTTTTCCTGGACAGCAGGTGACCAGGGTCCTGACCTGACCCTCCTGTGTCGTCTCCCTTTCCCTCAGGGGCTGCTATAGAGCAACAAGGGAGAGCCTGCACTGTGGGCTGAGGGCTTCTCTGACCTTTACAGGTACCCTTCACAGTGCTGCAGGGTGAGGGAGTGGAGTTCCTGGGCCGGGCAACCGATGCTCTCATTGCCATCTCTAACTACCGGCTGCACATCAAGTTCAAAGACTCTGTCATCAACGTAAGTCCTCATCTTGTTTTCCTCACACCAGAGTCCGAGTCCCCGTCTGCTTCTAAGTGGCAGCGTTCCAGTGCTTTACCAGAGTGTGTCTTCACAGATAGATGGGATTTCCTTCCCATTGGCCTTGCTACTTCTTAGCTCATTTCTCTATGTACAGGTTTATCTGTCTCTGTGTACCCTGGCTGTCCTGGAACTCCCCTGTAGACCAGGCTGGCCTTGAACTCAGAGATCCACCTGCCTCTGCCTCCCGAGTGCTAGGATTAAAGGCGTGTGTCACCACTGCCTAGCTTCTTTATTCTTTATTCTTTTTTTCCTTTTTTAATGTATATGGGTACAATGTAGCTGAAAAGATGGTTGTGAGCCCTCATGTGGTTGTTGGAAATAGAATTTTTAGGACCTTTGCTCTCTCCGGTCAACTTGCTTGCTCAGTTTCTGCTCCCTCTGGCCCAAATAAAGTTTATTTATTATTATAAATAAGTATACGGTAGCTGTCTTCAGACACACCCACCAGAAGATGGCGTCAGATCTCATTATGGGTGGTTGTGAGCGACCATATGGTTGCTGGGATTTGAACTCAGGACCTTTGGAAGAGCAGTTAGTGCTCTTACCCACTGAGCCATCTCTCCAGCCCTAGCTGCTTTATTCTTATTTTATGTTTATTTGTTAGTGTCCGTATGTCTGTCTATGTACCATGTACATGCCTAGGCCTGAGGAGACCAGATGACTAAACTGGAGTTACAAGAGATTGTGAACAACTGTGTGGGTGCTGGGAACTAAACCTAGATCTTCTGCAAGAGCAGCACGTGCTCTTAACCCCTGAGCCACACTGGCATGATTTATTAGAAGAACATAGACTTTGGAGCTGGGCAGATGTGGCCCCTTTTCTTGCACTGTCACTCTGTGTCACCTAGGACAAGTGATGATATCCTCCTTATGGAATAAGATCACCTGCCTTCAGGATTCTTATGGTATTAACTGGTGCCATTTGGGCAGCACCCGGCCTGGTCCCCAGGCCCTGGCAGACACTGACCTCCCTCCTCTCGCTGGTGTGTCACCTTCCAGGCTGGGGCCACCTGGGCCTCACTTTGCTCTTTCACTGCAGGTGCCCCTCCGGATGATTGACAGTGTGGAAAGCCGTGATATGTTTCAGTTGCACATTGCCTGCAAGGACTCCAAAGTGGTGAGGTGAGCACAGTGGGCCTTGTTCATGGTCTCTGACCCTCGCCTTATGCAGACCTCTCTGCTGCACGGTACCCTTGGAGTAAGAGGATCGGCTCCACTTTCTGTTCCCCACTGGAGGAAAAGGTGACAGCTCACTTCCCAGTTCTTAGTCAGAAGGTTAATTTGCTAACCCATTCTGTCTTGACTTGAAATAAAATGGGGATGGAGCCGTTTGTGAGGACTGACTGCTTGAGGTAAGGAGTATGAGCACTGAGTTACTGTTAGGCACAGTGCTCTCACTTAAGTAGTGTAAGTTTATTGAGCTGTCTGTACCACACAGTTTATGTACTGCAGATATATCCAAGAACTCACAGACAAAAATTTCTGCCTTAAGGAGCTTATATTCCAGTGGGGAGGCTCTAGCAGTAAGTAAGTGAAATACTTATAAGTGTAAAATTAAAAGTAAAATCAAGAAAAGTTTTTGCAGCTTCTAGCTTTAAATAGCTGACTGTAGAAAGCTGTGTAGATAAAGGGTGATTAGAGTCAGGTTCTGAGGAAAGTGACTGAGCAGGTATCTGAGGGAAAGGTATGCTGAAGGGCAAGGTGAGTGCAAAGGTTCTGAAATGGGTGTGACCAGTGCCTGCAGATCATAAGACTGGCAAGGTGCTCACGTGGCTGGGAGGAGTACATCTGAGTGCGGGGAGTGGGGTGTGAGGCATGACAGCGGAGGGCAGGGCTCAAAGTGGCTGGAGTTGGCGTTGACTTTGAGGGATCTGAGGAATCTCTTGAGGTCACAGCAGTGATGTGATGTGGTTGATGCTTTATGGGCCCATACTGGCTGTCACCTTGGAACCAAGTAGAAGAAAATGGGGACAAAAGCCAAGGCTGAGGCTGAGTAGCTGGTTAGGAAGCTGCTGTGGTTAGCTCAGGTGAGAGGCCATGGCACCATGGCTGGGGCCGGTCCAGATTCTGGGTGCAGCCAGCATTTGCTATAAATTGGCTATGAGAGAAGGAACTGGGAGGATGCTCAGGCGAGAGCCTGCTGTGTGCTGAGGTCTTTGGCAGACTGGGATGATCCCTTTGCTCTTTTCTTTTGTGAAAACTAAAGTCAAGTTATTAAGGCACACGTGTGCTGCTCAGAGCCTCCTCCTCCGTACTCCAGGCACACTGGGAGTCAACAGAGGAGAGACCTAGAGAGCCTAGAGAGGCTTCAAGGAAGAGGTGGGACTGAAACTGTCTTTAAAACATCAGTGGGGTGTGGCTAAGGAGGAAAAAACAGGAAGTAAGATTGCTGGGAGCAGGACTTGTGCCTCATAGGAGGTAGCACTGGCTGGTAGGGTGGCCATGAGAATTGTCACAAGAGACAACTCTTAGGTGCCGATGTCCCCTCCCCTCCCCCTAGAGTCACTTCCTTACCTCCTGCTTTGCGGTTTCCTTTCTTTGATAGCCTTTTTGGGGCTGTGTTTTTGACTCTTGACCCCATGGCCTGTCTGCCCCTTGCTTCATCCAAGCTTGTGGCTTCTTGCCTGGCAGGTGCCACTTCTCGACGTTCAAGCAGTGCCAAGAGTGGCTCTCAAGGCTAAGCCGGGCCACGGCAAGACCTGCCAAGCCTGAGGATCTCTTTGCCTTTGCCTACCATGCGTGGTGCCTGGGGCTGACCGAGGAGGACCAGCATACCCACCTGTGCCAGCCAGGTGAGGCCAGACCACTTGGGGAATCTGCTTGTTAGCCCACAGTCCTCCTCCTCCTCCTTTACCCCTGGATGTCGGTGGTGTGGGAAGCTGACAGGCTGGGGACTGTGTTGCAGGAGAGCACATCCGATGTCGACAAGAGGCAGAGCTCGCAAGGATGGGTTTTGACCTGCAGAATGTCTGGAGAGTCTCGCATATCAACAGCAATTACAAGTGAGGGTGCATGGCTTGGGTATGAAACATAGTCCATACTCAGACTTTATGTTTGAATGAAATGTAGCATGTTTAGCTTCTGGGTCCACAAGGGAGGAGGGCTCAAATTGTCCCTATTGTCTCAAAGCCATCTCCTAGGGTCGGTACTCCATATTGAGATCAGGACACCCTCCCCTGTCTTTTCTCAGGCTGTGCCCTAGTTACCCCCAGAAGCTGCTGGTTCCTGTGTGGATCACAGATAAAGAGCTGGAGAACGTGGCTTCTTTCCGCTCTTGGAAACGCATCCCTGTTGTGGTGTACAGGTGAGGCAGTGCGGGTAGGGACTAGGGGGCAGTCAGTGGAGAAGGGTGGGGCCTAGCAGGGAAGTGACAGGAAGTGTTCTAAAATAAGAACCTTCGGGGCCCGGAGAGATGGTTCACTGCTTAAGAGGGCTTGCTGCTTTTGCAGAGGACCTGGGTTCAGTTCCTGGTATCAACAGCAGATCAACCATCTGTAACGCCAGGAGATCTGACACTCCTTTATGGCCTCCTCCGGCACACATGTGGCACACATATATGTCTATGCAGAACACTGATGCACATGAAAGCAAATGATAATAATAAAAAAGAACCTTAGGCACAACCTCAGATTCTTAATCTCAGAGATAAAGCTTTAGTGAAATTGTTTTTTTGTCTGTTGTTTTTGGTTGTTTATGTGAGTGTGTGTGTGTATGTAAAATATTGCATTTATTAAGAGGTTGGAAAGCTGGCCTGAGAACCAAATCAGGCCTGTACCCTATTATATGGAGTAAAGGTCTCACTAGGCCTATTAGCCATTCTCTTGCCTCTAGGGTGTTGGAGTTACAGGTGTGTGTCAGTGTATTCTGTTAGGGCTATTTATTAATACATGGCAGAGATTGGTAGTGACTTACAAAGCTAGAAGTTTGGGCTGTTTTCTTTTAGTGGAAAGTTGGCCGGTTCCTATGTAAGCATGTCAGTGAATAGCCGGATGTGGCAATGCACACTCTCAGTCCCAGGACTCACTCTGGAGGCAGAGGCAGGGGGATCTCTGTGAATTTGAGGCTAGCCTGGTCTACCTAGAGTGCTCCAGGCCAGCCAGAGCTAAACAAAGGCTACCCAAACTGAGACAGGTAGTAACACGAGGGTTAGTATGGTTCACACTCTTGACTCAGGCTGGGCCCTTGGTGCATGTTGGAACAGGTACTGTGCAGATCTGATAAGCCAAGGTTGCAATGGGAATATAGGAGCCATTTCACAAAGAATGTGTGTGACAGCACGTCGTAAACTATAAAGTGCTCTAGAGATGTTAAGCTTTGGATTGCTATTTTTATGACCTTGATATGTCGGTAGCCCTCGTTGGCTCTGGAGACCTTGTTCTGGCCCCATGAGGTCTCTGCAGTAGGCTTCTGGAGGCTTGGAGTACCAAGGGCATTATGGTTCCTTCTGTTTTGTCAGACACCTGCGCAACGGGGCTGCCATCGCCCGCTGCAGCCAGCCTGAGATCAGCTGGTGGGGCTGGCGCAATGCTGATGATGAATACCTCGTCACGTCCATTGCCAAAGCCTGCGCCTTAGACCCAGGGACAAGGACCAGCGGGGGCTCCCTCAGCACTGGGACTAATGATGCCAGTGAGGCATGTGACACGGATTTCGGTAAGGCGTGGGTGGTGCTGGTGCCCCCAGTGATAGGCCCCAGAGAAACCGTGGGAAAAGGTGACAAAAACAGCGTTGGCTCCTGCCTTTTGGGATGTGGAAGTCTGAGCACCCTAAGGCTAGGCCACCACAGAGCGATGGCTGGCCCTGAGACTTCTTCCTGCTCTGTATTTAGATTCTTCTCTGACTGCATGCTCTGGGGTGGAGAGCACAGCAGCCCCGCAGAAACTGTTAATCCTGGATGCACGGTCCTACACAGCAGCCGTGGCTAACCGGGCCAAGGGCGGAGGCTGTGAATGTGAAGGTATTGTGACTAACTTAGTGTTTGCAGTCAGTCGCTCAGGGTTCTGAGGCAGCTTTGGTCAGGAGGAGATTGAGGACAGCTTGAATATTTGAAAGAGGCAAATAAACCTGCATGGATCCAGGGTTCTGTCACGAGCCGTGGTTATGAAGTAGAAGTTCCCTCCTAAATTTTACTTTCTTATCTGAAAAATGAGGATGATTCACACCTTGCAAGGCTGTCAGAGTAGTTAGCTCTCAGAGAGGAGATTGTTGGCCCAGAGCAACCACTGGTTGTTGAGCATGTCTATTGTTATCCCTTGTGCTGCTGCTATGGACATTACAGTTCCTGCTTGAGTATCCAGAGGTGAAAGGGTGACTAGGAGTCTGTGTTGCTGTGCCGGAATGTTCTGTCTGGCCAAGGAAGCTCTCTTGTCCACTGGGGTTGTTCTTGTCCTGAGTGGCTGTTTCCGGGGCATGTCTGTATACTCCCCTTTCCTCTCCTGTCTGCAGAATACTATCCGAACTGTGAGGTCTTGTTTATGGGAATGGCCAATATCCACGCCATCCGGAATAGCTTCCAGTACCTCCGGGCTGTGTGTAGCCAGATGCCAGATCCCAGCAAGTAGGTGTTCTCTTAGATATTCCGTGCCTTCCACTGCCATGCCTTAGCCAGTACTGCGCATTCATAGAGGATTGGAAGGGGAGATGGGAAGATTGGGGACTTCAGTGTTTGAGCACAGTTGGGTACAGTGCACCACATCCAAGAACACTTCCACTCCTTGAGTGGCACTTTGACATGGTCATAGGCCATTATATTCTTTTTTTTCTAGACCGTTGTTCTACCAAAGAGAATAGAGAACTGGGAGAAACATGGCTAAGTAAACATGTAATGCCTCTCTTCCCAGTTCCTCTTTTGATTCTAAGAAGCTCTTACCTCTCTTTGTCTCATTTCCCTACCTTTTAGCCAAATATTTCTTGGCAGAAAGGCCATGAGTTAAATTCTTGGTTTGAGCCCTTACGGGGCTTTTGTGGGATAGAGCTGTGAGGAGGCAGAGACATGTGGCAGCCCCTGACCCCTTAGTGATTCCATTTCCTTTTATTCTTGCACAGCTGGTTGTCGGCACTGGAGAGTACCAAATGGCTACAGCACTTGTCAGTGATGCTAAAAGCGGCTGTGTTGGTAGCCAATACAGTAGATCGGGAAGGCCGGCCTGTGCTGGTACACTGCTCTGACGGCTGGGACCGTACACCACAGATTGTAGCCCTGGCCAAAATACTACTGGATCCATATTACAGGACTCTGGAGGTACTAAGAGGGGTTAGTTGTAAAGAACAACAGAAATGGGGGAAGACGGGTGGCGTCAGGCTATCTGGAAGTGTCTAGGGAATGTTTCAGTAGAGGACTTTTTGTCCTCTTCCAGGCTTAGACTTCTTTACAGCTGCCACCTTTGGACATTCTCTTAGAAAGCTGGACCCAAACCTTTCCAGAGCTGCCTTGTATTTAGACTGGTCTTTTTACAGGGCTTCCAAGTGTTAGTGGAGTCTGATTGGCTGGATTTTGGGCACAAGTTTGGAGATCGCTGTGGCCATCAGGAAAATGCAGAGGACCAAAATGAACAGTGTCCTGTGTTCCTCCAGTGGCTTGATTCTGTGCATCAACTGCTTAAGCAGTTCCCCTGCCTGTTTGAGTTCAATGAAGCATTTCTGGTAAGTCCTAAAGCCTGTGGCCAGGGTTGGAGAATGGTGTCCTGAAGGCCTCAGGTTCACGCTTGTCTGGGCTTCTTAGGTAAAACTGGTGCAGCACACGTACTCCTGTCTCTACGGTACATTCCTGGCCAACAACCCCTGCGAACGAGAGAAGCGCAACATCTATAAACGGACATGCTCTGTGTGGGCACTCCTGCGAGCTGGCAATAAGAACTTTCATAACTTCCTTTATACACCTGGTTCAGACATGGTAAGGCCAAGCCAGCCCTTTTCCTGCTGAAATCCTATAGGGAGAGGAGGCTGAGCCAGTGAAAAGAATGTCTAGCCAAATGTTCAAGGAAAGAAATAAACCAAGGGCTCTCCTAAAATAATAACATCTGGCTGCTTCCCTAGGTCCTGCATCCTGTGTGTCATGTCCGGGCCCTGCACCTCTGGACAGCTGTTTATCTGCCTGCGTCATCTCCATGCACCCTTGGGGAGGAAAATATGGATCTTTACCTTTCCCCAGTGGCTCAGAGCCAGGAATTTTCTGGTCGTTCTCTGGACAGGTGAGAAAAAAATCCTTGGTTTCCCCCTCTCCACAAGGAAAGCAACAATTGCTTCCTATCCTATTTCACCTCAAGATGATATACCTGTTTGTTTACATTTATTTATTGGTGTATGTGGGGTGTGTGTGTGTGTGTGTGTGTGTGTGTGTGTGTGTGTGTGTTTGTTTGTGTGCTTGCGTGCTTGCACAGGCCACAGCGTACATGTAGAACTCAGGGAAACTGCTAGGAGTTGGTTCTCTCTTTACACCCAGTGTGGGGTTTGGGGATTGAACTCTGGTCCTTAGGCTTAGTGACAAGCACCTTTTCCCACTGAGCCATCTCACTGGCCCTTATTTTGTTTTAATGAGCTTTTTAGAAAAAACTTCTTGAATCACTTAAGGGAGGAGCTAGCTCCAGGGCTAGACTGGAATGCACTGTTTTCAAGGTTTCACTAAGTTGTCTTTGGTGCTGCTGTCACCTGGTGTGACACACAGCAAAGGAGGGAGTATTGTAGAGAAAGGGCTATTCACAAGCTCTGCAGGAGGCTGGGGATTGTTCACACAGCATAAGGAAATCATTCTCAGGAACCACCTTGGTTCTATCCAACAGTAACTTCTAGAAGCAGTTCACTCTCAAAAAAGCCGTTCCCAGCAGGGTAGACTTTTCTCTTTCAGTAAAAGGCCAAATCTAAAGTAGGCAGTCAAGTTCGCTTCTGGCTGAATGTTTAGGGGAAGAGACTTGGTGAATTGAATTACGCCAGTAATCCATGTTACTTTTTAAAAAATAAAGTCAAGTGTGCTAGCCAGTAGTGGCACATGCCTTTAATCCCAGCACTCGGGAGGCAGAGGCAGAGGCAGGTGGATTTCTGAGTTTGAGGCCAGCCTGGTCTACAGAGTGAGTTCCAGGACAGCCAGGGCTACACAGAGAAACCCCGTCTCAAAAAACCAAAAATCAAAAACAAAAACAAAATAAAATCCAGCGTTATAAAAGAAAATGAACTCTTCCTCCTGGTTCTTTCCTCGCAGATGTATACTGTTGACACTGGTAGGTGTGTGTCCAGATGTTTATCTCTCTAGAAGTATCACGAGTACCTCAAGCCCTCAGGTGCAGGTTCTCCAGATGATGCAGCCACTTCTGCCTTTATAGAACCTTTGTTTTTAAAAACAACTCTCCAGTGTTTTGTATACTGCTCTGCAAGTTCTCATTTTATGTCAGGCTATCATTCCATAACAACACATACAAAGACACCGTGTCGATTTTATTTCCTTCTTTATATATATTATCTTTTATAATGCTGGAAATCACTTTGTGTATACAAGGCAAATGTCCCACATTCAGTACATCCCCAGCCCTTCTTCGTTGTCTCTTATGGCTGCAGGGTAGTCACAAGTTAAGTGTCATTTGGGTTCCTTTCTGCCTGTTTTGATCATTTCAAGATTGTTGCAGGGAATATTTTAGTGAACATCTGCATGTGAGTAAGCTATGGTAAAGTCTCCATACTGTTTGCTATCTAAGCCAGTTGAAGTGCACACTTCTACTTGGGGCTGTAGAATTTGTGCTGTTTATTATATTGTGTCTGTGTTTCTGCCAGAATTTTTTATTTTTGGAGATAAAAGTGCTCCGTTCAAAGGATGTGTAGTGTATTTTATTTGAGACAGTCTCACTGTCATTGTTCATTGTGACTGGCCTTAAACTCATGAGTCTTCTGAATCAGTCTTCTCAATACTGCAGCTACAGGCATGCTCCAAATCCCGTATAGTGCATTTTTTTTTTTTTTTTTTTTTTTTTTTTTTTTTTTTTTTTTTTTTTTTTTTTTTTTTTTTTTTTTTTTTTTTTTTTTTTTTTTTTTTTTTTTTTTTTTTTTTTAAGACAGTTTCTCTGTGTAGTCCTGGCTGTCCTGGAACTCACTTTGTTGACCAGGCTGGCTTCGAACTCAGGAATCCGCCTGCCTTTGCCTCGCAAGTGCTGGGATTAAATGCGCCACCACTGCCCAGGAAAAGATAGTTTTGAAGAAAACAAAACAAGCAAAAATAACTCTGGAGCTAGTAGAGGGTGAGAAGGATTTGTTTTTTTGAGACAGGGCCTCACTACAGGGTAGTCCTGGCTGTCCTGGGACTCAGAGGTCTACCTGCCTCTGCCTTGTCTTCTCAGCTTTTCCTTGGCTACTGATGGTATGAATATTCTGGATTTTAAACTTTAAGATGTGTGAGCCTGTCTTTGACTCTGAAGAGACTTTGGATCTTCTGCATTCTGCACTTTTAGTCAGATTAAAGTCAAAGCACATCAAAAGGGAATAGGAAAAAACAAGTTATTGCAGGCTATAGACAATATAGTGCAGAGCTTACTTTATATGTGTGTGTGTGTGTGATTGTATTTTTTTTTCTTTTTTTTCTTTTTTTTTTTTTTTTTCGAGACAGGGTTTTTCTGTAACCCTGGCTGTCCTGGAACTCACTCTGTGGACTAGACTGGTCTTGAACTCAGAAATCCGCCTGCCTCTGCCTCCCGAGTGCTGGGATTAAAGGCATGTGCCACCATGCCTGGCTTATATATATATAATTTTTTTTTAAGATTTATTTTTATTTTATGTGTATGGATGTTTTGCCTACATGTATGTCTCTGTGTCACATATGTGTCTGGTGCTAAGGGAGATCAGAAGAAGGTATCAAATCTGGGAACCAAACTGAAGTCTTTTGTAAGAGTAGCAAGTGTTCATAACCAATGAATCATTGCTACAACTGATTTTTGATTCAGTTGTCGGTAGTAAGATAGCATAGGAAGTGATTATGACCTACTAGTAATGGAAATCTGGAGAATTTACCACTGAGCTGGGTAGAGGCATAGGGACTAGCCACCTCTGCTAGTGTGTAATTTATTTATAAAAAGTTCCCGGAAAAGAGGAATATATTCAGAAGTACAGTAGAGACATTTTCAGTAGACTCTGGGGTTGGTTGAAAGTTGGAGACTAAAAGTGCAGAATGCAGAAGATCCAAAGTCTCTTCAGAGTCAAAGACAGGCTCACATGTCTTAAAAGTTTAAAATCCAGAATATTCATACCCATCAGTAGCCAAGGAGAAGTTGAGAAGATAAGCCAGTTTGCAGAGAAAGAAGATATACAGGGAGGATAGGATTGCAGGATCACCTGATAGCAGAGGAGAGGTGTAGTACTAGGCAGTCCAAATGGAGAAGGTTGGATCTAGAGAACTCACTGATGGAAAGACTTTAAGTGTTTCTCTTACAACTGGCTTGACTTCCTTTGGTTATACCTTTTCCCAGACTGAAAGGATCATCCTCCTGTCTTTCCTCTTCTATTAAAAGTCCAACAAATGGTTTTATACTCAGTTCAAGGTCAGTGCTTTCTATTTAGCCTTCCCTGGCCGTGTGGGCTGGCTTAGCCCACTTCTTCTAAAGTCCTCCAGCATAATTGTCTCTTCCATCCTTATTGATTAAACCTTTGGTGCACATGAAGGTTGACACACTGTTACTGTTTGGATTTCAAAGGGTGCATGGGAGTCACACTCTTCTATATAGTTGAAAGTTTCTATAATAAAATATAAAGCAAGAGAAGACAAAGTCAGTTGTAACTTTTTAAAGTATGCAGGGCTGGACTGGGGCTATAGGTCAGTCAGTACTGATCATATGCATGAGACTGGGCTCAATCACTAGCTCTGCCAAGAAAAAAATGGTGGACAGAGGGACTGCAGTTATTTAGGTCTTCCTCTTAACCATTCTCAGTTAGCAGGTTTTGGATGGACCTTGGAAGCCAGGTCTGTCGTCTGCTAACTGTTGAGCTCTACTGACCTGGTCTATTCAGTTGGCATCCTGCCAGTGCAAACCTGACACGGTCTTAAAGCTTATCCCTTCATTCCTTATATCACTGGCTTGCTTCTGTGTTGTGTGTTTGGGTATTCAAATGAGACATAGGCCTGACCTCAAGGCACTTTGGTAGAGGGAGAGAGACAAGTAAATAGTAAGCTAATGCACTTTGGTAGGGGTTATTTGTTCTACCCTTACTATGGCTCTAAGATGTAGGTACTTTTAACTTCTCTCCCACAAATGAGGAAAGCAAGGCTCAGAGAGGTTATGTTGGAAAGGAAAGTTCCAAAGCGGAGGTTTCCGACCTGACTGAGCTGGATCTCTAGTTTCGTGTAAAATGCCAAATGCAGAGACTCGTGCCTTGTGCTTGTCATCCTGGCTCTGGGGAGGCAAAGACAGGAGATCCCTGAGGCTGGCTGGCTAGCCAGTCTAGCCAAGTTGGCAAGCTTCAGGTTCAGTGAGAGATCTTGTTTCAAATAAGTTGGAAAGTAACTGTGGAAAACTCCCAGTGTCAACATATGCACACGTGTTCGCCTGCACACACACAAAATTGATCACAAAAGTAAAAGCAAATATACAAATATTATATGTACTATAATAAATGACAAAAGTGGGGGCCGGAGAGATGGCTCAACGGTTAAGAGCACGAACTGCTCTTCCAAAAGCCCTGAGTTCAATTCTCAGCAACCAAACGGTGGCTCACAACCATCTGTACTGGGTTCTGATGCTCTGTTCAGGTGTGTCTGAAGACAGCTACAGTGAACTCACATATATAAAATAAATAATTACAGTAAGTGCTTAGAGTAAGCTATGTTGTAAGTCAGCATGTGGAGGACTGTGAGGGCTGAGTAAAGCCACCTGAGAAGAAGCCAGTCAAGTGTCTCTTATTTCCTGAACAATTCCAGTTTTAGTCAGGGTTTCTATTTCTGGACAAAACATCATGACCAAGAAGCAGTTGGGGAGGAAAGGGTTTATTCAGCTTACACTTCCACATTGCTGTTCATCACTAAAGGAAGTCGGGACTGGAACTCAAGCAGGTCAAAAAGCAGGAACTGATGCAGAGGCCATGGAGGGCTGTTCCTTACTGGCTTGCTTCCCCTGGCATGCTCAGCCTGCTCTATTATAGAACCCAAGACTATCAGCCCAGAGATGGTCCCACCCACAAGGGGACCTCCCCCCTTGATCACTAATTGAGAAAATGCCCCAGCCGGGCGGGCTTGGTGGCGCATGCCTTTAATCCCAGCACTTGGGAGGCAGAGGCAGGCAGATTTCTGAGTTTGAGGCCAGCCTGGTCTACAAAGTGAGCTCCAGGACAGCCAGGGCTATACAGAGAAACCCTGTCTCGAAAAACCAAAGGTAAAAAAAAATGCCCCACAGCTGGATCTCATGGAGGCATTTCCCCAACTGAAGCTCCTTTCTTTGTGATAACTCCAGCCTGTGTCAAGTTGACACAAAACTAGCCAGTACACTTCCCCTAGGTTTTTATTGCTCTAAAGAGTTTGTACTGTAGTAAAAATCAGGACAACCATTCGTGAAAATGCTTGCCACCCATTTGGTGACTAGGAGTGCTGCTTAAGTTTTTTGAGTGATGTCTACTAGAAGTTTCCACGGGGTTCTGAGAGATGGAGGGACACACTGCTACTAAGTCTAAAAAAATGAATATTGAGAAGTCATGCCTTCTTGATAAGTTTGTGATTGATAAGTTTGTGGTTAGCTGTCTAACCTTCCGACATCTCTATAAGGTATAACATTAACATCTGTAGAGGTGATAACAAAATACCTGAGAGGTTAAATAAATGCATTTTCTGGTAGTTAATCACTATGAAGGCCAAAACCCTGTAGTTTTTGACTGTGACAGAAAGTGGTCTTAGGTTGAGGTGTGGCTCTGGCCACAGGAGTGGATTTAGGACCCTCAGTAGGCTTAGGGTGTTTTGTATACACAAGCCCCAGATTCAGTATCCAGCACAGCTTTACATAGGGAGGTGCATCAACACTGCAGGCACTTGAAGCCATCAAAGTGTTTGGGATGGGCCTGGGAGATTTTATAGGTTGACAACTTATAGGCACTGGGGACAGCTAAGCATTCTGGAAGATGAGTATGTCTTATCCTTTGTGCAGAGTAAACTCCTGGTGAACTTCAGTTATTTGTAATATTAGATGTCTTATCAACATCAATTTTGATACTGCTTTGATGACCTAAATGTGTACCTTGGAAATTGTTCCCTTTTCCTGACCTGGAGGCTCTCTGTCTGTCATTCCAGGTTACCTAAAACCAGATCCATGGATGATCTTCTCTCTGCCTGTGATACAAGCAGCCCCCTCACTCGTACTTCCAGTGACCCTAACCTGAATAACCACTGTCAGGAGGTCAGAGGCAGCCTGGAGCCCTGGCACAGCAGTCCTGAAGGAGCAGAGACAGTCATAGACTCTGGAGTTGGAAGTCCACAGCTGACTGTGGGAGACATGGGTCTTCCTCCTCCTCTGCCCAGTAGCCAGAAAGACTACTTGAGCAATAAACCTTTCAAGGGTCATAAAAGTTGTTCTCTTAGTTATAAGTTGCTTAATACTTCTGTGTCCTGGGAAATGAAGAGTAACACCTCTGAGATCAAGGTCCTGGAAGAAACTGAAGCGCTGGCTCCAGACCCTCCAGCCCAAGAGGAGCAGGGTAGGACTTCTGATGGCTTAGGGAAGCCACCTGAACAGTTTCTAGAGAAGGAAGCTGTCAGCTCACTCTCCAGCAAGTGTGGCGGAGCCTGTGATTTTCCTGAGCCTCCCCAGGACCCCCTAACAGGTACTCCCCAACAGCCCCAGCTAGACTCCATGCAGGCCTCGCCAACCTCAAGGATCACTCCAGATCACAGTCAGGACAGCCTTTGCAACCCACCAAGTGTGGCCAGCCAAACTCCTCCAGAGCCAAATACTGACCTCCTCAGCCAAGATCCCCCTGGGTCTACGGCAAGTATCTTCCACCAGGAACAGCCTAGCTCTGTGCCGGATCTGAGCTACAAGAAGGAGGATGCTGGCAAGAGAGGAAGTAAGAATGGGCAGCTGTTGGAAAATCCTCGCTTTGGGAAAATGCCATTGGAGTTGGCCCGAAAGCCAATTTCTCAGAGCCAGATCAGTGAGTTCTCATTTTTAGGGTCGAACTGGGACAGCTTCCAAGGGATGATGACTTCATTCCCAAGTGGAGAGACCACTCCTCGGCGCCTGCTTGCTTATGGCTGTTGTAGCAAGAGGCCGAGCAATAAGCATATTCGAGCTGCAGGGCCCTTTCTTGGGGGCCAGTGGGCTCAGAGAGAAGGGATGAAATCTCCTGTCTGTTCTAGTCATTCCAATGGACACTGTACAGGCCCAGGAGGGAAGAACAACCGGATGTGGTTTTCCAGTCATCCAAAGCAAGTCTCCAGCACAAAGCCTTCTCTTCTGAGCTGCCCTTCCCCAGTGCCTCCTCTCTACCTGGATGATGATGGACTCCCCTTTCCCACGGATGTGATCCAGCATAGGTTACGGCAGATCGAAGCAGGGTACAGGCAGGAGGTAGAACAGCTCCGTCGACAGGTTCGAGAGCTTCAAATGAGGCTAGACATTCGTCACTGCTGTGCCCCGCCAATAGAGCCCCCCATGGACTATGAGGATGACTTTGTAAGTATTCACCAACGCCCACCTGTCCGATAGCACTTGTGAGTACTTTCTGTGTGCCACTGAGTTAGGCGCCCCACCCCCATTACAATGAAAGACGAGTAACCAGAGTGATTTTTCTGAGTGTTGGGATCAGGCAAGGCAAGTAGAAGGCTCTCCTGAGAAGATAATGTGTAAGCTGAATGCTGAAGAATGTGTGATATTTGGCCATATTTAATATTTGATATTTGATATAGACAGTAAGATGGAAATAGCATTTTCAGAAGCATGGAGGTTGTAGGTGCTCCAGTGACGTTGCTTAACAAAGGGGTGGGATGGGTGTGGGCGTGAGTGTGTATACATGGTGTATACATGGTGTGTACATTTTGTGCTGGGATTGGAAGGCAGACAGATAGTATAAATGAGAGGTAGCCATGGAGAGCTGATGGAGGATCAGCTTGATGAGTCAAGTGAGACCCAGATAAGGTGGCTGGCTAAAAAATAACTTACTTTCTTTCTTTCTTTCTTTCTTTCTTTCTTTCTTTCTTTCTTTCTTTCTTTCTTTCTTTCTTTCTTTCTGACAGGCTTCCTCTGTGTAGTGTTATCTGTCCTATAACTCTCTGTACACCAGGCTGGTCTCACTCTCACAGAGATCTATCTGCATGTCTCTGCCTCCCAAGTGTTGGGATTAAAGGTGTTTGTCCCTATTCTTGGCTTGGTTGGGATGTTTTAAAACAATCCAGTTGAGGGATAATGAGGGCAATCCAGGCTTTACTGTCTAGCTGTTTTAGATTCTGGCATTGTAATCTTCAGGGAGCTTCTAGGCGCCATCTTGCCCCTTGCTGTCTGCATAGATACTTCCCTTCTATCCGTTCAAATACTCTCGTTGCCTGCTGATAGAATAGACAGGACTAACAGCGTCATAGTATTCAGGTGATGCTTTAAATACTCAACCAAATTTTGTAAAGACCAGATGGTAAACATTTTTAGGTTGTGTGGGCTGGACTGCCTGTAAGACAACTATTGTGTGGCCCTTGTGACACAAAAGCAGCCATAGA
The DNA here is from genome assembly GCA_902729485.2 of Mus minutoides. NCBI lineage: Eukaryota > Metazoa > Chordata > Mammalia > Rodentia > Muridae > Mus > Mus minutoides. The sequence continues at coordinate 140,502 of LR750415.1, forward strand.
AAATATATAAATGAATGACTATGGCCATGTTCCAGTAAAATTTGATTTTAGGAAAACAGGGTAGATTTGGCTTCTGGGCCATAGTTTGCCAACATTTATCTAGGATGTAATAAGAAATACAGTGAACGGCAAGTAATGAGGGAGTGACGTGTCTGTCTTTGCCCACACTGCAGACGTGTCTAAAGGAGTCAGATGGCAGTGACACTGAAGACTTTGGCTCTGATCACAGTGAAGACTGCCTTTCAGAAGCAAGCTGGGAACCTGTCGATAAGAAGGAGACTGAGGTATGTATGTGTGGGCAGGTGTGAGCCAGTGGGTTATATTTCTCAGAGATGAATGATGTACTGTGGCCTGAACTCTTCCCCCAGATAAGTATCATCCTTGTAGGCAAGTAGTGACCAATCATAAAATCCACCTTGTCATTTTCCTTTGGGCTACTTTCCGGACTGCAGTGTTGGTCTCCTCTTTGGACCTGGACCTAGACTTTTCCTTTTTGCCTTCTGGTAGGTGACTCGCTGGGTTCCAGACCATATGGCATCACACTGCTATAACTGTGACTGTGAATTCTGGTTGGCCAAACGAAGACACCATTGCAGGTAAGACAAGCTTATTTTTTTGTTTTGTTGCATATCTCGTTGTTACTCATAATGTGTAGGGTTCTTGTATAGAGCTAAATTAATTTGAAAATGGAGTTATCTAAACATAGTAAGTATTTTTGTTTACATCCAGCGTTTTTATTTATTCATGGATACCCTTTTAGACTGTTATTCATTCTCAAAACATGGATATTTCTGATGAGCTCCTCCCTTTCTGTCCTTTGGCAGAAATTGTGGGAACGTATTTTGTGCTGGATGCTGCCACCTTAAGCTGCCCATTCCTGATCAGCAACTCTATGACCCGGTTCTCGTCTGTAACTCATGTTACGAACACATTCAAGTATCTCGTGCCAGGGAACTCATGAGCCAACATCTGAAGAAACCCATTGCTACGGCTTCCAGTTGAATGCCAGAGGAGATGATCTGTCCATTTTTAGCAGGTTTGAAGGGAGGATCTGCTTCAGGTGTAGTCTGGAAGGTTCCTTGGTATGGCTCATGAACACAGAGCTCAAAGATACCATCTTGAGAAATCCTCCTTGGTACCATGTGACCGGAGCAGAGGAATTTGAATTTGGCAGGAGATTTTTCTACTGGAGAGACCCTCACTTTGGGGTGATGGTCCTGATCTAGACCCAGAGTCTGGAAGCTTCACACTGAGTTGGTCACTCCAGCTTCTATCTCCTGGAGGTCCCAAGATGATGATTCATAAATACTGCCTGGTGCCCAGTGCCCAAACAGCAATAGAAAGGCATACTTAGAACCAAACTCCAAGTGATAGTGAGACCCATCTCTCCTCTACCTTGAAAAGAGCAGATCATAGTATATGAGATAGGAATTCCCATCCTATTTGAGTTGAACTCTCTTCTATACCTCTGTGCTCTGTGTCTGTGCATGAAGGCTCAGTCTTTAGAGGCATTCCCTCTAGTTGATTAGCACTATCTTCTGTGGAGTTTGGTTCAAAGACTGGTTTGGCAGATAGAGGTTTGGATGCATTTTTCATCAGGCTCATCGGCTAGCATCTGTGAATATTCAGTTTCAGAGGGACAGTTTTGAGGATTAAGACACTTGGAAACAGAAGAACTCTGGCAATGCTTAGTCTTGTGAGAATCAGTTATTCTGAGCTGTGAAGGCAGTTGTCACTGTTATGCAGTGGCTGCTTTTGAGGTACGCACTGTGAAGAATGAGAAGGGAAAAGCAAGATTATCCTTGTGAAATTCTGCTGATTGTGCCCTACCCTTTGCACCTGACTTTTCCTAGTTGTCCTGGTGCTAAAATGGAAGCTACACCTTGATCCTCTCCTGGCATGAAAATAAAGGATTTTGTCGTTCCACTGCCCACTTCCCCCATGTTGTCTTTCCCTTGGCCGCTGCCTCCTCTGGGTCACACTGCTTCTTATCCTGAACACTTGACACCTTGAGGGTAGAATATAGCATTTGGTTTTTACCTCCTAGCATATGCTACTTGGTATGTGAGGGTTTCAGTACAAATGCTGCTGTCTATTTCTGTGCACTTAACAATGGAACCCAAACAGAAGGAAGAAAGCCTTGATACCAAAATTGGGAATGAGGATGTGTCCATTTGGACCAAACACTTTGTTTTGTTTTATTTAGATTTTGTTTTTCATCTTACTATGTACCAGTGGCACTTAACCAAAAGATACAGTAATATAGCCATGTACTGTGGTTGGGACAGATACAGTCTCCTTGGCTTATAGGACTTCCTAGCTACATTTTCCTTAATGCATTAATGTGATGCTCACTCTGTGTTAAAACTGCAGCGGTCGTCTTTCCCAACTGCTACTGTCATGTTGCTTTCTAGAAAAATTCTTTTTTCATTCCAGACTAACCAAAACGTGCATTAGAATAGGAATCCTTTCTCCGACCTTTTCTTCAGTTCCACGGTGAAGCCTCTGTGCCCCTTTTAGACTTGCCATGGATGTAACCTAAAAAGTTTTGGCATATTTAGGTCAGCCTAGCACTTTTTTTTTTTTTCATTTTAATGGAGCTGAATAGTGGAGATTTTGTGTGTGTGTGTCTGAGAAATTCCTAAGATCAATGAAAGAGTGACAAACTGTTTGTCTCTAATACATAAAGTTGTTTTAAGCATTTTCTCAATCATTAACTGTCACCGCCAGTCATGAGCGGCTTTTTAATTACCAGTTTTCATTGCACTTCACTGTTTTCAGGGGGATTGGGGACATTCGGGGAGACTGTATCTATCTACTTTGTGTGACTGTTTTGAGGGACTGTCCCATCAGTGAACAGATTGCATGGCCTTGGAGAGAGACTCTGGGCTTCTGGCTCAGATGTGTGCATCCTTTCAGAGCTGTTGTGGGTGTAAGTGACATGATGTGGCCAAAAATCCAAACTGTGCAGTTGCGTTGTGACAAACATGCAATGTGCTGTAAAAACTCAATACAGTTCAAATAAAGCCTCTATATTAGTGCTGCTTTGTTGGGTCTTTTTATTTCTTACTGGTATTGGGATTGAGTCTAGCTTAATGGATAAAGCGTTCCGCTACTGGACTAGATTCCTAGCCTTGTACACCAAGTACTAGGGAGCTAAAGGCAGGAGCTTGCACGTTTAAGGTCCAGGCTGGGCTTTATAGCAAAACCAAACCAAACTAGTACTCATGGGCAGTCCCTCTTGTATTTTGGGTTTGTTGGGGTTCATTTCTCTTTCTTCTCTGGGAGATCATAGCTGGTCAGTATTCACATACCTATCTTCTTTAGTCCCATCTGCTGCCAGGTACCGCGGGCGTCAACTATTTTGAATTCAAGGTTAGATTTTTTTTTTTTAAGGTGTAACTATGCTTCTGTATACAAGACAAATGAGTTCATGTACTACAGTTACTGTACCTACCCCCAGCCCCCAACCTCTGTCATTTTTATTTGAAGAGAGCAGCAGTTCGACTGTTAGGGAAGACTGGAGTGGGTTCCTCTGTTCTCAGGAACCATTAGCTGTGTATCGCCTGAACGCACTCTGCGTTCTGAATCCCCGCCGGCCGCCCTGCCCTGCTGGAGCCCCTCAGAGTTTGCCGAACCGGCCGTCCACTTTCTCCTCAGGAACCACAGTTTGGGGACCAGACCGAGAGGGGCCGGGTTCTGGAAGGCACGCGAAGGTCGCCTTGTGTCGCAGTATCCCCACCGCTGCCCTCAAAGGCGTGCATCCCAACCGAGGGGGAGGGCGGGCTCGCGCCCCGTCGGCCACCACGCGGCGGGAACTCGAGGCCCCATTGGCCACACCGGAGGGTGTGCCGGGACTCGTGCGCCAACGGTCCGGGCCTCGGCGGCTGGGCGCTGGCAGGAGGGGGCAGGGCGCAGCGAAGGCCCGGGGGATCGAGAACGGTGGGAGAGCCAGGCTCGGCGGGGCGAGGCCCAGGGCCCGGGCGGGCGATGGAGGAGGCGCTGCTGTCCACCCCCATCAACCCCAACAACTTCCCCGCCAAGCTGTGGCGGCTGGTAAACAGCCCTCGGTACCGCTCCATCCGCTGGGACGGCCGAGGCGAGGGGCTGCTCATCGACCAGCCGCTCTTCGAGGCCGAGCTGCTCAGCCCGCCCGGCCCGGGGGCCGGGAGTGCGGGGGGAGCCGGGAGCAGCGTCGGGGGCGGCAGCAGCAGCGTCGGGGCGGCCGGGGCTGAGCCCGAGCTCTTCAAAACCACCAACTTCACCAGCTTCATCCGCCAGCTCAACCTCTACGGCTTCCGCAAGGTGGTGCTGGGTGGGCCGGGGGCAGCGGGGCCCGGACCCGGGCCTGGGGCTGGCGGGCCGGCGGGCGACGGGCCACTCCACCACTTCCACAGCCCGCATTTCCGCCGTGACCAGCCTCAGCTGCTCGTTCACCTCAAGAGGCTCACCAGTGCCAACAAGGCCAAGCTGGCGGCCGGACTGGAGGTGCCCTGTCGCCCGCCCAACCGCTTCCAGCGGCTCCTCATCACATCAGCCTCTGCCTCGGCCTCAGCTTCTACCTCCCCGCTGCAGCATCAGGACCCGCCGCCCCAGCCTGCTGGGTCCCGGCCAGAGCAGCATGGTGAGTGTGTGCCACCTGGATCCTTGCTCTCCATCAAGCACGTGGGCGGCAGGGAGCAAACACACACTTCGGGTTTCTGCACAACCCGAAGACTAGGTCACATCATCCCCACTAGCACTTGCTTTTCCTCTGGCAAGAGTCCATAAGCATCTCCCTGATCCTGTTTAGCTGCCAAAAAAAAAAAAAAAGTTCTTTACGCCTGCTTTCCGCTCCAAGAGAGTGAGCCCCAGGAGCTAACTCCCAAAGCTCTTGAACCATTTACCTGTACCTAGTCTCTCCACTGTATTTATCAAAGCACCGGGTGGGAGAGGCCTCCACTGTCCCGCAGTCAAAAGAACAGGCACTCTACAGGTTGGGGGCGAAGGGACAAAGACACCAGCAAGAACACTTAAGGCATTATTTACCCAACCAAGGAAAAGAGGAACAGGTCCCTGGAGTGCACGTTTGTTCAGAGACAGGCCACCTTCCACCTACATGAATAGAGTGGTAGACACTGTTTATGTATAATCTAAAGGGCAAGCTTTGATCCAGTGGGGAGTAGAACCAGTTCACTAATACTTGGAGTTTGATGCCCTACTTGAGATGTTATGGTTGGACAAACATAAAGCAAAACGGCTAAAAACGAAACAAAGACCAAATGTCAAGGCTTAAGTTTTAAAAGAATTTTAGAACACACACATTTATAGTTTATTGGCTTTTCACAATTCCTGGGCATTTGGGATGGGGGGAGGGGGAGGGGGACTGTGTGAATAGTCAATGAAAACTTAAGAACCCTGTGGTCACAGTTATCTCATGCACTAGATTTGAAGTGCCTTTCTGCACTCTTACACAGGTGAGGGTGGCGGTGTCCCCTTGCTCTATATGGAGGTCACAATAGACAGCTGTACCAAGAAAGCAACAGGATACAATAATCAGAATTTGGATTTTTTTTTTCACCTTCACATAGAAGAATGCTTTGATAGAAACAATTTTCAGACTCTGAAGCATGGGAAAATGTAAATGTACAAATAACACTATGGTCAGTTTAAGCTGGCCCAGGGCTGAAGTGATGCTCCATTTGGAATTTGGAAGATACGGGCCTAGGTTTTCTGTCTGTGGAGTTTAGATGATAAGGAACTGGGTTACAGTCCTAGTAACCTGCTGAGAAAATAACTGGCCAGGAATGTTCTAAAGGAATTCTAAAGGAATAGTGAGCTACCTCAGGGCAGCAGCCCTTGATTTGACTGGGGAATTGTGTGGAGAAAGACCATGGAGACAATCCTCCAGAATATGTTCAGCAGAAACTCTAGCTTGGGTTGTTTATTTTGTTTCATATTTCAAGTCTTATTTCTAGAGGGCATAAGGAGAAAAGACAGGGAAATAACAGTTCTCTTTATTCTTTTCCTCTTAACTGTTCTAAACCAGTTGTATTCTTTTTTTGTTCGTGTTTAGAATTACATATATTTACTTATTTGTGTATATGTGTACACACGTGCTCTTGAGGTATGTCATGTGTGTGGAGGTCAAAGGACAACTTGTTAGGAATCTGTTCTCTTCTACTGGGATCAGACTCAAGTCATCCAGCTTGGTGGCAACTCCCTTTTACCCAGTGAATCCTTTTTTGTTATTTTATTTTTCCAGTTGTGTTCATAAGGCCAGTGTTCACCTTACTTAAGCAGTTTAAAGGATATTGATAAAAAATTCCTACCTTTTTAGTGTATGTGTAGGATGTGTGTTTTGCGGCATCTCCTGTTCTCTTGCTGTTGTCACGTCCTGCAGGGTGTTGGGATAGCCTGTGGCATAGACTTAGTGCAGAAGGCAATTGTGTTTCTCATTCGGGTGTAAAGTGACTCTTCTGTTAAGTTCAGAAACACTGTTGCAATTTGTTTGCTTTTATGTTCTAAGGTCTTTGGCTCTTCTACTTTTCCTCACCTGTCGTTTTGGGTTTTTGCTTGCTTGCTTGCTTGCTTGCTTGCTTGCTTGCTTGCTTGCTTGCTTGCTTGCTTGCTTGCTTGCTTTCTGTGTTAATTTTTGGGCACAAGATCTTGCCATGTAGTCAGTGTTGATCCTGACTTCACAGGCTTTCTAACTCAGCCTCCCAAAGCTGGGATTATAGCCATGTGCCACCTTGCCTGATTTCCCACGCCTAATTTTTTTTTTATTCTACTTCAACTTGCCTTAGTTATATGATGGCTACTTCCCGCCTCCCTAATTCCCCTTAATTGGAGAAGAGTCTGTTTTAGGACCTAGCCCTCTTTTACTTAGACACACTAAATCAAGAATATACTTGATAAAAAGTGTGAACATTCTTTTTTTTTTCTTCATTTGTTTAAAGTCTGGGAAGTAGATACTCTTGTATGGATACCACAGGCAAAATTTGGGATTGTTGATGGATGGTTAGTTTGGTTTTATTTCCATAAAAGGAACAGGACTGTTAAAGACAAAAACTTACCATGTCCTACATTTCCAGAATTCTAAATTCAAACATTGCCAAATATACCTTAAAGATATTCTGAAGATGTGAAAGTGGTGGTTTATAAAGTTGGTAAGAGAGTCCTATTACCTAATGCTTAAAAGAACAAAAAAGAACTAATTATGTCTTAGTTCTTTAAGAAACAAATTAATGACCTTTGCTCACACACACACACACACACACACACACACACACAATTGTTTGGGCCTGTTTTTATTAGTTCTTTGAATATATGATGTATTTTCATCATATTCATCCCTCACTCCTCCCTCTGACTCCTTCCAGATCCACACCCACCACACCCACCAATTTCATGTCATATATATATATGTGTGTGTGTGTGTGTGTATATATATATATATATATATATATATATATATATATATATATATATATGACATAAGTCTAGTCTAATTTATACTTCCATGTACTCATGGGTGTGGGCCATCCACAGGAGCATGGTTGACCCAGTAGGGGCCACACCCTTAGAGAAAACTGACTCCTTTTCCCAGAAGCCATCAACTGTGGACAGCTCCTCAGTGAGGAGTGGCCTCCATATCCTGGCAGTATTCTTTTAATTCCAGCGTCTAAAATAAGTAATTACCCATCACTCAGTTGATCAAGGGAGAAGCAGAATTTATTTTTTAGATTCAGATCTAAAATATATTTTTTGGAACCCACCTAGAGATTTAACAGCCTATCCGTGAAGAGTTCAGAAGATTAAAGAGCCATGCAGCATGCAGTTTTGACATGGGAGACATCCAAGGAGAAATCAAGTAGGGGGCAGGGTGGTTGGGATTCTCAGAAACAGCTGTTGTGAAAAGTACCAGTTTCTTCAGGCAAACCAGACTGTTGGTGGTGAGTTCAAGGAGTATGAATGTTAGAAACTGGTAGGCAAGCAACATCAATAAAAGCTGTTCTTTGTGCTTCTGAATTAGCAATTTTTTTTATTAGAGTCCTTGATTTCTTAGGCTCCAGAATTTGTATTGTTAGTATTCATGCATGTATTTGTTTATTCTTCCTGTTAATGCTTTATCTGCTAAGGTAATTGATTGCCATAGAAATAGAATGGGAGACATGTAAAGTGTTGAGTGATTTATAATTTGAATGGGTAGATATTTGAGTGACATCTTTCAACATGTAGCTTGGCACTGAAGTCATACATAAATTAAGTTTGCCTCTGTTTACTTAAGATTAGCTTAATATAGTAAATTAATAAGATTACTTTAATAAAACATGTTGAAAGGAAATTGTGAACCATACATATAACCAATAGGTTATATTCTCCTTTTGAATAAATTAGTTTAGTTTTTTTTTATATTTAAGAATTGCAATCTATAAAGTAAGTTCAAGCTGTAGTATTTATAGCTACCATTTTTAAATTATATACTTTTGTTCTTTTTTTCCTCATTTTTTTCTTTCTGGTTAGATTAAAAAAAAAAAAAAAGCAAATGCTTGTGTCAGAGTCTCTGAGACTAGATATCTAAAGGTTTAATCATTGCTTCCTATGACACAGTGGAAGTCAGTATTTGGTACCTGGGAAGGGTCTCTATTAGAGACTAACGGAAAATAAAAATGCAGGGTTTTCAGTACAGCTCACTGGGTCAGGAGCTTGCCCAGCGTATGCAAACCCCTTGCTTGATCCCCAGTCCTGCAAAGGAAGAACACCACAACCAAAAACCTCAGGGAAGGTGATTACTTGATTGGTTGAGAAGATGAAGAAAACTTGATGAGAGTTTGCGAAGCTGACTTTTCTACAAGGATTGCTTTTGAAGCGGAGTGTGGTGGCACGTGCCTTTGATCCTTGCACTCAGGTGGCTGAGGCAGGACAATTGCGTCAGAGATTCTGGGTAGAACCTGGACTAGGTTGTGAGTAATCAAGCCAGGCCAGAGCAACATAGCAAGGCTGTCTCCAAAAAATTAACTACAAAAATAAATATAAAATAAGCAAAGGGACCAGTGAGGTGGCTCAGAGAATAGAGAGGCTTGCTGAATTCTGTCCCTCAGAGCTCACGTGGTAGTGGGAAGAACTAACTCCAGAAAAGCCGCCTGACAGCCACGCACATGCTGTAGCAGGCACACTCAGACAATAAGGAAACAGATACTTAATCATTGCAATAAAGAAATAAAACAGTAATTGAAAGGGGGACAAAGGGCGTGATATCTCTTTGTGGCTCGTGTTATGAATTCTTATTTATTCTGAACATTGATGCGGGTAGTAGAGTGATACTTTCCTACTTATTAAAGTTTCCAAACAGCTTGAAAGGCTGCCTGGAAAACTCCTAGTTTGTGTTAATTTAAATCTTTTGGCCTCTTTACCTTTTCTGGCAGTCCTGTTAAGAATCAAGAGTTGCTTATTCTTTCAGCACTGTATTCTGAATTCATTTTTGCTAAATTCAAAATTCTATTGTGTTAAAAACATCTGATGGGTGAGCAGTTGTTTTGACCTTTGGTTTACTGTCTGATGGTGTACTGTAAAGTTTGTAAATGTGTTCTTCCTCTTTCATGCAGGACCAGTGGCTGTAGGACAATTTCACCGGTCATTCCGGCGAGATAATTTGTCTCCTTATTCCTACGTATCAACTTCATCCCACAACCACAGCGCTTTCCCTCTGAAAGGTTTAGATCGCACCCCGATTCCTCCTAGAACATGGCAGAACTCCCTTGGAATGCACCCTGGACAAGTGGAGACGTCTCCCACTTTTTCAGATAAAGGGGTTCCATTTCCTGTACTGCAGAGATTTCCAACTGAGGTTACGTATACGCTGCAGCCCAGCGCCACATCTGTACACGTTCAACAAGGTTCTCAAACAATGGTCAGCTCCTCCCAAAAATATAGTAACTACACACCCTCAGCGCAGTACTCCCAAGCCTACTATCCAACAGGTAGGAGACATTCAAGTTCACCAGCTTCTATAAGGTAGTTTATAAGGACATTTATAGTTCTATCGCATTTTAATCTTTGTGTGCTCAACGAATAGGAATATGCATTTAAAAACTGTCAATGACTTCTTAACCAGGCATTTTAAACAATATATAACTATTAGGGGCTGGAGAGATGGCTCCGTGGTGAAGAGAATATACTGTTCTTGCAGAGGGTGGTAGCTCTGTCAGATGACTCATGACTGACTGTAACCTGAGCTCCAGGGATCCTCTGCCTCTGGCTCTGACTAGCCTGCACTCACACCCACGTGTCTCACCCTCTACGTAAGCCTAGCTAAAGCAAACCCTACATAGACAATACATAGAAAGGTTCATCTGTCCTTAAGGATTCCGAGAAGCTGTTACCACATAAAAGTGTATATTTTCAGTGAAATGAAAATTCTGTATCCTCCAAGTGTACTCTAGTTCTGAAGCTCACTCTGGCGCCTGCCCGCCCTGGAACTTTACCCTTATTCCCCCATTATTGAAATGTTTACTTCAGTTTGTTCTTTTTTTTTTTTTTTTTTTTGGTTTTTCGAGACAGGGTTTCTCTGTGTAGCTCTGGCTGTCCTGGAACTCACTCTGTAGACCAGGCTGGCCTTGAACTCAGAAATCCGCCTGCCTCTGCCTCCCGAGTGCTGGGATTAAAGGCGTGCGCCACCATGCCCAGCTTTCAGTTTGTTCTTAAGAGATGTTTTTTTATTTCACAAATGAGATTATCTCAGTCAAATCTTTTTAGCATTTCAGGAATGAAGCTTCATAAGAACACATACTCTTTGAAAAATCAACTCCTTTCAGTGTGGTGAGTGCTGGAGACCTGCACTGTTCCCCAGACAGCTAAGGTCTCAGGATCCAGGCTAGAACCTGGCAGCTGCAGCAGCTGTGACAGACAGCACAACAGCACAAACACACCGATGACAGCAGGCGGGTAGATCCCAGAACACTAGCGACTCTTTCCGTAGTTACCACTGCTTTTGCTTCTTAGAGGAGAATGGAGGGGTTTCAAATACTTTTTGCAAGATGCTATGCTTGCCTTTGCGTTACATTCTGTTTTGTAGGAACACGGTAGCAGTGGCACGTGTTTCCTCATGTATGGCTCCAAGCTTGGCCAATGTTTGGACATCAAGACAAAGTTCACCCTCAATAACTACACAATTGAGTTAAAAAATTACAAAAATTCTCATAATGTTTTAAGTATGTTTGTAATTTTGTGTTGGGCGTCATTCATAACTATATTTGTCTATCTGTGGCCTGGGGCCATGGGTTGGACAAGCCTGCAGAGGGAGACAAGGGTCAAAGCTTTCAGAGAAGACCAGAAAGAGAAGGAAGGGACTTTTTCTTCTTCTTCTTCTTCTTCTTCTTCTTCTTCTTCTTCTTCTTCTTCTTCTTCTTCTTCTTCTTCTTCTTCTTCTTCTTCTTCTTTTTTATTATTATGAATTAAAGACCTAGGAGGAGCATTAATTTCTGTCAGTTTTGCAGATCTAGAGAGAACCTCTGTAAGGTCTTTGCTAAGCCCCCTAGGGAAGATTTGACAAAGGAAACAAAAGGAATACATAGAACCTAGAAAAGGAGCTAACTCTCCTTTGCCATTTAAAAGCTGCAGACGTGGTGACTGCACTGTGTGTGGTACAGACATGGTGACTTCACTGTGTGTGGTATTGTTGTTTTCTGACTGCTGACATCTAAGTGTGGGCTCCGTTATGACTCTTTACCTTTTACCTGATGCAAAGGCAGTGCTCTCTCTCACTAAACATCTAAGTCGCATCCCGTTGTGGGTTGTGGACGGTTAGAGGTCAGCTTCCCTCGCTAGGCATGAAGCTGAGAATGAGGAGAGTGAAGATGAGGTCATCACTTGGCCTATTAGTAATGCTGAGCTGAGAAATTACCTGATCTGAAGAGAACCCAGGGTACCATTTTGCCCATTAGAAAAAGATTTAAATTTACAATCTTATATAGAAAATGGTTAAGCTCTAATATTTTCTAGATTTGCCACTACTTCTTTGAAGAAAAAAAAAATCTGTGCAATCTTTAAAAGTAGAAAATGACTAAATTAATGTTTATAAGCTATCTATCTTAAATATAGCAACAAATAGGTTTTTGTTGCTGGTGAGTTTAATCCAATATTTTCTTTTTAAAAGATATTTACTTTATTTACTTTTTAAGAGTGGTTATGTTTAACAACTAGATCATATCCTGACTTTAGTAATATACTTACTTATAAGCATGAATGAACTGGCTCTTACTTATCCACTGAATGTATAAATTTAATATTTTAATAAATAAGAATTGTTATCTAAGTTATTTTAGCTGGATTATGTGTATGCACACCATATGTGTAGGTGGGTAGGTAGTATATTTTGATTTGGCTTGGTTTTTTGTTTCTCTGTATAGCTCTGGCTGTCCTGGAACTCACTCTGTAGACCAGGCTGGCCTCAAACTTACAGAGATCTGCCTGCTCTGTCTCCCAGTGCTGGGATTAAAGGTGGGTGCCACCATGCCCAGCTAGTTTTAGATTAGGTCTCTGTGTAGTCTTGGCTGTCCTAGAATTCATTTTCGAGACTAGGCTGGCTGTGAATTCACAGAGATCAGCATGTTTCTGCCTCTTGAGTACTGGAATAAAGGCATGTACCACCACATCCATCCCCTCATATTTTTATATTATGTAGCCCAAATAACTAAGGAGTTATTCACCAATAATATTTTCCATTTCTTACAGTACTAAAGACTTGGAAGTTTCTTGTGGGTCTGGAGACAGTTCTCAGTGGTTAAGAGCACTGGCTGCTCTTCCAGAGGTCCCAGCACCCACATGGTAGTTGACAACCACCTGTAACTCCAGACAGAGAGGATTGGACACCTTCTGCTATTTGTTTGTTTTGTTTTTTGGTTTTTCGAGACAGGATTTCTCTCTGTAGCCCTGGCTGTCCTAGAACTCACTCTGTAGACCAGCCTGGCCTCAAACTCAGAAATTCACCTGCCTCTGCCTCCCAAGTGCTGAGACTAAAGGCGTGTGTCACCATTGCCCGGCTGGACACCCTCTTCTGACCTACACTGGCACCAAACATGCATATAGTACACAGACATACATGCAGGCAAAAATATTCACACACTAGCCGGGCGTGGTGGCGCACGTCTTTAATCCCAGCACTTGGGAGGCAGAGGCAGACAGATTTCTGAGTTCGAGGCCAGCCTGGTCTACAGAGTGAGTTCCAGGACATCCAGGGCTACACAGAGAAACCTGTCTCGAAAAAAACAAAAAACAAAAATATTCACACACTTTAAAATAAATAAATCTAAAAATGTTTTAGAAAAGCTTTTTGGGAGTTGAAATTTGGACTATGCTGAGAAAGGTAGAAAAGGACTTTATCTTTCAATCTGGAGTTTCAAGGGCATTTTCCTATGGATCTATTAGATATGGTGGCTTGAGTGTTATATTCCTGCAACCTAAGAGACAGATGAATATAATCTGGAAGGGGTTTGTTTTTTTTAATTGGAAAGTATACTTGGGGTTCTATGCAATCTTCATCAAAACTCCTGGTTTTGTAGTCTATGAGACCCACTTATAGATTACTTGTTAGTGTTACTAGCAGTTAATTAATTCTTTGGAGAAGTATATTATTAAATTATTAATTTGGAGTATTATTAAAAATAGTTTGGCCGGGCGTGGTGGTGCACGCCTTTAATCCCAGCACTCAGGAGGCAGAGGCAGGCGGATTTCTGAGTTCGAGGCCAGCCTGGTCTACAGAGTGAGTTCCAGGACAGCCAGGGCTATACGGAGAAACCCTGTCTCGAAAAACCAAAAAAAAAAAAAAAAAAAAAAAAGTTTGTTTTCAAGACAGGAATGGTAATGCACACCTTTAATCCCAGCATAGGCAGGTGGAACTCTTAGTTTGAGGTTAGCCTGGCCTACAGAACAGGTTCCAGGGCAGCCAAGGATACATAGAAAAACTGTCTTAAAAAAAACCAAAGCCAAAACAAAACATCAGCAACAAAAAACTTTTATTTTAGCTTGATTATGAACTTGTAAGTTAATACTTGTCTGCAAGAGGTCAAGGTAAGAATGTGGGCACAGACATTTTTAAAAGAACAAGAAGGAGGTAGGGCTATAGCTTAGTGATAGGACTCTCACCTAGCACTCATGAGGCCCTGGCTCCAACCCCAGCACTGAAGAACACAAAAAGAAACAAAGTGAGAGCTCCTGTTGTGGGGTTGTTTACATCACACTGTGTTGTTTGGGTTCTGTTTTGTCATTATTTAGGAAGGATAATTTGAAATGACTGTAAAGTTTCTCAGAATATGAGGGGAGAAGTCACGACAGCTTCTGCACTTGATCTTAGCCAAAGGCTGAGAGGCGCTGTGGTGGCTTCTAAGGCATGACATGAAGTAATTGAAAGCACTGTGCACGCTCTGAAGTACTGAATAAATGGAGCTGTATTGTTAAATATAAGCTATCTGCTCTGGAAAAGAGAATACATAGAAAATACTGTGCAATTGATGAATTTCTCCAAATAGGATACAAAATGCTAAGCAACCAGTATTTAATGAGCACCTATTAACAGCATGGTGAACATCCTTTTCAAAGTTAAAAGCCAGCTGTGTCTACTGAAAGGCAAGGCAATCCCTACCACATTCACTTAGGTCATAACAAAAAGACGAACTGAAGATTATGATATTTCAGTTCCTTCAAAACAAACTCTTGTGACCTAAGATTCAAATAAAATTTTAATAGAAAACAATAAACTTCATCTAAAAATTAGTTGTGGGGCTGGAGAGATAGCTGGCTTGATGGTTAGGAGCACTGGCTGCTCTTGTGGAAGACCTGGGTTCAGTTCCCACCTTCCTCGTAATGGCTCACAATCATTTATAACTCCAATTCTAGGAGGTCTGGTACCTTTTTCTGGTTTCTGTGGACCAGGAGGGAAAGCTGGGTGCTTTTAACCCTAGCATTCAAAAGGCAGAGGCAGTCATATCTCTGAATTCAAGGCTGGCCTGGTTTACATAGTAAAGTCCAAGGCAATGTATTTTAAGACTCTATTTCAAAATTAATTAATTACTCAATTAAATAATTAGGATAAACAATAACAAAACACTTGAATTTGGCCTCTTTTAATTTATCGCTTTATGCTTACCAAACTTTGAATTTTTTTGTTTGTTTGTTTGTTTGTTTGTTTTGGTTTTTCGAGACAGGGTTTCTCTGTATAACCCTGGCTGTCCTGGCACTCATTTTGTAGGCCAAGCTGGCCTCGAACTCAGAAATCTACCTGCCTCTGCCTCCCAAGTGCTGG
This sequence comes from Mus minutoides, assembly GCA_902729485.2. Lineage (NCBI taxonomy): Eukaryota > Metazoa > Chordata > Mammalia > Rodentia > Muridae > Mus > Mus minutoides. The sequence continues at coordinate 155,782 of LR750415.1, forward strand.
GATTAAAGGCGTGCGCCACCACGCCCGGCCAAACTTTGAATTTTAATTTAACAAATGATTAATTTCTGTAGTTGAAATTTGAAATCCAGAAACAAACAAACAAAAAATGCCATCAGTCTGACTAACAAAATGATCATCTTAAATCCCACCACTGGAAGGCAGAGGCAGGTGGATCTCTGAGTTCAAGGCTAGCCTGGTCTACAGATCGAGTTCCAGGACAGCCAGGGCTACACAGAGAAACCATGTCTCAAAAACAAAACAGAATACAAACTGATCATTAGAGGACTGATCATATCTGCCCTCCTCCTTTGAAGCACTAGTTTTCCTTGTCTACCTTGTTCACACTTTTAAATTCATCATCTTTCAAAGACAAAATATTTTATCTGGTGTTAGTTGACTATATATTGAGGCAGAGAATCTCCATGGTTTGGCTAGCATAGCCAGTTATTGTGCCCAGGGCATCTTCTGTCTCTACCTCATGATTGTCTGGCTTTTATATGAGTACTAAAGGTCCACACTCTGGTCCTCACACTCGTGTTCAAACTGCCCTACCCATTGAGCCTTCTCTTCAGTCCCCAAAATTACATTTTTAAAAAAAGAATTATTTATTTTATATATATGAATACACTGTTGCTGTCTTCAGACAGACCAGAAGAGGGCATCAGATTACACTACAGATGGCTGTAAGCCACCATGTAGTTGCTGGGAATTGAATTTAGGACCTACCTCTGGAAGAGCAATCAGAGCTCTTAACCACTGAGCCATCTTTCAAGCCCCCAAAGTTACATTTTTAGGATTAAAGTAGTAATTAACAAATTGTAACTGTCCTCAATCTCATTTTTAAATGAGTACTTATGTAGCAATTACTATGACCAGACACTGTTTAAAGGACTTTCCAAATACTAATTCACTTAATCCTGAGACTTTCCTTATAATAAGATAGGTTTTTGTCATCTTATAGATGGGGAAGCTGAGGAACAGTAGCAGACTGGCAGGAAGCCCAGCTGGCCTGAATGCTGTTTTTTCTGCCTATCTACTTTAGAAAAGAAGGCTCCTCCCCAGCTCCCTGTACCCCCACCAAGTGTGTGTGTGTGTGGGGGGGGCTTCTTTTTTTTTTTTTTGGTTTTTCGAGACAGGGTTTCTCTGTATAGCCCTGGCTGTCCTGGAACTCACTTTGTAGACCTGGCTGGCCTCGAACTCAGAAATCCGCCTGCCTCTGCCTCCCGAGTGCTGGGGCGGGGGGCTTCTTTAGCTGCTCTTTTGTTTCTCTTTTAAGGGAATCCTGGTATTTCTCTGTGCCAGAGTTAGCTCTTCTCAGGTTGGGTAGATAACAAAGAGGTTGATGGAGAGATCTCCCTTATATTGCTGCTGGTGGCATTGAGACTGCTCCAAGTTAATAGTTTATTCTATCCCATCCCAATCAAAAAAGCCAAACGGAGGCTCTAGGTAGTGTGGCTGCTTTAATGTGCTTCAGTACCTTGTCCTCCCAGCAGAGTCCTTGATTATAATGGACCCTTGGCAACAGTCTATTGAGTAGAATGAACTGGTTCTAGTTCCAGCTTTTCATTTAGTCATCTAATATGGCCTTTAGTGAGTTATAATTTTTCCCAATTTCTCATTCTATAAGGAAGCCATAATAGTTTGGGCTAGAAACAGAATAATATCTGTGAACAGGTTTTATAAAAATTGAAATACTGCTTATATATATAAATGATAAAATACTTTAGCCAGTATGAAGGAACACATTTGTAATCTCAGCACTTGAGATGTAGAGGGAATAGGTTCAGGAGTTCAGGGCCAGCCTGAGCTATATGAGACCCTGTCTCAGCAAGCGTCTGCATGCACACACACACACACACACACACACACACACACTAAAATATTTTCAAAAATCAGTCTTAAATAAGGCTAGTAACTAATAAAGACTAAATGTATATAAATATATGCTTTCGGGCCCAGGAAGATGGCTCAGAGTTGGTTTATAACTGCCTATGCCTCCTGCTCCAGGGGACTTGGACCCAGTGCTTTGTACTGGCCTCTATGGACTCCTGCAGGCCCACATACAAACCCACAGAGAGATAAATACATAATTAAAGTACAATCTTGAAATGCAAGGTACATAAAATATTTGAATACTTTCATTTTAAAATATCTTTTATTATTTAAAATTGCTTTTTAATTCATCCTTAGGCAAAAAAGTTAGCTGTCATCATTCCTACTCGTAGCTTTGGCTGGCCTGGAGCCCACAGAGGTCTGCCTGTGTCTGCCTCCTACATGCTGAGATTAAAGGCCCTTATTGTTTTTGAATTTTCTGTCACATCTATTGATTTTTATAAACCATTGATGATATATATATATATATATATATATATATATATATATATATATTCACAGAGAATGGAAACAGAAATGCCATCTTTTGCAAAGCTCTCATTGTTTTTTAAAGGACTTCTTGGGGTGAGGCTGGGTTCTTGTTCAGTATTTGGATAGAGCCTAGGTCTCTGTACATGTTAGGTAAGTACTCTACCATTTATAACTTGCTTACATTCAAAAATTTGGTTTTTAGGGTTTTAACCTTACATGATGTAAAGAAACAAATATACAATATGGAGGAATGTATTTCCCAGTGTTTTGTTACTGTGCTCAGATTCGACTTATTGCCTGGAAAAGAGGGACTTGTTTCCAGAAAGCTCTTTATCTCCCAGAAGAAACAGCAGAACCATGCCATCTTTATAATAAAATGTATAGACTCAAACGTTAAGTCTTCCCCTGACACCTTACACTCGCCATCACCACTGTGCGGTCCTCAGACCTTTTCATCTTCCCAGTCCAAAGTCAGGACCCGAGCAACCTGCCATCCACCCCTGCTTGTGAATTTGACTACTTGAATACCTCATATAAGTTGAATTATGTAATATTTAATGTGTAAATTTGTCATTGTAAACTGTACAGCTCATTGTTACTACATTCACAACACTCACTAAATCATCATTTCCAAAGTTATTACCATTCAAGTGAAACTGTACTATCTAAGCAGTGGCTTTTCCTATTTCCAGTCCTTGGCATCACTAACGTTCTGTCTATGAATACTGAATACCTCGTGTAGAGTCATATAATGGTTACCCTTTTGTAACTGGCATATTTAATTCATCATAATATCTTTTAAAAAAATATTTATTTATTTATTTACTGTATATCAGTACACTGTTGCTGTCTTCAAACACACCAGAGGAGGGCATCGGATCCTATTACAGATGGTTGTGAACCTCCATATAGTTGCTGGAATAGAACTCAGGACCTCTGGAGGAGCAGCCAGTGCTCTTAACCACTGAACCATCTTTCCAGCCCCATTATAATATCTTAAAGGTTCTACTTTGTAATATGTGTCAAAATTTCCCCTTTAAAGATGAATAATAATTACACATACAAGTACTAACATTTTGAAGGATTCTAGATTACTTCCACTTTTTAAAACTATTGCTACTCTGAACATGGATATAGAAATTTTGTTTTGTTTGAGAAAGAATATTGCTGTGTGTTCCAGGTTGGCTTCAAACTCGAAGTCTTCCCTCCTGAGTGTTGAGAGCCCAGCCTTTCATCACGTGATATACCCAGCTTACAAATAATGTTTTTCGGGTCAGAGGGTGCTTACACATGCCTTTAATCCCAAAACTCAGGAGGCAAAGGCAGGTGGATTTCATTGAGTTTGAGGCCAGTGTAGTCTACAAAGTGAGTTCCAGAACAGTCCATGCCCCATTAAGAAACCCTGCCTCAAAACCCAAAAACAACAATTTTTTAAACAGATTTCTACTTTCACTTATTTGAGTATACAGATATACTTCAACTTACGATGGAGTTATGCTAGCATGTTCTATAACCTAATCGTAAGTTGAAGGTTTACTAAAATTCATTTAATACGCCTACCATTCAGAATTTTCATAGTTGAATAGTAGGGCATGGTAGGGTATTGGATGCTAGGAACTGGGGCTCACAGTTGGTGCTCAGCATCTCAGGGGTAATGAGTGGATGAACAGATAAAGTTTCAACATACGGTTTATACTGAACGCATATCACTCTTACACCACTGTAAAGCTGAAAGATTATAAAGCACTGTATCCCCAGGTGACTTTTTCTTCACCACAAATGAGATATTACAGCTTTATTTGCTGTAGTAACTTGATCTTGAAATTAAATATATTATTACAGCTACCGTTTCTGATGAGCGTTTGTGTGAGTGGGCATTTATCACTGCTCACACTGTACTCGCCTGGAGTAGGTTCAAGACTGAAACAGTCTATGTTTGGATTATTTCCATAGAATAAAGTACAGAGGAGTTTGTTAGTAATTCTGGATTTTTTTATTACTGAGAAAAATTTAAATGTCTTCTACTCTTGTTTGCATATGACATGAGTTCATAGTTTGTCATTTATACTTTTTTTTTAGTTTTTTTGTTTTGGTTTAGTTTTTCTTTTTTCTTTTTTTGGTTGTTTGGGTTTTTTGTTTTGTTTTTTGTTTTTGGCTGTTTTGTTTTGTTTTGAGACAGGGGTTCTCTGTGTATCCCTGGCTGTCCTGGAACTCACTCTGTAGACCAGGCTGGCCTTAAACTCAGAGATCCACCTGCCTCTGTCTCCCAAGTGCTGGGATTAAAGGCGTGTGCCACCATGCCTGGCTTACTCTTTTTCCTATACAATGAAACCGAATTCCTTAAGTGAGCACTGCCTTCAGGAAGACAAAGCAAGATCTTTATATAGAAGGAGTGTCTGAGGACACAGGTTAGTTTTATAATGTTATTGCTTTCATAATGCACAGTACGTTAATTTTTCATATACGTAGCACAAACTTGGATTTTGGCACCTCGCTTTGCCTATACTGCATACTAGCCAATTCCACACTCTGCTCTTTTCATTGACTGTACGAAGTAAGGCTGCACCAGTAAGTAGGAGTCTGTGGCAGGCTCTCCTTGCATTCCATTTCTCATCTCTTACTGGACACCGACTAGCATTTATGGTTTGCTGTCTAATTACACACTAAAAGCAGTTAGCAACTCCATATTATAATGGCACTCTCTGGGGTATATTGTACTTTTATTCCTCCGACAAATTTATTTTAGAAAATAGTTTAACAGCTATTCAGAAAATTTAAACACGGGCGTGGTGGCGCACGCCTTTAATCCCAGCACTGGGGAGGCAGAGGCAGGTGGATTTCTGAGTTCGAGGCCAGCCTGGTCTACAAAGTGAGTTCCAGGACAGCCAGGGCTAGACAGAGAAACCCTGTATCGAAAAACAAAAAAACAAAACAAACAAAAACAAGAAAATGTAAACAGTGGAGTTGTGCTACTGAAATATCAGAGAAGTACATGTGATCCTTGTGCTGATTCATGTGTAATGAAGCATCACTTTCAGGCCGAGGAGGAGAGGAAGCCCGGCCATTCTTGACTAGGTCTTTGCTGCCACCAGAAGGCTAGGTCTTCCTTAGTAACAACAAGTTCTGACAGCCTAAACATCCTCCCTCCACAGTGACTTGGATGCACTCTGTTTCCCAGCATACTTATTCTCTCAAGTTCAGTACAAAACGAGCCCAGGGTAGGCTATCCAGCCTTGTTAGTGTTGGCAAATTTCTTACTAGCTTTGAGTTTTAGTGTACTTACTTTTTAAACTGTTATCTGATTGTCATTTGATATCAATACATACGAAGCATCCACCACTGTGCTCAAAACATGGTAGGCATTCAACACACATCATCTTCCATTTAACCCAAAGGTGTGGTGATGAATGTAACTGATGCTCTTCCATTCTGTAGAGGCTTTCTCTGGAAAAGAGCTCAGTCCACTAAGACTGGGCCTGTAAGTATAACTGTTCCCGTGCGGAGTTTGATTTTAACTCTAAAGAAAAGGTTTGGAAAAATATTTTTGAGTTTGTTTCCTAATGCTACACAACATTTTTACATTATAATACTGGATTGCTGTCATTTCTATCCTAAGTGTTTTGTGCACAGTAGCTCATTATGGTCCTTGAAATAACCATACCTGGTAGGTCCCTGTTTTCATAGAATGCAAACATTGAGGCCTGAGGTAATTAACTATGTTCAGATGTATAAAATACTGACTTATGGAGCCAGGCTACAAACCAGGCAGGCTGAAACTAGGACCCACATTCCTAACCATTTGTCTAAATGGCAAAAAGTGTTTTTGCATGTTTTTCAGTAGAAAACCATCACATTGTTGAATGGTAGATTGGAGAATATTTTTACTTACTTTTAAAGCCCTTCAATCTCCAAATAGTTGTTAAAATGATTGAAACGATTATTTGGGAACTACAAATATATTTTGCTGTTTTTAATGAAATGAAATTACTTTCATGAAGAATAAATATTTGGTTAGAAAAATAACAATATGTTTAAGTACTAAAGAATCAGTTACTGACTGGGGATGTAGCATAGCTTCGAGAGTACCTGCCTCCTATACAAGGAGCCCTGGGCTTGATCCCCAGCCCTGCATGAAGAAGGCGCAGTAGCTCATGCCTGTAATCCTAGCCCTGGAGAAGTGGAGACAGGAGGATCATGAAGTCATGGTTGCCTTCAGCTACCTGTGAGTTTTTGGTCAGCCTGGTTTGCATGAGACCCTGTCTCAAAACAACATAAAAGAGACTATAAAGGTAGACATAACCTTTTAAAAATTGATTACAGCAGTTATAGTACACACATTTGCAAACCTAGCTCAAGAGGGAGAGTGCTAAGGCGTTCAAGGCTAGTCAGGGATATACACCAAGATCTTGTAAGTTTATTATAGGCCAGAGTTTTCTAAAAGCAATTGAAAGCACCCAATTGTGTGCACATGTGTGTGTGTGTGGGGGGGGTGCATGTGTACATGAAGGCAGCTCCCTGAGTGCTGTATCTTCTTTGGTTGATGGCTTGTTTGTGTTTGAATCTGTTCCAGCTGTGCTACAGTGCTGCTCTCCTTCCACCCACATGGATGCCCTCAGCAGCTGTGTCACTCCTACTGCCTCTTCCTATGCACACTGTAATTACTTCCAGGTAAGATTCCTGCACACACTGTGCTTCACAGTAATGGGAATCGGGCTTAGTTTTCTGAGTTCTACGTGAAAGAGGGTTGATGTAAATGGTGCTTGAGTATTATTCTGCCTGCCATGATCCAATAGGAGCCATTAATTTCATGTAGCCTTTTGTTTCTGGGTTTTGCTTTCCTTTTTTAATACAGGTATAAATATCTTGCTATATAAACAAAACTGGTCTTGAACTCATGCTCCTCATGTCTCCTCCTTAAAGCTGGACCACAGGTGTGTATACCACCACAACCAGCTCACACGTAGCCTTTTAACTATAAATTCCTGAATCGGGATGCAGGCTCGATATAGAGCACTTGCTTGCCATGCACAGGGCACTGGGTTTAGTCCCCAATACTGAGGAAAATTAGGAAAGTTAAGACTCTTTCCTTAGTCACTCCTCATGCCAGTTGTTCAGTAGCCTCGTGGTTTGTGGCCACAAAATTCTGCAGCAGAGAAATGCAACGTTTCCAGCACCACTGAAAACTATTTTGTATTATACTGTTCTGGGCTTTTTCAGGGTAAGTTGAATATACAAAATGAGATGTTTGATTGCTGTTCTCCTTCAGCCTTAGTATGCATGTTGTAAACACTGTACTTCAAATATCTTGTCAACATTTCTAAGGAAATAACTGTTTTGACATAAATAGTTTATATTGATGTTTTTAAAATAAGAACAGGTACTTGGGAGGCATAGACAGGTAGATCTCTGAGTTCAAAGCCAGCCTGGCTTACAGAGTGAGTTACAGCCAGAGCTACTACACAGAGAGACCCTGTCTCAAAAGTAAAACAAAAAAGAAAGAAAGAAAACAGAGTGTATGCTATGCATTTAGTGCTCGTGCTATAATTCTTAGAATGTTTACCCAGATAATAATTTGTGTGTGCATTGTGGTGTGTGTGTGTGCATGTGTGTGGTACTGGGGATTGAACCCAGGACCTCACATGTTAGACAAACACTATCACCAGCTCAAGAGAATATTTTACTAGTGGCATTAGGGTACTCCAAAAGACATTCCTTATTATTTTTACTTTTTAAAATAGGAAACATGGGAAGTCGATAATCAGACATTGTTTGAAAAATGAAGAATCCAATAGAGGTGACTTAGCTTCTCTCTCTCTCTCTCTCTCTCTCTCTCTCCCTTCCTTCCTTCCTTCCTTCCTTCCTTCCTTCCTTCCTTCCTTCCTTCCTTCCTTCCTTCCTTCATTCCTGACAAGGTCTCCTTCTATAGCCTATGCTCTTCTGGAATTCCTATGTAGCCCAGGGTCTCTTTGAACTCATAAAAATCCTTAAGCCTCCTGCATGCTGGGATTACAGATGGATGTCAGCAACCACATTTGGCTTAGCTGCCACTTTTGGTGGCCAGTATCATCAGACCTGATACCTTAAGTCCATCTTCTCTGAAAGGATAGACTTAAACCGCAAGGAAATGCTCTTGGTTGTAAATTTATTCTTTTATTTAGTTCATGCTACAAATATACTGATGATGTTTATGTCTCATGTTAAAAATATATTATCTGAACATTTGTATAAACTCTTCTTACTGTACACGATGACAACATTTGTATAAACTCTTACTGTACACAGTGACAATACATGTTAATCTAAGAAAAATGAAAATAAGTATACATAAAATTTAAAAAATGGGAAGACACAAAACATTTAAGATTCCATTGATTTTTCAATATTATAAGTACCAGATGTAGTAATACAAGCACTCAGGAGGCAGAGGCAGGCGGATTTCTGAGTTCAAGGCCAGCCTGGTCTACCAGCAGGTAAAGGCACTTGCCACCAAGTTAGACCTCATAAATTCAATCCTCAGGGCCTTATATAGTGGAAGGAGATAAAAACAGACTCCTGCAAGTTGTCCTTCATCCTACACACACACACACACACACACACACACACACACACACACACACACACAGAGAGAGAGAGAGAGAGAGAGAGAGAAAATGAATAAAATATTATGGAGGAAAAAAGGTGGATCTGTTAAGAGCCATGACCAAGAGCAGAATCAGGCAAACATAAGCTCAGACCCAGGCTCTGCCGGTTATTTCAACATCAGTTTCTAGCTAGGCATGGTTGGTTACATATTCTTGTGATTCCAACACCCAGAAGGTAGAGGCAGGCAGGTGGTTTCAAGTATGAGAAGAGCAAGAGCTAGCTTACTAGTGAGTTCGAAGCTAGCTTGGGCTATGTATTGAGATCTTGTCTCAAAACAAAATACAAAGCAAACAAACAAGCAAGCTAGCAAACAAAAAATCAAATGTGATTTAAAAAAAAAAAAGTAGGAGCAGCCGATGACTCAGTGCAAGTTTGCTAACCTAAATTCGATTCCCAGAACCCACGTGAAGGGAGAAAGACTTCATAGGGTTGTCCTCTGACTTTCACATGCATGGCATGGTACACATGCCACCCAGCACAATAGTAGATAAATAAATTAGGAAGTAAAGCTTATCATCTTAAAGTGGAAATCACTGGGTTGAGGGTGAAGTTCAGTTGGCAGTGTCCTTGCCAGGGATGCAGGAAATCCTGGGTTGGATTCTGAAGGACCTTATAAACATTATATGAGTCACGTGATTGTAATCTCAGTAATCCTAGAAATAGGAAGGTCAAAAGTTCAAAGCCATCTTCAGATGTATAGGATGTTCAAGGCCAGCTTTTGATGTATAAGTTTTTTTCTAAAAAAAGGGGGGGAAGTATCACATTTCATAGGGCTTTTGAGGATGAAATGAAGCAATTTGTATAAAGCACTTAGCACATAGTTAAACTCAAATGGTGATATTGACTATAGTAACTTGGTGCTTATCCCATTTGGGATTACAGTATTTACTCTAAACATCTACACAATCCTTGGAGTATAGTCAACAATGTCAACTCCTCCTATATCTTATTTACTTATAGCTCTTTGACATTTTTTGTTTATAATCTCAAATAATAAAGCGCATATTGAATGATTGAATGTCTACTCTAGTTAAAGCATTATATATAAGAACATATCTTTTTGAAAGTTTTTTGAAACAGGGGCTATGTAGCCCTGGCTGTCCTGAGACTGACTATGTAGATCTCTCTGGCCTTAAACTTACGATGATCCTCCTGTCTCTGCTTCCCAAAGCTGGGATTAGAGGTGTGTTCCACCTTACTCTGCTAGGAGAAGATATCTTCAAGATATAAATGTAACAACTACTCTGGTCTATTGCTTTATTATAATGCAATCTCAGGAACAAAAGGACATTTGACATTCCATCCCCCCCCACCAGGTCATTTGGGACAGAGTATTAGTGCCTCCCCCTGAATTTATAGAAGGACTGATGGACTTATGAGCATTCTGTGTTTAAAATTTCCTTATTCCTTAAATAGTGTATGATAAATAAAAGTGACATTTTGTTAGCCTTCATGGAAGATTGTAGTATATAGACATTTTGTCAGAAAATTTGGGTACTATATTGGGCTGGAGAGATGGCTCGGCGGTTAAGAGTATTGACTGCTCTTCCAGAGGTCCTGAGTTCAATTCCCAGCAACCACATGGTGGCTCACAACCATCTGCAATGGGATCTGATGCCCTCTTCTGGTGTGACTTGAAACAGTGTACTACTCATATAAATAAATAAATAAATAAATAAGATCTTAATAAAAAAATTGGGGTACTATAGCCTTTTAACATATATTTTAATCCTGAGAACTAGCAGTCCATTCCTGTCTGTACTAAACTCAACATGGTTGTGGTATGGTAGATATTAAGGAAATGTTACTAATAACATTTGAAGCTACCACTGCTGAAAAGCAAGTTAGCCTTCTGGTTTTCTCTGTTTCTTTTTGTGATGTTGGTAACTGAACCTAGGACCTGAGTATGCTAGGCATTGCTCCATTATGGAGTTACATTCCTAGCTCTACTTTCAGGCTTTTGTTAGTAAGCTCAACTTTACTGTATTTAGTATTCATGAACTTAAATGTTACTACTTTCCTCCTTAATTTGATACTTGATTTTATCCAAACAGTACTATTTTCTCTTTTCCCAGAATCCTCCAATGCAATCTTCCTATCCAGTTGAATTTCTGCCTTCTAATTGGCCTTGCAGTGCTACTGATGAAAATAAAAAGACAGAAGTAAATCTAGAGGCTGTCTTTCAGATAGTAGATGAGTTGCACTCCTCCCCTAAGCTGGAGATGGTAAAGGTGGAGCCTGTTGAGACTCAGGGTCCGTCATCTCAGGCTAACAGAGGCCAGCATATCTTACCCAATGCAAACAACAGCAACCCATCTTCCACCAGTCAGGCTAGCCAGCTGGAGCCACTCACTCCTGTAGGCTCAGATATCACGTCTTTTGTGGTTGGAACAGAACAAGCAATTACCTGCTCTCTGCCAGAGTCACCTGAGTACATCTATACCATCCACACAGCTCAGCCTTTGGAAAATAGCACAGTGCAGGAATCTGCAACCATCCAACAAACTCACGCCAAACTGAAGGAGCAGCTAAATCATAACCCATCTCCGTCGTCAGTAGTATTTGTGCAGGAAGGGCTACAGTTCAGCACACAGCAGGTAAGAGCACAAGCAAGAGTACTAACTAAGCCCACAGCATACTTTGTTTTTTGCTAAAGATGTTAGTGAAGAGTTTTTCTAGATGTTATTTGGGTTTAATGTCAGTTCATTGTGGTTTCCAAAGGTATTGTGTCCCAGTAGTTAAGCAGAAAAAGAAAAAGAAAACCCTCAGAAGAGGTTACTTTAACCCTAGCCATTCTCCAACTGTGGTATAGTCTGAAATGAACCTCTAGAGAGGCAAATTGATTGACTAAGGTCTAAATACTATTTTTAGGCTGGTAGCACATGCCTATATCCTAGCACTTAAGAGGTGGAAGCAGGAGGATTGCTGAGAGTCTGAGGACAGGCTGAGCTATATATAGTGAGTTCAAGGCCAGCCTGGGAACTGAACCTGGGTCCTCGGCAAGAGCAGCAGCGCTTTCAACTGCTGAGCCATCTCTCTAGCCTCCATTTCTTACTTTTTTATAACATCACAAAATGCTATTAATGACTTTACTGGGTTCATATTTCTTACTAATCTTGCATTACTAATCAAACAAAAACTAGTTAATGAAAAGTACATCCAAAGTAACTCAGCCCTCGAGATGCAGAGGAGGGAGGTGTGCCACCTGGGTGATGGTGTGATACTCAATCCAAGAAAATAAGAAAAATCTATAATTACTGTATACACCAGCATAGCCCTGCAGTCCATGTTGACCTGGAATTCACATTTTAGCCAGGAATAACTTGGACCTGTGTGTCCTCCTCCTCCCCCCTCTCAGGTAATGGAATAATGGGCATATGTCATCATACCCAATTCATTTTGTTTGCTGTATAGGGTGCTATTGTATGTAGTTCTTTTTAAAATATTTATATGTATTTAATATTTAAGTATAAAAATTTTCATTTCTCCCCCTGACTTTGGTGGAGGGTAGTGGTAGGGGGTAGGGGGATAGGGAAGTGGGGGTGATAGTACTAACGGGATGAAATACAAATCTTTGCTCCTTCTGGTTACGCTATTGTATTTAGATGCACTAAAAGATATGCCCAGCTGATATAATTTCACTACCTAGGCAAACATTGTACCACTGGGTTATACCCTTATCCTAAATGCATTTAGATTTCTGTCAATTCATTGTCCTTTTTGAGGTCACTAAAATATGTGTTATGATGATATAATTTCAGTAAAGGAAGCTTCATTTTAAGCATTCCTATAGAAATAGAAGCTTTGGTGTCTTCATAATTATATGTGAACTACTGGGTGGCATGTCTTGAACTGCACATACACAGTGGCTTCTTTAATAGTCTTGACTATTGTAGCTCTTTTTGAAAGCTGAATTTTAACTTTTAGCTTTATTTCATAATGTAGTTTTATTTTAAATATACTTATAAAGAAAATCATGGCAGAAGTTTGTTATTTTGACCAAGGGTTTTAACATTCCAAAGAACATTTTGGAACCAAAGAAACTCTAAATGAGGATGGATAGAGATTTTATAGAGAATGAGGTATATGTGATTTTGATAATGTATTCAGTACAGAATACAAAACTAGAAAAATAGTGTCCATTCCCCACTGACACCTGCCTATCTATGACATCCCAGTGTCAACTAGGAAGGGTGTCAGCTTCAACACACCCTTCTATGGTGAAAGGATACAAAGTGGCTTTCACCAATTGTGTTTAAATGTCTTACTATATTGTAAGCCATTAAAAGCATACAGCCTCATGGTATGCTCATCAGTAAATATTTTAGCTTCGTGTGCATTTCAAGGGCTTGAGAATCTGGGAAACCCATGTCTTACTCTTGAATATGGGTAAGTCAATACTATCAAGGGTAATGAATGACCTTCATAAGCAGGAAAACATGTTTGTGGGATCCTGTCCTTTAATAGGATGTCTTTGATAATATATATTAACTTTTAGTAGGTATCTGGAGGTAAGTATAAGAATAATAAGTGTGTTTAATATTTTAGGTGGATAGCAGTATAAAATGCCAGACCAATCCCCCGGAGAATATCTTGCCTTCAGAACAAATGGGATTCCTTATTTCAGAAATGGGGCCTGCTAACAAGTCTACTGAAGACACAGGTTTATCCACTCCAGCTAGATATAGAGAGCGGAGAAGCAACTCGCAAGGAAAGTCCCCTGGTAAGGATGAAATAGTTTTACGCTCTAGAATGTATAGCTCTAAAATGCTAGGAACTGAACCTCGGTATATAATGAATGATAATTTTATGTATCTTTATTGTTTATAGTTGTATTATGTCTCTCATGTTTTATATAATTGTAGTTTAAACTAGTATTCTTAGCAACCTTTGAAATGTATATAAAACAGTTGTTTTCCTAATAAGAAGGTGAGGTTTTGAGGACTTGGGAAGATGCCTCAGCAAGGAAAAGTGCTCACTGCTCAAGTGTCAGGCCTGAGCTCCACTCTCTGTTCAATTGTTTTGTTTTGTTTTGACTCGAGTAGGGGTTATTTATTATTTGTTAAATTTTCTGAGACTGCCTGGGCCTTGGGTACCTTCTTGGTGCTTAGAACACACGAACAAGAGGTTAGTTACTAGGTCAGGGTTCTGAAGCCACATTCCTATTGTGAGGAGCTAGGGGTAGGTGTCTCTGTATTTTTAACTCCTCCTCTCTCCCCAAGTGAATATTCAACATTGCCAAAGATCTGCCCAGGAAGCAAGATAGCTCAGTTTATCCCAAGGCTGAAATAAGTGAGCTTAAATAATCACATCACAAAAGGCAGCTCATTGGGAAGACTGAGAACGTTACTTGGAAATAAAGGGGGAGGGTATACAGAAATGGGTCAGAGCACAGTGAAGAGCTGTAAACACAGCAGCTACACCATATAACTTAGAGGATCAGGCTCCCGCACACACAGGCTTTATAATACCAGACGGTCTATTTGTTCACAATGTTAAAGGGCATCTAGAAATAGCTATAGTAAGGGATTGGAAGTTGCCTGAAGAATGAGCACAGAAAGGCTACATCCGAAGATGGCCTGCCACTCAGGAGGGAGGAACTGCTGGGCCCCTGTTGACCACTGTCTTGCAAAAAGTGCAAAAGGGTGGTGGTAGCGCAAGTCGTCTGCTGTCATTCCTTTTACTGGGTCCTTTTGTCTCATCTCATCAGCTGTCTCTTCTTCCATCCTCCGAATGTCATCCATAGTCAGATCAACCCATTTATTGAGCCAACAGAACAGCTGCCTATGAAAGTTTGTAAACAGATGCTTTTCTTGCTTACATATAAAGTTTTCCACTTTGTTCTGCAAGCCCCACACTTAAACTTGACAGTAACCAGTTTGTAGGCACACATATATGGGCAGTCTTTCTGATTGACAAGTTCTTGCTTCCAGTTCGGGTCTAACGGTCCTCGTCCTGTTTTGGTAGATTTAAATGTTGTTGGGTCTTCCTCTGCCTTGTAATCCTTGCTAAGTGCTTGGCTTCGATCAGCGATATCTGTCTGTCTGTCTGTCTATCTATCTATCTATCTATCTTCCACATGTTTCCATGCCTCGGGCACCAGTTTATGCACATTCTCCTGGTGCCAAGGTCTGGCTTGTTCCAGGTTTCACTTTTAACCAGAAAGTCTTCTTTCATGTACTCATTTGTAATAACGGTTCTGCAGTAAGGGTAGGCATTCCAGGCTTTCTCGTGTATATTCAGGGCGCCTTCTGGGGCCAGCATTTGCTCTGTAAGTACCTTATGTGTGTACTGGCCTTTCTCTCCATCGTCCTTCTCGTAGGGCTCGTTCACCAGGACCTCCACACCTTCCCCACCACAAGTTTCATTTTCACTCGCCTCAACCACAGAATACAGCTGCCCCATTTGATACTCATCTACAGACACAGGCAGGATGACCAGACACTCCTTGAGAAGCACGTCGGTCGCTTCGCAGCTTGGCGGCTGCGGCTGCCAGCTGCCAGCCAGGCCTCTCCGGTGGCCCGGCCCGGATTGCTGCCTGTGCGCCTTCGTCGTGGTCTGCTCTGTCCTGGCTGTTCTCGCTGCGGTCTCTGCAGCCCTGCCCTGGCCTTGCCACCTATGCAGCCTGGAGCTCCGGTTCCACAGCGCCGCGCGGGGGCGGGACCTCCAGTCACATTTTTAAAATCTGGGCCAGACCGCACGATGCTCTAACCCTAGAGCTGATTGCTGGGGCTCACTGGCCACCAGCCTAGTCCCTGGATCATGAAGAGCCCCTGTCTCTTATTCAAGGAAATAAGTTGGAGAGTTGATAGAGACGATACCTGAAGTCTTCCAGCCCCGGTGTGAATGCATGTGCATATCCCCTTACACCTCCACATATTCACAATAAACAAATGAAAGAACTGAACCGTCAAAATATTGAATATATTAAAGAAAAGTAAAGAATTTAGATTAATGTAGATAAGATGAAAGGTAATTTAATAATCATCTTCAGATGCTAAAGATTTTATTAACAGATAACAGGGTACATATTTGTGATACAAGAAGATTTAATGACACCAAAGATATTGCCTTAAGCACATTATAAATATACTTTAGCCGGCGTGGTGGTGCACGCCTTTGATCCCAGCACTCGGGAGGCAGAGGCAGTTGGAATTCTGAGTTCGAGGCCAGCCTGGTCTACAAAGTGAGTTCCAGGACAGCCAGGGCTATACAAAGAAACCTCAAAAAACAACCAACAAAACAAAAACAAAACTTTAAGGCATGAATGTGTATACGTGGCATGTTTTTGTATGTGTGTGCTGTAGGAGTCTGCTTACCTACTGGGTACTGGAGATGGTTCTTTCTTTTGAAATGGCCCACCAGACTGCCCTCAACCTCAGGCAGTGATTCTTTTTGGGTCCCCTTATTAGTAATGCAGGCATATACTGCCATAATCAACTTGGAATCCCTACAGTAATGACTTGAGTACATTTGTATTTTTTAATCTAAAAAAAAATCTAATATTCAAATCAAGTCATTGTACTGTGCTCCAAACATTTTTTCTTTTTTCTTTTTAGACAGGATCTTGCTATGTAGTCCCAACTCACCTGGAGCTCATCGTATAGCCCAGGCTGGCTTCGGCTAATCGTGTAGCCCAGGCTGGCTTTGGCTTCGTCGTCCTCCTGCCTCCCTAGTGCTGAGACAGGGGATATGGACCACCAGTCCTCGCTTACAATAGCTAATGTAATATTCTCAAATTAGCCAGATACAGTGAGTGGCTCACTCCTGTAATAGTAGCAATTGGGAGGTTGAAGCAAGAAGACTGCTACTATTACAGATGAAGGCTAGCCTGTGCTGCAGAGTGAACCCAGCTCAACACATGAAATGCAGTTACCAATATAACTACTTATTGGTAGAACACTTGCCTAGAACCAAACCATAGCACTGAGGAAAAATCAAAACCTCAAGTTAAAGGTAATCCATATGATTGCAATAAAGGCAAATTAATTAATCAAATCAGTCATGTGTATTTTAAATATTAATAACTTCTTTGAGAATTTATTCAAAAAACATGAAGAGAGAACTCAGGGCTGGTCACAGTGGCATACACCATACTTCCAGCACTTGTGAGTTTGAGGCCAGTCTGGGCCACAAATGAGACCCTGGCTCAAAAACCTTGAAAGAGGGCTGGAGAGATGGCTCAGCTGTTAAATGCTAGGCTCACAACCAAAAACCTTGAAAGAAAACAAAACTGGTGCTTGGACTGAAGCTCTTTCTCCAACCCCCCCCCCCCCCCCCCCCCCCAGTGCTGGGACTAAAGGCATGCGCCACCATGCCCAGCCAAAATATCTTTTGACTAAAGCTGTCTTGTGAGTTTACATAGTCATGCTTAGTTGGACTTAAATCAGCACCTTCTGGGGCTATGAAGGTCAATCCTTGGGGAGGAGGTTTTAAGGTCAGATCCAGCTCAGATCCTCCAAGTCCTGTGTCCTAAGTGCCTGATGTCTACAGTAATAGGATAGGGCCTTGCCTTCAACCTCTGGGAAGCAACCAAAGGCAACAAAAAGAGCCTGTATTATTTTGGGAATCTAGTGGATTCCCCTGACCAACAACTTTAAAGGGGTTTCTCTGCCTGTCACTTCCTTCTTTCTTAACTCCACAATTGGTCCTCGGTTTCCCTAGACAACTTTGCTTCTCCTTCTATGTCCTCTATACGTAGCTGCTTTTGTGTATCTATATAAAATCTGCGACTCACAAACAAGCGAGAACATGCTGTTTGTCTTTCTGAGACTGCCTCAGTTGGCTTAGCGTGATTACCTCCACTTGCATTTGTTTTCTAGCAAACAACATAACTTCATTCTATCTTGGAGGAAGCACTGGAGACTGAACCTAGACCATTATGCATGTCAAGTTTGCACACCACCACAGCTGTCAACAATCCTCTAACTTTGCTCTTTCTTATGGATAAAAAATTCCATTATTGATATGTCACATTTCTCCAAGTCAGTTTGATAGACACCCAATCTAGATTTTGTTGCCTGCTTCTCATTAGAATAGTCAGAAAGATTACTGTGGGGGCTGAACAGTCACATACTTTAGAGATCAGGTTTACTAATTCTCTAGCATTTTAATCTTTTTTTAATTGCCATATATACATTTGTACATAGTAATGGGTTTCATAATCTTTTAAAAAACCTGCATTCTTACCTTTAGTCATTCCTGTTGAAAGTTAAAGCAACCAGAGATCTCATTTAGATAATTTTAATCCTGAACACAGTGTTTGATTTCTGACTTGTTCATCCTTTCCTTTCAGCCTAATGGTAACCTATAGTGGGGTCATGTGAAAGACTGTATTAGATTGGAAGATAACACCTGTAATTGGACTTGATTGGATTATTTCTCTAAAGTTTTTTTTTTTTTACTTTTCAAAACCTTATACTAAACATTTCTTTACTGAGATTTTGTTTATGAATAAAGGGATTATTGAAGTAAGTGCTGATCTAAGAAAAAGGTACTTGACAATATGTGGGTGCCCTTTCTATGACTTTATTTTTAAATTTAAAAAATTTTATTTTATGTGGTTGGGTTCCTTGCCTGAATGTTCATCTGTGTACCATTTCATGCCTGATGCTTGCAGAGGCCAGAAGAGGATGTACAATTTTACTGGAACTGGAGTTATAGATAGCTGTGAACTCATGTGGGTGCTGGGAATTGAACCCTGGTCTTCTGGAAGAGCAGCCAGTGCTCTTAAACATTAAGCCAGCTCTCCTTCCCAAGACTTTATTTTAAATTATGTGCTAAATTATGTGCATGTGTGGATGTCTTTATGCATGAGTGCAGTGTTTATGGAGACCAGAAAAGGGCATTAGATTCCCTCAACTTAGAGGTACAGGTGGGTGTTGACTACCTGACTTGGGTCCAATCTTAACTGCTGAGTCATATCTCCAGCCTCTGGCCCTTTGTGAAATCACTTTCTACTACTTCTTAAGATTGGGATCCTGAAGTAGTTGGATACATGGTCAAAACAACTGAACCCTGGTCAATAGACTGTCAACCATTGACAAAGAAATATTCCATTCCAGGCAATAGCTAGTTGATAGAATGCTTACCTAACATGTATGAAGAAGCCCTGTAGATTTGATCTCCAACACTATGTAAACAAGACATGGTGTTGTGAGTTTATAATTCCAGCTCTCTAGAAGTAGGTAGAGACAGGAGGATCAGAAGTTTAGCTAAAGAAAACTCAGCTTGGGTTAAATGAAATTTAAAATTTAAAATTTTGCAATAAGAAAAAGAAGAAAAGAGATACTCCCTTGTTTCTCCTTGCACATTGAGAGATACTCCCTTGTCTCTTTCCTTGCATATTGAGAGATGCTCCCTTGTCTCTTTCCTTGCATATTGAGAGATGCTCCCTTGTCTCTTTCCTTGCATATTGAGAGATACTCCCTTGTCTCTTTTCTTGCATATTGAGAGATGCTCCCTTGTCTCTTTCCTTGCATATTGAGAGATACTCCCTTGTCTCTTTCCTTGCATATTGAGAGATGCTCCCTTGTCTCTTTCCTTGCATATTGAGAGATGCTCCCTTGTCTCTTTCCTTGCATATTGAGAGATACTCCCTTATCTCTTTCCTTGCATATTGAGAGATGCTCCCTTGTCTCTTTCCTTGCATATTGAGTGCCTTTATCCTAGTCTCTCATCTCTTTTTCAGGGATTTGCTAAATGCAAGAAATAACTCAACACAATGTAAATTCTGTTAGCCTTTTCCTCTGTGGTTGTGTGCTTATTTGCTTTGTGGTTTATTTTCTAGGGCATTACCAGTAGTGATTTTATCAAAGTTTTGGTGTGGTTAGATTTTCTATTGCTGACAGTTGTAGTTGATTATAAAAAGAACTCAGGGCAGTACCTCAAGCATAGACTGTAGAGGAAGGCTGCTTACTGGCTTGCCCCTCCTGGCTTGTTTAACCTGTTTTCTTATACCATGGAAACCATACGGCCCAGAAGTGGCACCACCCACATTGATCTGGGCCCTCTGATCTCAATCATTAATTTTAAAAATGCCCTGCAGTCTTGCCTTGGAACAATCTGATAAGGCATTTTCTCAATTAACGTTCCTTTTCCCAGATCACTCTAGCTAGTGTCAAGTTGAAAGAAAACT
Source organism: Mus minutoides (assembly GCA_902729485.2). NCBI lineage: Eukaryota > Metazoa > Chordata > Mammalia > Rodentia > Muridae > Mus > Mus minutoides. The sequence goes on from LR750415.1 coordinate 175,925, forward strand.
AGCCAGGACAAACATTGTATCCTAACTACCTACTTAGTAGCTAGTGCTGCCATTTTGCTCCCTGTGGTTTGTTTTGGGTACTTGTTATTTAATTCAAGTATGACTACCCAATGCTTATGTTCTTTTCAGTAAACTGTATCTCCATTTACATATTCTAATTTGGATTGTATCAGTACCCCACTTCTAGATTCCAAGTCCATATTAGTACATAAATTAGATGATAGTAATTATATAAATAATAAGAATTATAACACATAAAACAGAAACAAAGGCTTGAGTCCTAGCCTAGCTCAGTGGTAGAGCCTTTGGCTAGCACGCATGAGACTTTGAGTTTAATCCTCAACATCCCAAAACAGACAAAAAGTAGGAATTTAACAACTTTTCCCTTCAGACTGATCTGAGTGTAAGTCGCCTGGAGCTGCTGTGGCAGTGACTTGTTTCTGCTAGCCCACATAAGCCAAAAGAGGGCATCAGATTCCCCTAACTGGAGTTAAAGCTACCATTTGGGTGCTGGGAATCAAACCCCAGGTCCCCCGGAAGAACTCTCAGTGCTTTTAGCCACTAAGTCATCTCTCCAGCTTCTTTATAGCTTTCAATAGAGAGTTTGGGATTATTCAATTGTAAACAACTAAGATGTTAATGCATTTGGACTCAAGAATGGTACTCCTAAGAATCTGTCATGTGGGAACAAGTTCCTATGAAAAGGACTCAAAAGAAGCCCATTATAGTGTTATCAACAATAGCAAAAACTCAGACATAAATACCCAACTAAAAAGCTAGGTAAGTTGTGATGCATTGATGTAAAGAAATACTGCACAGTCGTTTAAGAAACAATGCTTGCTCTGCTGTGACTGGACAGATAATTCATTACTGAAGGTTCTTAGTGTTCTAAGTGAATGAGCAAGTCGATGTACAGTGTTCTCTTTATGGGGCAAAACAAAGATAAATGTATGTCGTGTGATTATAGAACAGTCTGGCAACATATGATTAAAACTGACATGTGTGCTGGGTACCTCTGAGAAGATAGAGTTGAAGGGCATAGGATATTTTAAACTTAGCAGTTTGAATGTGTGTGCACACACGCATGCACATATGTGTGCTTGTATGTAATTATGGAGAATATATATATATATATATATATATATATATATATATATATATATATATATATATATATATATATATATATATATATATATATATATATATTTACTATATGTAAGTACACTGTAGCTGTCTTCAGACACTCCAGAGGAGGGCATCAGATTTCGTTACGGATGGTTGTAAGCCACCATGTGGTTGCTGGGATTTGAACTCGGGACCTTTGGAAGAGCAGTCGGGTGCTCTTACCCACTGAGCCATCTCACCAGCCCCTATTTATATTTTTTATTACTCTTACATTTACTTTATTTTTCTCACTTATATGTGCATTTGTGTGCATGCTATAGCATGTATGTGAAAGTCATAAAACAATTGTGGGAGACAGGCTTCTCTGTCCACCATTTGAATCATCTTACTGGTTATATTTTTCTATATAATTTTGGAAGTGGACAGAAAAGCATTTTAAGTACAGAAAGAGGGGCTAGAAAGATGGCTCTGTGGTTAAGAGCACTTCCAAAGGACTTGAGTTGAGTTTCCAGCATCCATACAGGTCAGGACACAATGGCCAATAGCTCCAAGCTCTAGGGAGCCTGATGCCTCCGAGGGTACCTCCACATCCATTGTATACACTCACACAGATGCACACATCATTCATTCATACATACATACATGCCTTTGGTTTTGCTGTTGTTGTTTTGGGTTTTTTTTTGTTTTTGTTTTTGTTTTTGTTTTAGTGTTTTAGTTTTGTTTTTCTGAGACAGGGTTTCTCTGTGTAGCCCTGGCTGTCCTGAAACTTATTCTGTAGACCAGGTTGGCCTTGAAGTAAGAGATCAGCCTGTCTCTGTCTCCCAGTGCTGGGATTAAAGGCATGTACCACCACCACCCAGCCAATCAAATCCTGTTTTTTTTTTTTTTTTAGATAAAATTGCATTTTTATTGAAAATGTATTTCTTTTGTTTTTTTTTTTTAATTCCATCCTAGTCACAGCCCCTCTTCCTCCTCTCCTCTCAGTCCTGCTCTTACAAAACCCTCCTCCCATTACCTTCTCCCCTTCTCCTCAGCGAATGGGAAGCCCCTTTGGGTACCACCCCACCCTGGGACATCTGGTCCCAGCAGGACTAAGCACCTTCTTTCCCACTGAGTCCCAGCCAGGTAGGGGAAGGGGATCCAGTGGCAGGCAGGGAACAGAGTCAGAGACAGCAGCTGCTCCAATTGTCGGGGACCCACATGAAGACCAAGCTGCACATCTGCTACTAATGTCTAGGGGCCTAGGTCCAGTTCCTGCATCCTTTTTGGTTGGTGGTTCAGTCTCTGTGAGCCCCCATGGCCCCAGGTTAGTTGACTTTGTAGGTCTTCTTGTGGTGTCCTTAGCCCCTTAGGCTCCCTCAATCCTGTCCCCTACTCTTCTAAGATCCCTAGAGTTCTACCTGATACTTGGATGTGGGTCTCTGCATTTATTTCCATCTACAGCTGGATGAAGCCACTCTGGAGCTAAATTCTGTCTCTCTGTCTGTCTGTCTCTTTCTCTCTCTCTTCCTCTCTCCCTCTCTTTCTCTCTCCCTCCCTCCTTTCTTTCTGTCTGTCTGTCTTGAGGAAATAGGGTCTCATGCAGCACAAACTAGCCTCTACTTCCCTCTGTAGCTAAAGATTACCTTAAACTCTTTTCCATTTTTAAATGTTTAAAAACACATTGTGTATTGCGTGCACATATACACGTGGAAGAGTAAGTACATTAATGCAGATGCCTGCTTAGGCCAGAGGCACAGGATGCCCCGAAAGCTGGAGTCACAGGCAATTGTGAGCTTTCCAATGTGGGTGCTGAAAATTGAAGTCAGGTCCTCTGGAAAAGTACTGTACACTCTGACCATCCCGCCAGCCACCTGATTGCTGGAACTCACTGTGCTGTCATTGCCATGTCTGGCTTCATCTTTCTTTTAAAAGGGCTTAGGCCACTTTATTATTTGTCATCCTATTCATCATTATTCATTATATCTTTCTGCCATGTTGCATTCTCTTTGCAGTCATCCGATGTTTTTTTCTCCTCTTTTCCCATGCCAAAATCCTATTATCCTTGGACAGAGGCACTGAGATATTGCTCGTTTTTTCTGGTATCCTTGAAGCGTCATCTCCCCTAACCTAAACAACAACCAACAAGCTGCCCCCTCACAAAGAGAGTCACTCCCTAATAGGATCTGTGGTACCTACCAACTATTAAGATATTTTCCTCCCTTCCAGTACATATTACAGTTATAAGTGTAAATGATAAGTAATTAGCTCATTAGTTATCTTTTCCAACTCTTCCCGTTGGCTTTTTCTAAGAGTCATATCCCTTGCTTAGTGGAGGAGACAGATGTCTTAATTAACCCTGATTTCCTACAGTGGACAGTACGTGCTGGGAAGCAGTTGTATCATTGTGACACCTAATCATACTTTATTTTATCAGGGCAGGGGAGTCAATGACTTGTAATTGAGCTAGGACCTCTCTACTGGAAAGTTAGATTTTATAATTAAAGTATAAGCAAAAGTATAATTTATGAAGTTGCAGATTTTTCCTTCTCTGAGGGAATTAGCCTATCAGTTTGTCCATTTAAACATGAATATAGCTGAACATGATTACACATGTGTGTAATCCTAGAACATTGTGGAGTAGGATGAAAAGTTCAAGGACATCCTCAGGTAAGCATTGGGTTTAAGACCAGTCTATTTAAATAAAACAAGCAGAATAATAATAAAACTAAATAACTGGCCTAGCATGGTGATTGGTTAGTCAAAATAGTCAGCATGTGATAGTAATGGCATTTTAACAATAATTTTTATTTTTTATTTATTTGTTTGTTTGTTTTGAGATAGGGTTTCTCTGCGTAATATCCCTGGCTGTTCTAGACTTGATTTGTGGACTAGGCTGGCCTTGAACTCACAGAAATTCACCAGCCTCTGCCTCCTGAGTGTTGGGATTAAAGGTGTGTACCACTATGACTGGCCTATTATAGTAGTTGTCTTTTTTTTTTTTAGATTTAAAAAAAATCTTCAGACACACCAGAAGAGGGCATCAGATCCCACTACAGATGGTTATAAGTCACCCTGTGGTTGCTGGGAATTGAACTCAGGACCTCTGAAAGAGCAGTCAGAGCTCTTAACCTCTGAGCCATCTCTCCAGCCCCTATAGTAGTTGTTTTAGTTGCTTTTCTACTGCTGTGATGAAGCATTATGTCTAAAAGCAACCTGGGGAGGAAAGGATTTATTCAGCTTACACTTCTATCACTGCTCATCATCAAAGGAAGTCAGGACAGGAACTCAAGCAGGGCAGGAACCTGGAGGCAGGAGCTGATGCAGAGACCATGGAGGGTGCTGCTTACTGGCTTGCTCCTCATGGCTTGCTCGGTCTGCTTTCTTATAGGACCCAGAACTACCATCCCAGGGATGGTATCACCCACAATGGGCTGGGTCCTCTCCCATTAATCATTAATTAATAAAATGCTCTATAGGATTGCCTGTCTACAGTCTGATTTTATGAAGGCATTTTTCTCAATTAAGGTTTCTTCCTCTCAGATGACTTTAGCTTGTGCCAAGTTGACAAAGAACTAACTAGGGCAGTAGTTATCAATCTGTTAATTACTACTAATTAGGTTTTTTTTATTTTAAACCATAATTTATTTTATATATAAATCAATATTTTACATTTAGAAATATGATTTCATATATTTGAGTCTGGCCTCAACCTTGGAAGACACTATGTAGTGAAGGATGACCTTGAACTTCTAGTCCTACTGCCTCTACCTCCATTGACTAGGATTGCAAGTCTGCAGCACCATGTCCAGGTTATGCAGTGCTGGGATTGAAGGCTCTGGGAAGGCTAGACATGCACTCTGCCACTGTGCCACCACATCTAATAAAGTGAAGACATGAGTGTCTCCCCACTGATAGATTTGTTAACCTCCCTTCAGTGTTTCCTTCCACATTCCTTGCAGCTGTCCTGCGTTCTGCCTTTGTCACCTGTGTCACAGTGAAAGGCCAGTCCTTTCATCTGTGTACAGATTCCTGTCCCTTTTGTGTACTCACAGACATTCCTCTCACGCTCTTCAGTAATCACACTTTACCCTTTATATTAGATCAGCAAACATGCACTGAGGTCATATGTCAGAAAACCCCAAACCCTCCTTTTAGCCAAGGGTGGCACAAACTTGTCCTTAGCTACCCTAGAGGCAGGAGGAGAAGTTGAGATAAATTTTGTACTTCTGCTTGGTCGAGACTTTCCTTTCCCAATTTCTGATGACTGTCACACTGCCAAATGCAATAGACTCTCCTCAACCCCCATCTTCCTGAAAATGGACATTTGGATAGATTGCTCCAACCTTAATGAAATACTTTTGTCTAGCTTGTGACGTCACTCTGTCCTGGTTTTCTTCCAAACCACTAGCTACTTTTTATACTTAAGTCAGAGGTAATGCCAACCATTATTGCTTCTATCATCTTTATGTGATGGCTCCTAAATCTGAGTCTAAAGTTTCAATCTTCTCTGAACTTCGGACTTAACATTTCCTATGGTCTAGTCTATAACTTTAGATTTACTTGTTTATTATTTATGTGTGTGTGCTTGTGCCTGCATGTGTTTTTGTACACTGTGTATACTGTAAATGAAGGTGCCCACAGAGGCCGCAGCTGGTGTCAGATCCCTTAGAACTGGAGTTTCAGGCAGTTGGTAGCTGCCTGATGTTAATGCAGGGACCCAAACCCAAGCCATTATCAAAAGCAATGTGTGCTCTTAACTTCTGGAGCCCTCCCTCCAGCTCCCCTATTCAATGCCTTTGGATTTGTGTCTAATTTGTGTCCCAAACTTCATGTACTCTCTCCTTTCTCCAGTTTTATATATGTATAAATAACACCATATAGTTTTCTAGTCATACAGAAATCTTGAAGTCTCTGCTGTATGTTTTCTCTCTTACACATCAAGACCATTAGCAAATGCTAACCATTCAATGTGATTCACATACAGAAAGAATCTGGCCATTTCTTTCCACCTTCATGAGTAGTTACTTTAGCCTAGGACTCTATATTCTCTTGTCTAGGTGATTTCAATGGCTTCTTCACTGATCTTCCTGCTCCACTGTTAACAACAATCAATGATCCTTGTGGTAGTTTGAATAAGAATGGCCCCCAAAGACTCGTGTGTTTGAATTGCCTACAGAGAATGGTGTGATTAGGAGGTATGGCCTTGTTGGAGTAGATGTGGCCTTGTTGGAAACAGCGTGTCCTTATGGTGACAGGCTGTGAGGTCTTATATGCTCAAGCTGCACCCAGTGTGGACACAGTCTCCTTCTATTGCCTGAGGATCAAGATGTAGAACTTTTGGCTTCTTCGGCAACCATGTCTGCCTGCACGCTGCCATGCTTCCCTCCATGATGATAAAGGACTGGACCTCTGAAACTGCAGGCAAGCCCCAATTAAATGTTTTACTTTATAAGAATTGCCATGATCATGGTGTCCCTTTACATCAATAAAACCCAAACTAAGTCAATGCTCTTAAAACCTCAGTCAGAGCAAGGGCTGTGGCTCAGTGCAGAGCATGTGCTTTTAGCATGTGCAGGGGCGCTGCATTCAGTTCCAGTACTAGGAAAAGATTTTAAATCCTGTTCTTGTTCAAGTTCCTCTAGTAATTTTCCATCACATTTTAAATAGTCTAAAAAACTCCTTAATGTTTGTTACAAGATTTTGAACGGTTTGTCTTCTGGAAACTATTGTGACTTCATCTCCTTCTATCTCTGTTCCAGCCACTGGAGATTCTTTGCTAGTCTTTGGCCATATCAAGCATATTCCTATCTTCATACTTGTTCTCTCTGAGTGGAACGTTCTTTGTATGGACTGTCACATAGTATATTCGTTCATTTCACTTGGTTATCTGCACAGAAAAATCTCCTGACTATATCTTGCCCTTCTTCATTCAGTCTTTGGTTTTCTTTTATGGCTCTTATCTCTACTTGGCATTTTCTATTATTTTCTCTACTTCTAGGAAGCTAATTCATTAAAGAAAGGACTTTTTTCCCAATATCCTCAGAGTCTAGAACATTATTTGTGGCATACCATGTTTGCTGAGTGAATAAATGAGCTGTCTGTTTTCTGTCTTTTAGAGTGTATATATTATATCTTATGGCAGTATATATATTTTTCAATTTTAACTACATATTATTAGAAATATTTCCATATTGTTTTGCTCTCATCACCACCATCCAGCTCTAGAACCACGGAGGCTCTGTGCACTAGCCCTGTCCACGCCGTTCTACTTTCATTTGAAAAATGTTTTTAACCTTTCTAGTTTATCTTGTACAGGATGGGAGTATGGGCACAAGTGCTACAGTGTTTGCACGGTGGTAAGAACCAAACTCTAGGAGTTGGTTCTCCCTCCACCATGTGAGTTCTAGAATGGGACTGAGATTTTCAAATGTAAATAAATAAATTACACTTATTGTGTCTGTGTCTGCTTTCTTTCTGGTTCTGCATTATTTTTGTTTATTTTTATGAGTATTTTTAAATTACATTTTAATTTATTTAGTATGTGTGCATATGTGTGTAGGTGTATATATGTATGTATATGGCAGTGGTTGGAAGAGGTGCCACAGTTCATATGTGGAAGACAGGACAACTTGCAGGAGTTCCTTCCGTCCTTTTACCTCAAGGATTCCAGGGGTTGAACTCAGGTCATTAGTCCTGATGTCAGATGCCTTTAATGGCTGAGCAGTATCACGGGCCCTGTATCCAGGATTTAACCCAGGGCCTTGTGCACACCAGTAGATAAGTGCTACACCACTGAGTCATACCTTCAGCCCTGAATTTCTGTTTTTAAGAGCAATATTCAGTCATGAAGAGGTAAGGTTTAAATATTTGAGGAGCTATATCAGTCTTTTGGATTCTTTTGTAAGTGCTTGGTACTGTGCTAGGTGCAGGAAGGACACAAAGAACCAGCCCCTACAGTTTTCTGTGTTGGAAATAAGAACATATGTGTTTTGTGCTGAGGTGGAGCCCTCCTACCATTAAGGAAAAAGGAGAAAAGAAAAATAGAAGAAAGGGAAGAAAAACCAGGCGTACACTAGCAGTAAGATCAGAAGTACAAGGTTATTAGCTATTAGGAAGCTTGAGGCCAGCCTGGGCTACAGAACTCCTTGCCTCAAAATAAAGCAAGAGGCCTAGAGAGATGGCTCAGCAGTTAGGAGTATGGCTGCATTTGCAGAGGACCTGAGTTTAGTGTCAGCACCTAAGTCTGATAGCTCACAGCCACCTCCAACTCTAGCTCCTTATTGAGGCTTAGCACACTGATATAAACACATCTTATTTCTGTGTCACTGAATCCTGAGATAGGGTTAGGTGGGAATCTTGTATTTCCAGTTATTTCCTGCTTTTCTCTTTTTGGGAGTAGGGGGCTGGAATAGTTTCAACTTAATAGGAAAAGTTGCCTTTTAAAGTTCAAAATAGCAAATGAACCAGCTGAAGCAAACAGTTCAGTGGCTTCAGTGGCTTCTAGTTACTCACAGTGATGCCCAAGCCCTGCTTCTATCCAGTTCCAAACCATCCCCATCACTCTCAGAGAGAAAACACAGGGTTTATTAAGAAGGTTTTTATTTTTTTGTTTGGGTTTTTGTTTTGTTTTTAACATCTCTGCCTTCCCCGCTTCCCCCCCCCCATCTGTCTTTGGCATCTATAAATTTGCCTAATCAGAATAGTTTGTGTAAATGCAGTCACATAACAAGGGTCTGCCTTTTTTGTGCGGTTTGTCACATCTAGCTTAACGCTTGTGAACTTTCACCTTTACGCCCTGAGCCATCTCACCACTGCCACCGCCTTTCTTCTCTTTTCTGCTCCCTCTTTTTCTCTTTCTCTTTCTTTTTTTCTTTTCTTTTTAAAGATTTATTTTATGTATATGAGTACACTGTAGCTGTTCAGATGGTTGTGAACCTTCATGTGGTTGTTGGGAATTGAATTTTAGGACTTCTGCTCGTTCAGTCCCTGCTCGCTCCGGCCCAAAGATTTATTTATTATAAATAAGTACACTGTAGCTGTCTTCAGACGCATCAGAGGAAGGCTTCAGATATCATTACAGGTCGTTGTGAGCCACCACATGGTTGCTGGGATTTGAACTCAGGAACTTTGGAGGAACAGGCAGTGTTCTTATCTGCTGAGCCATCTCATTAGCCCTCTCTCTTTTTTTTTTCTTGTTTTTATTTTTATTTTTTCAAGACAGGATTTCTTTATTTAGCTTTGGCTCTTCTAGAACTACTTCTATAGTCCAGACTGGCCTCAAGAGATCCACCTGCCCCTGCCTCCTGAGTGCTGGGATTAGAGACCTGCACTACTACACAGGGGGATGGGGATGGGATGGGGTGGGGTGGAGTGGAGTATATATTTGGGCTGTCTTCAAATTCACTATGTAGTTTAGGTAGGCCTCAAACTTAAGGCTGTTCTGCCTCAGCCTACTGAGCAGCAGCTTAACAGCCTATCACCATGCCTGACAGCTTCTGACCTTTGCACAGCCCTAGCTACTTATTTCCAGAAAAACACTCAGTAAATACCAAGACCCTCCCTGGGGGTTGGGGGGGGGGATGTCAATAAGACTCAGTTTAGTTCTGTCAGATGAGTACATTTTTACTGTAGTATGTTCCACAGTTAAAGTAGTAGTAGTTAGGACCGAGCATAAAAGTCCTAAAATCTTACTTATATTCAGTAACCACTAAGAATATTTCCTACTAGTAAGTTCCCAACTCTTACACAATACTATTTATGGTTAAAATGTGAGAATTTAATGAGAACACTTCAAAAGACAGTGTGGTCTCAAATTCTAAAACAGAATATATTTATGGTTCTTAATATCCCATTCAACAGGGTCATGCTGTCTCCTAGAACTTCTCAGTGTCCTTCTGTAATAAAATTATTTTAAAATTTGGAGGCTGCAGAGATGGGCTCAGTGGTTAAGAGCATTGGCTGCTCTTAAGAGAACCTGGGTGGGGGCTGGAGAAATGGCTCAGCGGTTAAGAATACTGACTGCTCTTCTGAAGGTCCTGAGTTCAAATCCTAGTAACCACATGGTGGCTCACAACCATGTGTAATGAGATCTGATGCCCTCCTCTGATGTGTCTGAAGACAGCTACAGTGTACTTACATATAAATAAATAAATCTTTTAAAAGAGAGAGAGAGAAACAAAAAACAACAACCTGGGTTTAATTCCCAGCACCTATATATGTACATACATTCACAACCATCTTTAATTCCCAGCACCTACATATATAAATACATTCACAACCATCTATAACTCTAGTTGCAGGGCATCCAATACCCTCTTCAGAACTCTGTGGGTACCATGTGGTATACAGACATACTTGCAAACAAAATATCCATATAGATGAAATAAAAATAAAATAATTTTTAAAGTTTTAAAAAATATTTAAAATTTTTGTTGCTACATGTACATAAGGACAGTTTCTTATATTTTGAGCTTTGGGTTTTGGTTTTTTTTTTTTTTAATAAAAGGCTTCATATTGATTAAGCATCAAAATCACACTTTTTGTGTGTGTATGTCCTGATAAGATGTATAATTTTACACTTACTGGACATGGAATGTTTAAGATCAAAATTCAGTTCATTCCTAGAGACTTCCCAAGCTGGGCATGCTAGTGCGAGAGCACATCCGTGCTCTGAGAACTCGGGAGGCCGAGGCATGCATATTGCTGTGAGTTTAAGGTAGCCCTGGAAACTGTGTAAGACCCTGTTTCAGAAAAGCAAGCAAGCAACCACACAAAGGAACTTCCCATCTTGTAGGAACTGGATCTTGGATGATGGTTCACATGAAGGGAGGGTGCTCGCCAAGCAAGTGAGGGCAGTGTCCTTGTCACTACCTGCCACTGATTCTCTAATACTTATCTTTTCATTTCTGAGTGAAGTCATAATATAAAATATGAAATATGAAAATATGAAAGCTCTTAAAGTACCAGGCTAGTCTATTATCTGTGCCTTGTGTTATTATATATACTCTCTTAACTTCTTGATTGGGTTGATAAAAAAGGCTCACTCTTTTAGTAAAATCGTTGTTTAAATGCCTACTGCTAGAAGTCATGTATCAAATTACACACACACACACACACTTTTGGGTTGGTTTTTTGTTTTTGTTTTTGTTTTGTTTTGAGACAAGGTTTCTATGTGTAGTTCTGGCTGTCCTGAAGCACACTGTGTAGACCAGGATAGCTTTGAACTCAAAGATCCACCTGCCTCTGCCTCCCAGGTTTGGGGATCAAAGGTGTACAGAACCATGCCTGGCTCTCATTTTCATCTTATTTTAAAGCTCGGTTACTAAAAAAGGCTAGTTGCCGCTGAGTCCATCTCTCCACGAGATATACCATTCCTCCGGTAGTCTCTCCATTTGTCATTACTAAGATGTCCTAATTGTCTCAGTTAGGGTTCACTGCAAGTCTTATAAAGGACAACATTCAATTGGGGGCAGCTTAGTCTGTTGTTATCAGGGTAAGAAGCACACACAGTACCACGCAGGCAGACACGGTGCTAGGAAGATAGACCCGAAGGCAGCGGGAAGAGACTGAGACATATTTCTTCCAACAATGCCACACCTTCTCCAACAAGGCTATACCCCCTAACAGTGCCACTCCCTATCAGACTTTTGGGAGCCATTTTTTTCAAACTACCATACTAGTTTATTTTCAAAATGGGGTTACAAATACATCTTTTCATATCTCAAAATCAATCTGTCTGTTTGTGTCAGGATTGTGTAGCCCTGGCTAGCCTAGAATACTCTATATAAATTTAAGCTTACCTTGCGCCAGTCTCTTGCCTCTGCCTCTCAGGGTCTAAGATTACAGCCTGTGCCACCACCCCCAGCCATATCTCAAACTCTTATTTTAATAGTTTCCATTACCATATGCCTTGTTCTCACCTTGATGTGGAGCTGAGGAGTTTAGAAAATGATCATAATTGTTACTCCTACATCTTTTGGTCAGTTTTCAAAAATCCTGAAGCTTAGGTTGCACTCCGTACCAATTAAATGAGAGTGTCTGGAGGAGGGAGCCCCAGGCACTGGTGTTTTGAAGATTGCCAGATGATTCCAGTGTGTATAACAAGGTGGAAACCACTGACCTACTTGCCATATAATAACTTAGCCACTCCACCTCACCGTTACCTACTTTCTTGTCAGGGTTAAATAGATGACTTATAATGATGTATTTATCTACTTAAAAATGTTTATACGTTACATAAGTGTTCTGCAATTATCACTGTTTAAAAAAAAAGTCCCAAGCTTGTACTTGAGCTGACAATTTTGACTACTTTTCACTCTTTTGTTTTGTTTTGTTTTGTTTTTGAGACAGGGTTTCTCTGTGTAGCCCTGGCTGTCCTGGAACTCACTTTGTAGACCAGGCTGGCCTCGAACTCAGAAATCCGCCTGCCTCTGCCTCCCAAGTGCTGGGATTAAAGGCATGTGCCACCATGCCCGGCTACTTTTCATTCTTGATAAACTGCTTTGCCTTTGATCCCTATGAGGATATACTGAAGCGGTGTGTATGTCTGTGTGCGTGTGCGTGTGCGTGTGCGTGTGCGTGCGTGCGTGCGTGCGTGTGTGTGTGTGTGTGTGTGTGTGTGTGTGTGTAATTTTGTTTGTATGAGTATATTTTATCTTCTTTCCTTTTTACACATTTTCTTTTAAGTTTTTGTTTGTTTAGTTTTAGACAGGATCTAAATGTAGCCTCAGCTACATGAGCCTGTCTAAGTAGCTAAGACTGGCTTTGAACTTCCAACCCTCCTCCCTCTACCTCCCAAGTGCTAAGATTACAGGCATGTGCTATCACATCTGGCTATCCCCTTTAAGTAGATAATAAAAGGGCAATACTTTAAACTTTGTTGATCTGCTTGGATTCATACCTAGCTCCTGGGTGTGCTTTAATGAGTGAAAAAATGTCCTAAAATTGGGAATCTGGTGAAAAAACATACTTTATGATAATTTATAGACAACTTGTTCTTCTTGTCTAAAGACATGTCTGTTGAAGTCTGTAGCCTGAGGGGCTGAGAGTGAGTAAACCACCCTTTCTTTCTAGATCTTCATCTGCTGGTGGACGTGGCCTGCAAGCAGGAACACTTTCCAAAGGAGGAGGAGTTAAAAGAATGAGGAGGAGCTGGATGAGACGGTGACATTGTGCGCTAGCCACAGCTGGAGGGGACAGGCGCTGCACGTGACACACTGTTGGGAGTTTTTCAGTTCTGTTAAGGAAAAAAAAAAAGCATTTTTTTGTTTTGTTAATTGAGATTTTGTTAAATTGGAAATTGGGAGTTTGGTATTTACTACAACTGTTCAGTTCAGATTGCTTACCTTGACAAACTGCTAAACATCTAGCGGCCTTTTTTTTTAATTTTTTAAATTTTTTTTATGCTGCCCAGATTCCTTTCAAATGAAAAGTCCTGGCCTTCAAGAAGCATGTAAAAAATACTGTGTGATGGTACTGGAGCAGTGTGTGTGCTGAGTAGCTGTGATGCCGTTTTGAACTGTAGTCAGCACAGCGTCTGAAGTCACAGTGTGGTCCTTTAGGGAAGAGAAGAGGATGTGATAAACCAAGACACAGGAGGTCACCAATAGCACAAGTCCGAGCGGGTCAGGGAGCCCAGGGAGGAGGACGTGCTGGAAAACGCTCATTTTCTAAGTGATTAACCAAGAACGTCTCTTGTTTCTGAACCCACGTCCTGTTTCAAGAGCAAGGCATCCGGACTTGGCCCATCCATCATACTAACAGCCTCTGATTCTTTAATATTAATGGGAGTGTTTTTTTCCATTTTCATGTCTTTCTTTAATTTGAATGAATAATTATCATAAATATTAAGAAAGTTTTGTTAATATCACTTACATAAATGTCTTCTAAAATATTTAATTTGTTTAATTATATTTATAAATGCTGATATATGTAAAAGTTTTAAAGCTTTGTATTTTTATTAACATTGCAGAATAGAAGGATTAAAGGATACATGTGTAATTTTATTTTTGAAGGGTAAATGTACAATATGTAAACAAAAACATTGAGAAGTTTAACATGTTTTCTTATTTTAGATTTTTACATTCAGCTAGTATAAATTCTCATCTATAAAAGGTATTGTGTGCAAATTTGGGGGGAATTGCTTGGTATCGTTTACTGGAAGCTATGCTGTAATTTAAAACAAACTTATATTTGATATATTAAATGGCTTAAGCTTCTGAGAGACTTTTGGACAGTGTAGTAGACTATCACCATTTTTCTTGTCCCTCTGTTGGATTGTGCACTTGAGTAGTCGGATTGTGGGGCTGTTTTTAAGGAGAGGAAGGACATTTTGGATGTTCAGTTTTTGTAGTTGGTCCATGTCCACCCAATGACAGCAAGAACTTTTGTGATTTAAAGGATTTTAAGGACTAGAACTTTCTTGCTGAATACCACCCCTACCCCCCCCACCCCCACCCCGGTTTCCTAATAAGCGCTGCAGAAATAAAAGGAAAGTCTGTGGATTTAAAGCTAATGAAGCAAGCAGCGCTTCATGTGGCGTTGCCACTGTACCAGCCATTGTGGGTTCACAGCTCGCTTCCTGCTTTGTGCTGGGCCTTCCCAATGGCATTAGACCCAGAAGTGTTGCAGAGATCGAGCTGCTCTGGAGGGTGAGCTCTGGATTAGTCCACAGCAACTCAGTTTAGTTTTGAAACTAGGTTTTGAAAAATGACTCTCTGACCATCTAATTAGACTATTGGTGCTCCTTCCTGGGCACCTAATCATTTTTACTAGGGAGGCTTAAAAGACACTCAGACGATTGAGACGTCTACATCTATCCATGCCAAATGTCTTGGCAAAATATGTGAAAAGGAGACCCGGCTTCTAATGAAGGACCTTTGCCTTTTCTCTGTCACATTGAAGGGCTAATAGTTGATAGGTGATAGTTCTTCCCCTCAAGATGCCTTTCTTAGTCTTGTGGCTATGGAAAGAGGTCATACTTTTAGAGGAACGTGTGTCAGGCAGGAGCCTTGGCACAGACATGGTTTCAGTGGTCTTAAGGCTTGATCAATGAAATGCCTTGATCAGCTCTCCAAACATTTTTATATATGAGCACACCAGATAAAGGAGCTGGATCTCCTGCTCTACTCACATGCCTGGAACCCATCTCCTAAAGCCATCATCAGTGACTTGTGCAAATAGCAAGCAGTCAAGTGAAATGTGCACGTGAACTAGCCAGCAGGGCCTGACACACACTAAGTTCCTGTCTAGCACCTCTGCATTTCAGCACCTTAAGCAACAATAAAATGAATGTTCCAACTAGACTCTTGTCTTGGTTGTTTTACTGTTTTATTGGTTGCCAATAGAAAATTTAGTCGTTATAAGCAGCTGGGTAACGTACAAAAACTAAATGCATTCTGTTTTTCAAAGAATCTGATTTCTCTCTCTCTCTCTCTCTGCAGTGCTGGAGATGAGCTCAGAGCCTGGCACGCATGCTAGGTGAACACTGTACCTGTCTCCTTGTTGAGACAAGATCTTGCTATATAGACCAGGCTAGCCTTAAACTTGCAGTGATCCTCCTGCCTCTGTATTTGGAGTTCTGCATTTCAGGTGTGTGGCAATATACACAGTCTGCACTAAGGTTATTTTTGGCTATATAAAGAGTTAGAGGCCAGCCTGGGATCTGTGAGACCAAGACACTGTCTCAACAAAACAGTTGTCCAAACCTTTAAAAATATTCCTTTTAAATAACGATTAAAAATTAAATGTTTTTAAGAATAAGAACAGTTCTTATACATACTTCACAGAGTCCTGGGTTTTAGAAAAGGATGAGTCGTCTTCAGTAACTTTAGTCAATCCAGACAGGAAAGTGGTTGCTAAAGATGCTCTGTCAGATGCATAAGCTGAGGCTGGGGCTGGGGCTGAGGACGCCACTGAGACACAGAGCACTGGCCCCACATGCACAGGCCTGCATTTAGACGTCACAGACACCACAAAGAACACAGTGCCATCTCTAGCATTTTCAGGAAGGGGGCTATGGCATATCAGACCTAATTTGAATAATAATTTACCTTGTCATTTTGGTAATGTAAGTGAACTATGTATTAGTACACTAAAGTACAGAGTTGTTTGGCTTGGTCCCAAGTTCGTGATAAATTTATTTCATCATTTCCAGATTTCAGAATTTCCTTGAGAAAGAACAACCAACTTTATAAGTTTATATTTTTAGTTTTCAACTAAGTATGTATATTAACTATTAGTTGATTACTCTGTGAGTTTCAAGAAGGAAAAGGTGCAGTCTACTTAGAAGATATTTTGTTGTTTCTCTTTACCCTGAAGATATTTAACTTGTACTAGTGTTCTATAATTACATGTAGTTTTCATTATTTTTATATGTCACTCTATTGCCATGGTTAAGAGCAAAACATTTGTGCTAGTGAGATAGCTCAGCAGCTAAAGCCCCATGAAGTCTTGATGACCTCTGAATTGGAGCCCAGAGCTCCATGTAAAGGAGGAGGGAAAGAAGCAAGTCTACAAACTTGTCCTTTAACCTTCACACCTGTACCCCCCATTCCTTCTCTCTCTCTCTCTCTCTTCCTCCCTCCCTCCCTCCCCCCTCTCTCTCTCTCACACACACACAGAATTATACATTTTTAAATTTCAACAAATTTACTTCAGAGCTAAACATGATAGACTATGCTTGTAATCCCACCTAGAAAGTTTAAGCAGGAATTTCAGAAGTTATTGGCTAGCCTGAGCTAAAAATGAGATAACTACCCCGTTTTCGAAGAAAAAAATTTAGAAGTTCTCTCTCCCAGGTTAGTTATTAACTATAAAAACTCTGAGACCATCTTAAACCTATATAGAAAAGTATCAGTGGGCAACTTAATGCTTTCAGAGATATTATATTACTTAATCCTTACAGCAAGCCTACTATTGCAATTATCCACGGGGCATTTTTTTTTGACAGGGGGTCCTGATATAGCTGACTGACCTGGAACTCACTCTACAGGCCAAGCTAGCCTCCAATCAACAACAGTCCACCTCATTAAGTTTTGTGACTACTAATATTACAGTTTGAGCCACTATGCTTGGTTAATTATCCACATTTTACACATTCCCAAACAGGTTCATCTATATATTAAATTAAAACACAGAACTTCATCATAATCATTTAAAATATATACATTTCAACAGAGTTGAACATTCACATTGTTGTTTATGAATAGAATTTTGAAAAATTCTACTAGTTCAACCATGGAATGCCGACCGTGGGCTGGAGGGATGGCACAGGCTAAGGTCACTGACCAGAGTTGGAGTCCCAGCATTCACATGTGGCTTATAAACATCTGTAACTGCAGCTGCACAGGGTCTTACACCCTCTTCTGGCCTCTCACAAACATGGTATACAAACATACATGCAGACAAAACATCCATACATATCAAGTACAATTTTAAAAAGAAATGTCAAATATAATTTTGTAAATTTAAATATTACAGTATTCAAATATGAAGATTTATAAAGAGCTATATTGCATGAATGTAGTAATTAGCTAAATTTAATCTTTTTACCTATACCGTTTTTATTAGACATATTTAACTTTTAAGAAAAGATTTATCTTATGTGTGTATGGGTGTTTTGTCTGCAGTGCCTGTGGAGGCCAGACAAGGGTGTTGGGTTCGCTGGAACTGGAGTTGTAGATGGTTGTGAGCCACCATGTAGATGTTGGAAACTAGACCTCAGCCCTCTGGATGAACAGGCAGCCAGTGCTCTTAACCACTCCAGCTCCAAGCATAGGTTTAACGCTTGGCTTCTATATGCAGACTAACTTACAGTCTTACACTTGACCCAAAGAGTAAGAGGGAAATAACAGATTCCAGACTTCTGACAGCAACCTGATTTGAGAGATCCACATACAGGTGCAGCGTAGGCAGAACTACTGAACTTAAATTAGTAAGAACTGAAGAAAAGCTATGCAGAAGTCTTTCCACAGTGGCAAACATAAGCAAAAACTACTCCGTATAAGATCTCTCAATTCTGGCTTTGTGCCATTTGTAGACACTAAAACATGGAAAGAATAGAGATCTATTTGAATTTGTAACTGCAAGACTTTGCGCCGTTCTTTTGTCTTTTGGATGTCTTTGTTTTCTGTTTCGTTCCTCATGCCACCGTGCTAGTGCTTACAGAACAGACACGTTTGGGTGGCCCTGATTTATCTCCTGTGGGGAAAGGTAAGGACTGATTGAACTGCGTGCAGTTGGGCTGTCGCTCACTAGGGGGAGTAAAAGAGCAAGAGACAGAAAGAGAGGGGGTTGGGGGGGGGGGGACTTTTGGTTAAGTTAGTGAGTGCGTGCACCAAAGAGGAGGAGGGGCCGGCTTGCGTGTAGCGGCTCCACCCTCACTTTGTCAGCAGGTAGAGAGCGTGATTGCAGTCCCAGGGGAAGAAGTCAGAGCTGGTACACCAATTACAAACCACAGGTTTCCTGCTGTAGGGAGCTGATCCAGAATTGTCTTTCTTGAAAGGAAGCACTTCAACCCTGCCTCCTTCTGAACTTCCAAGTCCATCCACGATTCAGGGATACCGCCTTCTCCCTCTGGGATCTTCTGTGGTTTGGGTAGTGAATGTTCTATTTCCTATTTCGTTTCTCATCTCTTCCAAGAGCTGACCATTTATTTAATAATCCGTACAGAGGCGGAGGGAGAAGACTTTTGTTAGATTTTAGAGACGATTTTGGATCTTCTTTAAGCATTTCCAGAGTTCTTGAGGAGGACAGTAGCTCTCGTCCTGGAATAAGTTTTTTTCTGATCTACATGGATTACTTTTTCCGGCTTCGGAATTTCTCAGCACCTACCTGTAGTGCGAGCACTTGGTCTGATTGCAGAGTGAGAAGGTGGAAGCGGGAGCCGTACTGGGTTAAGCAGCTCAGGTCTTTTTTAAAGCAGGATTTATAAAAGCATAATTGAATTTGTTTCACCCCCCGTGGACTCCAGTGGGCCCGACAGCGCAACAGGTTTGCAGATTTCTTTTGAAATTCTTTCTTGTTTTCTCCCTCACTCTGTCTCGGCGAAAGTAAAGAATCTATAGAATAGGTTTGCGTTCAAGTCGCTTGGCTTTTCAGCACTTTTTCTGAAGACTTTATAGGATTTTAAAACGACTTCAAAACACAGCATATTTTGTGGGTGAAGTGTATTTATAGTTACTTAAGGGTGCGCATTTTAAAAATCTGATGTTTATAAAGAATCCAAAGTTTCCTAGGAGCATAGAAATACCCCAGGTCTCCTCAGCCTGATTTTTTTTTCAGGGTGCTCAACTTAGAGCCTCTCTACTCCCCCTATCTTTAACTCTCCGCCCCCTCAAGGAATTTGAAAACTTAGGAATAGTCCTTTGTTTTTCTCCTGAATCTAGAAGATTACAGATTGTAAAGTCTGCATGTGTTTCCACAGCATTCTGAGGAAAGTCAAAGCCCTCTGTATTCTCAGACGGAGAATAAACTCTGCAATCCCTAAGCGAGAAAAGAAAGTGGAAACAGAAATATGAATTTTAGCTGGGAAAATAATTGCAAAACTAAACTTTTCAAGTATCTCAAAAGGGAAATTGGAAGAGATTTTGATACTCAGATTAATTCTGTTGTATGTCAAAGATATATGAATTTGTGCCTAATTTTACAGGCACTTTTGGTGGAACACACACACACACAATAATATATTGTAGTTCTTTAAAAGGATATAAATTCAGTAGGCCTAGAACTCTGGAATATGCTGAAACACAATTTAGCATGGACATTTTAATGAGTACATGCTGTAGCATCTTTAGACATCCCTCCAGGTGGGGCCTGATTAATTTCCACTCTTCCCCTATTAAAAAGAAAACCTCCTCATGGACTTTCGCCATTTACAGTTGACATTTTTTTCTGGCTTAAAAAGGGCAGCATGTCTTCTGAGCTGAAGTTCCTCCCTCACCTCCGATGCGCTGCTTTAGCCGTTTACTGACCTTGTTTTCTTCATCGGCCTTGGGTTTAGTGCCTCAGAAATCTGATACATATGGAAGACCAGCAGCAAGTGATCTGACATAATACCAATCCATGTTTGTATCTAAAGCACATTTGGAAATTCCAAAGAGAAGAGGTGGTGTTTCTGTATTCGCAGTGACGATGGGAGAAAAGGACATACCTGCCCCAGAGGTGGGCTGAAAAGGCCATCTTCTCCTCCCAGTCAGGAATACCCCCTGTGCTTGGGAATCTACTTTAGAAAAAGGAAGGACCGGAATCTGACTTGGCTCTCTGAAACGAAGGACTAACATCTTTCCCCTTCCTTGTCTGCACTGAGGACCTGCCTTTGGGATGAGCTAGCAGTAGAAGCAGTATGCATGGCCGAAGAGCATTGATGCAGCTGGTAGCATGAGTGGTGGCCTCCAGCTGCAGCTGGCTGTCCTCTGGCCCTGGCTGCTGATGGCGACCCTGCACGTAGGCTTTGGACACACGGGACTGGTGCTGGCGGCAGCAGTGGAGTCTGAAAGATCAGCAGAACAGAAAGCTATTATCAGAGTGATCCCCTTGAAAATGGACCCCACAGGAAAACTGAACCTCACTTTGGAAGGCGTGTTTGCTGGTGTTGCAGAAGTGACTCCAGCAGAAGGGAAGCTAATGCAGGCAAGTAGAATGCTGTTCTGTTTTACCTTCCGTCTGCTTGAAAGTTTGGCAAAGTGAAAACCCACGCAAGGGGTTAGTGTTGTATTTATTCATGTTTTGTGAAGACATTGCTTTATTGGTAGTGTAAGGCATATTCTTATTTATATTTGAATATATATATGTATATGTATATATATATATATATATATATATATATATATATATATATATACATATTCTGTATTTTAGAAGGTAATTTGCTTATTTTAACTTACATTGCATTATCTCTTGGGTTATACATAATAAAACTTTTCTTTACAAATGTATTTGGAGCACTATTTTGATAGATGAAAATACAAGTATTTATTTAATTGACTTGAGGAACATAGCTTAAATCCTGTTAAATTGTAAATGTTAATTTTAATGATGGAGGTACCCCGAAATTCTAGACTGCCCCTGAAACATATTTGATTACCGTGTCACTTTTAAAGTTCGGTCAAGCTTGAATGCTATGGCTGGCTTCCTACCACGTGTGGCTCCCTGCTGCTAATCCCCAAATGGAGAGGACTAGGTCACAAAATGGACCCAGCGTCTGCACCGGGTCCTGCTCCTTCTGGTCCAGTTTTTAAATGTACAGTTCAAAACTATAAAAGTTTATCTGACTTTTTTTTTGACTCACAGAGTTTTTCTTGACACAGTTTCTTAGGCTTCAGGCTGTAATTTAGTCACCATCTACCTTTTCTTATATGTTGAATTTATTAACTCACGAGGGCCATAGTCTTCCTTAAGGCCAATTGCTCATTCCTATGGTGAAGACAGAAGTTGGTGAGCTGTGGATTTGGTTGTTTTGTTTTGTTTTGTTTTTTAATGGGCAATCTACTGTCTTACTTCATTAAAAGATGTTGCTTGCTTATTTGGTAAAATAACACTTCTTGCTGTAGTTATTGGAGGCAGGTTTAAATATGATCAGCCTTAGCAGCCAAAGTCAGATTTTTATTTTGTGATACGTATGGAGTATGAATTTTAGTTCATGGTTATATGAATTAAAACATTTTGATATTTACAGAGAGAAAGAACTTGAAATTAATTATTTCTTAAAAATGAATATTTTAACTAGGCATTGTACCCCATGCCTTTAATCCCAGCACCCAGGAGGCAGAGGCAGATGGATCTCTTCGAACCTAAGGACACCCTGGCCTACACCACAAGTTCCAGGACACCCGGGGAGACATAAAGAGACCATAACTCAAAAAAAAAAAAGGCATTTTTATATATGATTTAGTGGTTCTGCATTTCACTTCTTTGCTGGTATTTCGAAACTGCGATAAATAAAGAGGATAAAGAAATTGAGATAGAAAGTTCTGCTGGTTGGAAAGACAGACTGCAAAATTGCCGTGAGATTTGATATTTATGAGAGGCTATTTATCATCTAAGTTGGCTCTAGGCTGGAGTTAGGAGGACTTAAAGCTGGAATAGTAACTCATTGGTAACAGAGGGATGGTCTTGTATCCCTAATAGCCTGAAGCCTGCGGTGCCTGCCTTGTGAATTTTAGCAAAGAGTTTTACCAGTAAGCCATCTGTGTAGTCCGAGGAGTCAAGCTAATTCTGCCCCCATGAAAGCTCGTTCCGTAACTCAGTGATCTGCTCCATGGTTCAGCGTCCTCTTTCGGTTCACATTGGCTGGCTTCTCTTTTGGTAAAACTCTTCCCTAAAAATGTCTGTATTTTCATAAAGGAAGGGACCTATCAATCAATTTTTAATCCACAGCAGTTAACTAAATTTTCTTAATCACTCCTGAAGACAACCTTTTTAAATAAACCTTGTAAAATCTATATACCTTTCTTCGTTATTCGATTCACTTTTTCAAAGAGCTCTGGTGTTTGGGATGTTGCTTTGTGTGTCTCGAATCCATGCTGTTTGTTCTTTATCAGATTACACGGAAGTCGGTTTACTCGTGAGATTGCCTAACCAAGCCTTCCATTGGAAGTTCTGCCTCTGTCTCTGGGTCTGCAGTTTAGCTTTCTTAGTAGATAGCTGTATTGTACAATACTACAAATGAATAGTTCCTTGTATTCTGTTTATGAATTAATTCTTATTAAGATTAGCTGTCTCTAAATCAGTTGGATCTTGTAATACTGAAGTACTGTACATGGGAAAGTTTATATAAAACAGTGGTTGTAAAAAGCATAACCTTGTCACTCTGAACATTAAACATTTCTTTACACTGTCCCAAATTAATTCAGGATTCATCCACTTTTATGAAAACCAAATTAATTAGATTTCATTTGTATCACACACTTAATTTTCCTTAGAAGAAGGGGGCCCGACTGTGACAATGTAACCTTCCTGTGACAATGTTGCCATCCCCTGACATTGTAGCCATTCTGTGACAATGTGACATACCCCTTTTGCTTAATAAGGAAATAGAGCATGTACCTGCCTTTAAAATTATTTTTTTCTCAACTTTTTCTGATGGTTCTAGTTTTCATACACAAGCATTGGAAAGCCGGGCAGTGAGAAATTTTTGTCTAGATTCTTAGTCCTCACTTTCTATGTTTAGATTTCTCCTTGTTAGCAGTAATATCTAGACCTGTTTCTTTGCTCTCTCTGTCTCTCTGTCTATCTCTGCCTCTCTGTGTACATGTTCGTGTTTGTGTTCGTGTGTGTGTGTGTGTGTGTGTGTCTGTGTCTGTGTCTGTGTATCTGTCTGTGTGTCTATGTGTGTGTGTGTGTGTGTGTGTGTGTGTGTGTGTGTGCGCGCGTGCTGCGCACTGGAAGAAACTGAAGAGGAGCTGTCTTTGCTACTATAGCCTTCTACTTCCCAAGTCTTCTCTTTTCCTCAGAATTTCCCATCTTAGCCCTGCACAATTATATTTCTGCTTTGCCCCTAAGTTTTGTCTTTGAGTTACTGTGTCTTCCTAATCTTGCTGTATGTTTGCCATCCTCTTTGCAGTGTCCACCTCTCAGGCTCCCCCTCCATTTGCCAAGCCTTCCTTTCCTTGTCTCTAGTTCCTTCTGCTTCCCCGCCCCTTTTGTCTTCCACTCCGTTTGCACACTTAGAATAACTTACCACTGCTATTCTGATCTGTTGGGTTTTTAAACTCATCATCAAAGAAAACAGACAACCCAGAAAGGACAGGCTAAAGAGAATCTTGAGACCTCCTAATACTTGGTGGTGACTTACGAAGAGTATTCTTACATGGTAGCGATTACAACTTATACATATTTTTATTTGAACATATTCTTCATTTCCTGGCTCCACCATTGCTGATGAAACATATCCTAGAACTGTCTGATGTCCAGCTTTCTGCCTTGCTTATATTGGATTAGTGTTTGTTTCTGTTATTACTGCCTAGTGATGTTGTTGGTGTTGCATCTATACATGCTTGTCGTCATATTCTCTCTTAAGTATTAGCTAGAAGGACTCCAAGTTTTCTCCAAGCAAAAGAACACAAGGATCTTAGCACAAGAGAGGTCACCAGCTCCTTGGCTATCACATTCTTCCTGCTCAGCTGGTTGTCCTGGATTTTCTTAGACTCCAGGATAAAGTTATGACCAAGATTAGAATGCACTCCCTGGAGGTGGCAGACTGCAGTGGGAGCGGGGCTAGTTGCACAGTGTGAAGCTAGCTGCAGGGATAGGGAGAAAGCGCCTCCTGGAAAAACCCTTTGCCGGGATCTCCACTTGCCTCCAGTCCCCTACTTATCAGCATGTACATTATGCTCTCTGAATTTTCACTTTATTTGTATTGAGCACCTGAAACTTTTAATTGAAGGTTTTGGCCAGTGTTAGACAATCTAATGTTGCAAGCTGTAGACCTAAAGAATTAACTAACCCCAAGTGGCTGTCCCATTGGAACAGAATAGCCTTTACCTCGGTGGGTGTCTATGACATTGAGCTGTATATGTTACAGTGGAGAGGGCACCAGAGCGCCACTCTCAGGCTCATCCTGGGCACACAGTATTCTACCCCCTCTAATAACGGCTGAATTTCTATTTTTTTCCTCATTTTGAGTTTCAGTGCAGAAATGAGTAAATCAGAATGTTTACCCAGGATCTCTGTTACAGTTTTAAAATATGATGACTACTAACTCAGGAACTCAAAGAATACATTTTAAAATAACATGCATTTAATTGACATTGCTTAAGTGAGTTCCTTAGATGCAGACGTCAGAGTAGATTTTATGATATTTTTGCTTTGCTGCCAGCCTTTAAAAGAACTACAGAGTAAATATTCAAGGTACAGTCAGCTCTCAGTTATTTATGCTAATG
The DNA here is from genome assembly GCA_902729485.2 of Mus minutoides. Classification (NCBI taxonomy): domain Eukaryota; kingdom Metazoa; phylum Chordata; class Mammalia; order Rodentia; family Muridae; genus Mus; species Mus minutoides. The sequence goes on from LR750415.1 coordinate 200,914, forward strand.
AAGATACAGAAAATATAATTAATAATTGGCTTTGGAATGTATTCAGAAATGCACGATCAGATACTAAGCCCGCTGAGGCCTTCTAGATCTGTTTGTTTTGTTTTTGTTTTTTTTTGTTATGAATCTGGTATCTGGAGGCTAGGAGAAGCTGCAGAATATTTTTTAAAACTTTTTATTTGTGCATATGGGTGTGTTGCCCCACATGTGTGTGTACCTGTTGTATACCTGGAACCTGAAGAGACCAGAAAAGGGCATTGGATCCTCTGGAACTGGAATTACAGACAGTTGTGAACTGCCATGTGAATTGCCAGTGCTGGGAATTGAACCCAGGTCTTCTGGAAGAGCAGCCAGTGCTCTTAACCCCTGAGCCATCTCTCCAGCCCAAGCTGCAAGATATTGATAATGGTGCTTTTCAGGTCAAAAGGGAATCTCTTGCTGAGTGTGATGGCACTCCATTATTATTCCAGAACTCAGGAGACCAAAGGCAGTAGAATTATGAATTAGAAGCGAACCTGGACTCCACAGTGGAGTCAAAGCCAGCCTGGGCCATTTGTTTCTACTTAACAAAGAAGCAAAACAGAATAAAATCAACAAGAAGATGTGTCCTTTATAATTATCTATATAAAGTAGATGTGTGTGTGTTCTGTATTTCATATAGAAATGAAAAGGTTTAAGTTAAAATTCATAGATATTTTTCACTAATAATAAGTGAATTGTGTTTCACTCTTGCCCCGTCATCTCTGCAGTGCCCTTCAGCAGCTTTTTGGTTTTTCGAGACAGGGTTTCTTTGTATAGCCCTGGCTGTCCTGGAACTCACTTTGTAGACCAGGCTGGCCTCGAACTCAGAAATCCGCCTGCCTCTGCCTCCCAAGTGCTGGGATTAAAGGCGTGTGCCACCACTGCCGGGTGATTTCACTTATTTTTAAAGAGGTTCTTTGCATTTTGTTCCCTTGACAAGAGTGTTTTGGCCCTTTGTGGGCTTTATTTTTCTTCCCCTTGGTTGGTAAATACAACAGAGGGAACCATAGATGAACACTGTATTATTACAGCATTGGCATCCAGATATGGTGGCAAGGTATCATAGAGAAGAATGTGAGAATGGGATCCATTTAATTTACATAGTAATTTTCTCCCAAGAAGCCAATTTGATTCCCAAATTCTTGCCACCCAGATAAGAAGAGGTAACATTTTACTGAAAATATATATACTGAGGGCAAGGAGCCAAGAAGAGAGATGCACAGAGAGATGCACAGAGAGATGCACAGAGAGATGCACAGAGAGATGCACAGAGAGATGCACAGAGAGACGCACAGAGAGATGCACAGAGAGACGCACAGAGAGAGACGCACAGAGAGATGCACAGAGAGATGCACAGAGAGATGCACAGAGGCAGAACCGCCGTGCTTGATAGGACACGGAAGAGAGATGTAGGAGCTGGAGAGAAGGCACAGAGGTTAGGAGCACTTGCTGGGGACCCTGGTTCAGTTCCTAGCACCCACAGCTGTCTGCAACCCTGACTTCAGATCTGACATCACCTGGCCTCTGCAGGCATCAAGTATACATGTGATACACAGGCATACATGCAGGGGAAACACACATACACATGAAGCAGTCATTTAAAAACCTTTAAAAAATAGAAGTAAGAATCTATTTTTATTTGATTGTTTGGTTGAGACAGGGTAGCCCTGTGTAGACCAGGCTGATCTGAATTCACTATGTAGACTTGACTGGCCATAAACTTCAAGAGATCTGCTAGCCCCCTGCCTCTTGGGTGTTATGATTAAAGGTGTGAGAAATCTATTTTTTAAGATATCTGAGGACGCAGGCTTCCATGGGTCCAATTTGCAATATTGTGAAGAGCTAAAATATTGTTAATGGCCAAGATAGTTCCTACTTGGATATATATGTTGCTCAGTGTGATAAATCCATCAAAAAAAAAAAAAAACTGTTGATGAAGCAGCAGGGCATGGTGGCACATGTCTTTAATCCCAGCACTTGGGAGGCAGAGGCAGGCGGATCTCTGAGTTCCAGGCCAGTCTGGTCTACAGAGTGAGTTCCAGGACAGCTAGGGCTGTACAGAGAAACCCTGTCTTGAAAAAACAAAAACAAAAACAAAAACAAAAACAAAAACAAAAACAAACCTATTCATGAATCAGCTTTGCAGCTTCATCTCAGAAAGGCCTTTGCACTCACCTTCTGCCCTGCTCTACTGTTCTTTTGAGAATTGCTGGAGTAAAAGCCCAGGTCTATACAGTGATGACCTGACCCTGCTCCCTTCCCTTCCTCTGTCTTCTCCCCATCCCTTCAGTTAGACCATGTGTATCCTACCCCAGGGGAGGTTTCTTATTAGCCTGTCAGGTGGAGCCACCTATACCCAGGCACTTTCTTTCCCTTAGTCCCCCGAATGCCATCCCTGGGTGACAAACCAGCCTCGATGAGGCCTTCCTCCACCACCATTCGTTTGTAGGCCTCCTTGTTCTCTCCATGACCCATATTCCCTGCCATGATTTAGTTTTCTTTTCCAAATCATTGTCTCTAATGACATTTTATTTTTCTTGTTGGCTGTCTCCTCTTTGTAAACTGTGAATGCTATGAAAACAGATTTTTGGAGATGGATTCCAACCATTCTCACTAGGCAAGCACTCTTTCATTAATCTACATTTCGGGCCCTAATTAGCACTTCTTTTCTGTGTGTTTGTTTGCTTATTTGGTTATGAGTGGTTTTGGTTTTGAGACAGGGTCTTACTGTATAGCTATGGTGAGCCTGGAGTTTCTTGTATATAACAAGCTGGTCTTGAACTTGTTGCTATCATCCTACCTCTATTTCCAAATTGCTAGCATTACCAAACCCAGCTCCTGACTCAGTGTTTATTTCATAGCTAGTTCAACCTTTGCTTCTTAGGAAATTCTGGTTTTCTAAGAAGGAGTATTGGGTACTGAGTTTAAGTCCTTGATTACAGAGCATTAACATATATATGAAGGAGTCCACCTTCTTAGTTATTAAATTTGTGATTCCTAATACTGGTTTTGAGATACTCTAAAGCAGTGTTTTTTTCCTGCCTCTGTCTGTCTGTCTGTCTGTCTGTCTGTCTGTCTCTATGTGTTGCTAGAGATTGAAGCCAAAACCTCGTACATGGTAAGCAAGTGTTCTTCTAATTGAGCTATATATACTCACCTCCAGACTTGGTATTTTAAAAAAACCAAGCTTAATAGCTTTTTGTTTTTAAATAACTGATAAGCTACTGAACATTAAGTAGCTAATATAAGCATTGTAGTTCAAGGGAAAATGTGTCCCATGATTTTTAGTACTTTAGAATTTGTGTTGAATTTACAAATTTAGGAACACCAAAATGATTTAAAATTGTAAGCCTAAAGGCAATATTATTTCTCAAGATAACAAGTTAGATAATGTAAAACTTCTGATCCCTGAGTTAAAACACTGGTAGTTCTTCAATTGTTTATTTTTATATGTACACTACTTGTGTAGTGAGAGAAATGACCATAATACAAGTACACTTTTAAGTTGAATTATCAGACACTTGTCAACTCAATACCACTATGGACCCAATAGTGCCTTCCTTGCCCATACTAGACAAACTATCAGTCTTGTGCAAGCAGATATCTGGACAGTCTGCTGTTGATGCTTGTAATTACATGACAGTTGAGGAATACTGTTGTCACCATTGTCTGTAGAATACGTTGGCTGAAACTAGAGGCCTTGTGTTTTATGTCTAATACTTTTGCTGTTTCCTATAATGTGCATGCCGATGTTTATTTTTTGTTGTTTTTCCAAAAACATTTTCTGTAGTCTGGTCAATTAACCACTCTAAAAGAAACCTTTTCAATGGTCCAGGTTTATGTGCTCTTATTTATGTGTTCCCCAGTCTTTCTCTTATATTCTCATGGCCACTTCTTCTTTACCCTTGTGAAGAACTTAGTAGCTCTATGTTGGAATCAAGGTCTACTACTATAGTGTTTTCGGTTGCTATACTAAATGATTTGGGTGTGGGAGTTGGGGAGGGATAAGCATCAGTTATCCCACCTGGTAAATCATCAAGATTCAAGGTGGAATAAAGTACCTACTCCATTCTTTTCATCTCACAGATGAAGAGTTGAATCCAAGAAAATTAATGTTTGTCAGCCAAAGAACTGGTATATCTTCCTGTGATATTTTTAGCCAAGTTTATTCATTTTAAACAATATTTTGTATTTGCTGGAAATATAAAAACCAAAGAGTCTATTAAGAAAACAATGTAGCTGAACACAGTGACATGTGTAGCTATAGTGACATGTGTGATTCCAGAATTTAGAAAACTCAGGCAGGAGAACTGCTGAGAGCTCAGGGCCAGCCTAGGCTACATAACAAGCCTGAGCAACATAACAAAAAAATACCCCCCTCCCAATTTTTAAAAAAGATTTGTTTATTTTATGTATGTGAGTACACTGTAGCTGTCTCAGACACACCAGAAGAGGGCATCAGATCCTGTTACAGATGGTTGTAAGCCACCATGTGGTTGCTGGGAATTGAACTCAGGACCTTCGGAAGAGCAGTCAGTGCTCTTGACCGCTGAGCCATCTCTCCAGCCCCCAATTTTTTTTTTTAAGTAAGCTGGCATGGAGGCTCATACCTGTGATCCAGCACTAAGGAGGCTGGTCAGGTGAGCCAGGTAAACAGTGAGAGCTTGTCTCAAAAACAGCAGCAGCACACAAAAACCAGAAACAGGGTTGGAGGGATGGCACTGGCTGCTCTTACAGATCACCAAGTTCACATAGCAGCTGTAACTCCAGTTCCAAGGGAACTGATGTCCTCCTTTGCCTTCTGTGGGGGCCAGGCACGCATAGACATATACACTGGCAAACACCTATAAACATAAAAAAAAATTTAAAAAGCAATGATTGATTTTTAAAAGTTATAGTACTGGGGATATAGCTCAGTGGTACAGGATTTGTCTTGTATGCAAATGGCCCTAAGTCTGAGCTTAAGTACCACAAGGGAAAAAGCATTCTGTCCGTCTGTTGGTCCATCTGTGGTAGATTGATAGTCCTAGACTCAGGAGGCTGAAGCAGAAGGATTGTAAGTTCAAGACTTGCTTGGACCATAGAATAAGACCCTGTCTCAAAAGAAAGAAAACATTACAGATTACATTGAGATGTCTTTCACCTTTGATCCCTAATCAGTTAGAAGGCATGCTTTAAAACAAATCAAGAAAAAAAAATACTCTGTCACAATTTAGCATTACTTTTTGTGGTTCATGTCATTTTATTCTGCATAAAAGCCACTGTAGGCCTAGTGGTCTATAACCTGGATCTGTCATCTGAAAGCAAGATGCTCTTGGAAGTCTAAGGTGAGAAACCTCATCACAGGTAGAAGCTCTACTGGCTTCCCTGGATGCTAACAATGGCGGTCCCCTCCTGTGCCTGTAGGCTGTAAGCCTTACTAGAGGAAGTCACAGCACAGCACCTTACCTGATCCAACTAAGGAGACCCGTCTTAAACAGCAGAAAGGGCAGCCTGTGGTGAATGGCAGAGGAAAGTTACAGGGGTAAAAGCTCCAGAGCTCTAGTTTTTATTCTCTCCAGAGTCGGTCAAAATGACTGTAGAAGGCTGGGTGTGACTCAAGTAGCAGGGCACTAGGCCAGCATCAGGAGGCTCTGGGGTCAGGCCCTAGCACCACAAGTAGGTAAATAAAAGTGAAAACAGAATTAAGCAAAATGAAAGAAAATGACTATAGCAACTCAGCCTTGAGTTCCATGTGATTGGAGCAAAATAAAGAATATTAGGTTTTAACCCAAGCAGTTTCCAGTAGCTGAAAGACAGAGAACAGCTGCCGCCCCCCCCCCCCTCCTTGATGAGTTACAATGTGTCGGGTGTAGTCCTGCGTGGCTGTGCTTCTCAGTGACTCCTCTGTAGATGTCCAAATAACTAAACACGCTGCCTTTCATTCAGATTGCAACCAGATTTTCCAAAATGGGCAAGAAGTTTCTGTTGATACATTTAGCTTTAAATAGAATTCTATATAGTAGGAACTTTGAGTGAATAATTTCAAGTGTTTTGGCTTTGATTCTTTAATCCATAAAGAACATTCCATGAAGTTAAAAAAATGAGATTTATCACATAGAAGGTGAAGTATTTGGATACATCTCCATTTAACAATAAGAATAACAACATTGATTCTTAATATTAACAGTTGTTTGAGAGGTAATCTTATGCACCCCAGGCAGGCCTTGACCTCCTTATGGAGCCAAAAATGATCTTGCAGTGTTGATCCTTTGTCTCCACTTCCCAAGTGTGGGGCTATGAGATATACAGTATTATAGCTGTGTGTGTGTGTGTGTGTGTGTGTGTGTGTGTGTGTGTGTGTGTGTGTGCTTGTGTGTAGGTTGGATGTTATGAGCTATAGTCTCAGCACTTGCGAAGTGGAGGCAAAGAGTTTCTTCACTGAGTTTCAGGGCAGGCTGTGTAATACAGTGAGGTCCTGCCTCAAACAAACAAGATGCCTAAAACGACAGTGCAGGAGCTATCATCATCACCACCACCACCACCACCACCACCATCATCATCCCATCATCCTAGAAATAGGCATAATATATGATAGATTTTGAGATTTATACCTATAAATCCCAGTGCTTGGGAGCCAGAGGCAGGAGGATCAGGAGTTTAAGGCCAGACTTGAGCAGCCTGTCTCAAACAAACAAACAAACAAACAAACCAACCACCTAAACCAAAACAGAGTAGAAGTAAATTTAAAGCATTAAACACAATAGGTGTGTGAGTGCTTGTCTGCGTGTATGTTTGTGCTCCATGTGTATGCCTGGAGCCACGGAGGGCACTGGTTCCCTGGAGCTAGAGGTTTAGACAGTGCTGAGAATCCATGTGAGTGCTAGGAACTAAACCTATGTTAGTCCCATTCTCTAAAATCTGTTGGTTTTAGTATAATAGGGGAGGTCTATGAACATTATAACCTGCTATATTATCCTGTGGGCATATACAAAGTGTATATATATATATATATATATATATGTATATATATATATATATATATATATATGAGTGTGTGTGTGTCTTAACCACTGAGCCATCTTTCCAGCCACCTAAAGGGACATATGTCTCATGTATCTGTCTGTCCATGCATGCATGCATCCATCCATCCATCCATCCATTCACCCATCATTTTTGCTTTACGACAAGGTCCAGGCTAGCCTTGAGCTTGCAACCATCTTCCTGCTGCTCCTACCTCCCAAGTATTGGGATTCTAGGTGGCTTCACCATGCCAGGAGTATTTAATTCTTTTATCTGAGGTAAAAATATATGGTAGATGCTGCAAAACAGAAAACAAAAACAAAACCACCCCATATTGAATTAAATTAAAGTCACAGGACAACTTTGTAGCAGAATGTCAGAGTGATGGCTACTGTCTTCTGGTCCTGTTCTGTCCTTACATTTGTTAGCACAGAGAGAAGTGAGAAGTGAGACTGTCTCTGTGTTTTAGATTTTACAGTTCCTTTTGTTGAACTGAGGACCTTGATGCTAAAAATCATCAAAGCTGTTTCAAGCCCCTGTGATGGAGTCACATTGAATTCAAATCACTAAGCAATGCCTGGGAGACTCTAATTAAATCTTAGGAAAGATCTGGAGGGACCAGAAATAACCTAGAGCCAGAGGGTCAAGAGAAGTATGAATCTAGGCTTTAAAAATTGTGTAAGCTTGAATTAGTATCCCTAAGCTGAACAAGTGTGCAAGACCTAAGGTTTCAGAGCAGCTGGTAGGTGTTTATACTCCGATTTGTAAGCATTCTAGGAGGAAGGAAATCCAATTAGTTACTGTGCCTTATTCCTAAACTGTGACTATCTTTCTGTTGTCTGTCCCTAGAAAACTTCCGCCTGAAAAAAAGAGAGAGACAGAGAGAAGGGCTGCCATGAATTGTCTTAGGTCCCAGAGTAGACACAAAAGTGCCTTCTTAGAGCCCAGCCAGCGGAGGGAGGCAGCTTGTACAGGCAGGTCTGTGCCTCTCAAAGACTGGGAGTCGGAGTCTTTCCCCAGGGGGTTTCCAACTAGTTTGCACTTCAGAAAAATCTTTTCTTTCTCCTGCTGGTCACGCCCTGCAAAGAATTTTCTTCTAACCAAAAGAAAAAAAAAAGTTTTATAATCAAAGATCCTTGTCCTTAGTTGTTGGACATCAAAGGAAGTTTGGAGAAGACTGGGGGATTATTTGAGCACCCAGAATTTATTCTGAATGCAAACTTGCAACATAGCAAGTTCCCCAAAGCACATACTGAAGGAGCTCACAGAACTCCATCTTTATCCATCCTCGCTTAGCTCAGTACGTTACAAATGAGTTGAGATCCTCTTGTCTCTGAGCTTGGACTTAGCCCAGGAATGTTTGGGGTTTGGGTTGCTGACTTACTGGAAAAGGCCACCCACCCTATGTATCTGCTATTTTATAACCTTGTGTTTGGAAATATCGGCTACTTTGGAGAAATTTCAACAACAAAGTCGTCCGTTTTAACCTTCATTGCTTCAACTCTTGGGAACTTGGTGTTTCTGGGCAGTGGATGATATGGCAAGTTTTGGGAGCCACATTCTCTGCATTTCCCTACTGTCTCTGAGGAGTCGTGATGTCATTTTCTCCCACAGAGGAAAACCTTGGCACCTTGAGGGCCTGAACTCAAGTCTTGGCAGGTAAATGAAGGAGGTACTTGCTTTTAGGTTTAAAGTGAATGAGTCAGGTGCAGAGAGACATAGCCATGGTCAGCGCTGTCAACGCTGTCACATGTCAGTCATCTAAGGAGAACTGAGACCGTACACTCAGAACTGCTTTTTTGGGTGAGAACAAGGAGTCACTTAATACTTCTAATTTTTACATTTTTGACATCTGTAGGACATTATTTTCTGATCTTTTTGCTCCCTCTTAACTGCCTTTCCTTAATCCAGGAGCTCTCTAAGCTTCTGAAAACCTGTTTATATTATACCGGTTTCTCTCATAGAGCAGATTAATAACATCAACCAAAACAAAGGACCAAAATGATCGGCGAAGCAGATCTGGTGAATCATGCCCCGGGCCAAGTTCAGTGTTACCTTAATCTTAGCTCTGTGGTTGAAGAGTGTTTGCCTTCCAAGACCGAGTGGTGGTTGGAAATCGAATTCCAGGAGCACCCAAAAATGCTCAGTTTCCAATAAAGTCAGTTACCAGTGCCCCCCCCCCAAGGATTCTGTGAGCGCTCTGAGAGCTTTCTTGTGGTGTCCTTGTGGTTTAAAAAGGCATCATGAGTTAGAAAGGTCTGCCCTGAAGTCAAACCTCAGAGAAACATCACTTGTCTATCTTTGCCACTAAAAATAATCTTTTATGGTTTTATTCTTTTCTGAACTAGCATGCTATATAGTTTTTGTGGGTTTTTTTTTGGGGGGGGGAGTCTTTTTCATAGACTCATCAACAGACTTCTCTCAAAAGTTTTTTATTTTTATTTTTATTTTTATTTTATTTGTGTGTAGGGGGGTGCATGCATTTTGTGTCAGTGTATGCCACATGTGTGGGGGTCCTGTGGAAAATACAAAAGGGAGACTATACCCTGGAACTGTAGTTACAGGCGGTTGTGAGCCACCCAATGTGGGTGCTGGCAACAGAACTTGGGTCCTCTGGAACAGTAGCCAGTCATAACCACTGAGCTATCTCACCAGCCTTCTCAAAAGTTTTAAATGCACTAGTTTGCTGTAGGACAGTAATGCAGACTCTTAGATAAAGGGGATTTACCAGTTTATTCTACTTAGCAGTAAAAACTTGCCTGTTCAGGATCAGTCTATAGTCTGACCCTGCTGACAGCGATGGAGGGAGAGCAGCCGGATGGACCAAGTTATTATGCGGATGGGAGAAATTCCAGGAGACAAGAAGACCTCCTATTGAGAACATTAGTATTAACATGTGGAGGGTGTAATGGTGCACACCTTTAATCCTGGCACTTGGGAGGCAGAGGCAGGTGGACCTCAGTGAGTTTGAGGCCAGCCTGATCTACAAAGCAAGTTCTAGGCCAGCCAGGGCTACTTAGAGAGAGCTTGTCTCAAAACAACAACAACAATAACAACAAAATCCCAAACCCAAATAAACAAACAAACAATCTTACCTATTCATGTATTATTAGATTAATAGAGTTTTAAAAACTATATTAAGATCGTATTAGTAAAATTCACTAACAAGAGTCTCTCTAGTCTAAATAAAGACATAGAAAATTAAACTATGAGGAGGGTAACTAGTCTGCAGCTGACTTCATGTTCACACTCTTATTTCTCCTGAGTTGTACACGTGAACCAAATTAATATTGTTAGATAAAATGCTTGTACTTTCCAAGTACTATCAATCCTCAAGGTGTGGGGCAAGATATCACATTTTGTTTTCATTTTGGTTGTTTTCTAAAGGGAAGTTTGAGTTGGAGACTGTCTGGCATGTCTAAACACTCCTGCTGTACCACCTGCCCTGGCAGGGACAGTGGCATCAAAAGTCGCCGTCTTTACGACTGCACCTGCCTCGTGACTGCTGCCAGATTTTTCTCCTGTCGCGAAACCACCCTGAAACTGTGATCGTTCCCGACACCCAAACAGTGGGTGCATGACACGTCCTCATTTCCAGAGGACCAGGAAAGAGCTAGCTCTCCCCCCTGAAGATTGGTGATCGTTACATTGTTTATCAAGTGAAGGAGGTACAACTTTTATGGCCTTCTGATGTTCACCTGGTTTTCAACACTTCCGTAAGGATCTACCAACCGTATCAAATCAGGTGATAACTTGATATTTGAAACTTATCTCTTGCAAGTCTGCATCTAAAGAGCTCGAGGAAGAGCAATCTATCCAAAATGGAGGAGACACATTCCAGAGTGAGACCACCACGTGGTCACTTGGGGGGTGAGAAGCTGTGGGGTGTGCTTGCTGGTTCCCCAGCAGTGCCTGTTATCTATCTACCTGGCCACCAGGCGAAGGCTCCTGAGTTAGCCAGTTGTTTGGGAGGTAACAGAACAATCTCATGAATATTTTTTTTTCTTTTGAAAATCAGAGTTTTTTGGGTTCTTTCAAGGCAGAATTACCTCCTTCGCTTTTAATCTTTGTTAATTTTTGTATATAACTGTAAACACGCCGACCTAAGAACACAATTTCTATCACCCATCAATTAATTGAAGATAATATGCCCCCCCAAATGGTATCGCTTGTGTAGTACCCCATCTAATAGTATCACGATGATAATAAGGCACAAAGAGTGCCCTGCGGTAAAGGAGGACAGGCATCCTGCAGTGAACAGAGCTGGGGGGTGGGAGCTGGGGGTGTGTGTGCTTTAACCTCGTCTCTGATCCTGCTTAACTTCATGGCCTCAAGGAAAATTGCTTAACCTCTGTGAGCTTGTGTTCTCATGAGTGAAGTAGGGATGATGATAATAAATGGCCTGCCCACCTGGAAAGAAATAATATGGGAGCTCTATCTTTGAAGATTGCATGTGCAAAGCATCATTATTAATAGCAGTTAGACTTGGGCTACTTCTCAGTCACTCGATAACTGTCAGAAGAATTAAAAAGTATGGGGTTACTTATTTAGAGATGGTTGACTTATGTGGCATTACCCCTAAGTAACCCTCTAGGCTCTTGGTGTTTTAATGTGGCTGCAAAGATAAAGCTTCAGCTTTAAACATTTTTGGATCAAGGGATTGATTAATGTCCCAGTAGTTCCAGTAGTCCAAGCAGGCAGTGGCTTGGAGAATGACTAACTGTGAGATCTAGGGTGGGGACTTAAGTTCTGCGTCCGTCTTGGCTGTGCTGTGGTGAATCACTTCTCTGCGCTGGACCTTTATATGTGTGGCCATTCTACACTGGTGAGCCAGGAGTGTGTGTCCATGATCAAGAAGCTTGTCATGGACACAAAGCAGAGTCGTCTGCCTTTCCACTTGGTAATCTGAAAGGTCTTGGGACTGCATTAACACTTCCTCCTCCTTCGCACTTGGGCCTTTTAGAACGATTTATTTGATTACTTTGAAGCAACTGCTTAGAATCCTGTGCGGCTTGGCTGTAAGGCATTTGGGATTGTGATGGGGACTGACTTACCCAGTTCATTATGCTGTACTGGTCCCAACATGTCTTGCGAGGCTCGGCAGATCAAATTCTATCTCCTGCTTGGAAAGCATCTCTATAGTCCTTGAGCCTCATTTGAGAAGAACCAGATCAAAATGAGGACAGAAGCAGAGTCCTCATTACAGAACCATCAAATATTTGAAGCCCTGCCATTTTTTTTTTCAGGTGAAGAACATTCTTTTAGCCATCCCTGAGACCGACGGGTCTTCTGCAGGGTGGAAAGTCAGTGTTTTGTAGTTTTATCAATTTGAAGCCTGTTCCCCAAGTAGCTAGATAATGGGATAAAGGTAATTACAGGTTTCCTGGTCTTTTCTACTTGTTCTCTGTCGTGATTAAACACACACAGCCTATACCTCAGTTACCTTTCGGCACTAGCACGGCATCATCTGGCACTAGCACGGCATCATCTGGCATCATCGCACACCTCGATCACCAGGACAAAACAGTGGGAGTGAGGAGAGGAGGTGGGCGGGGAAGGGTCGAGGGGGCAAACGGTTTCCTTCTTGCTGGTTTTAAGTCGCATGCTTCCTCTCTGAAGACACTTCTGAGAGAGAACTGTTTTCTTCCCAAGGCCTAATAAAGATGAGTGAGTGAGGTTTGCAAAGCATTTGAGGCTTCTTGGAAACAAAGGCTGGAATAAACACTCAGCATCGCTGATATCACGGCAAAGGAAAGCCTAGCAGGCGATGCTTTGGGTCAGATCCAGCGGGCTTGTTTGATGTCTCTTTCTGACCTTTACCTCTTGATATCTTTATACATTTATTGAGGCTGTTGGACAAAGTCTTGAGATCCTAGACCATAGGGTGTTAAGAACGTAAGGATGAATGGCTGCCAGCCTCTGCTTCTTATTCGTTTTGTTTGCTTTGTTCAGGGGGGCAGGGTTTTGCTCCACAGCCCAGGCTGCCTGGAAAGCCTAAACCTCGTGCCTAGGCCTCCCGAGTGCTGGGATTACAGTAGGTGCCACCAGGCTTGGCCCGCCTCCAGGTCCATGCATGGAATTTTTTAAAACATTTTTCCCCCTGTCTTTAGATACCTTGTTGTTCCAGTTTGATAATCCTAGTGGCAAGGTTAATTTAATCTGTTCATTTGAGGCTTTGTGTCCCATTGTTAATAATCTGCGAACTGAGGTTTCATAGGAAATTTTTCATTAAATAAAATAAATATGCATACGAAAGTGCAGCAGATACTATGTGAACTAGAACGTCTGTGTATTGTGCTTATGTCCTACAGATAAATTAAAAGGAAGAAGCAGGGCATAAAATCAGAATCGCCTGGGCAGCCTCTAAGTCAAGCCCACTGGTTCATGTTAGAATGCCCATGATCCGACCCTTGCAATGTCATAAGGCATACAGATTACGTTATGTATAATATAACTTATTTAAGTAAGAAAGTACACCCATATATTTTAGAAAGGAATTCAAAACTACAAATTGAATTTAAAAGTACTTCCTGGTTTGTTTGGGTTTTTTTTTTAATTTATTTTATTTTATGTATATGAGAACACTGTAGCTGTACAGATGGTTGTGAGCCTTCATGTGGTTGTTAAGAATTGTATTTAGGTCCTCTGCTTGCTCCAGTCAGCCCTGCTCTCTCAGTCCCTGCTCATACAGTCCAAAAATTTATTTATCATTATAAATAAGTACATTGTTGCTGCCTTCAGACACCCCAGAAGAGGGCGTCAGATCTCATTACAGGTGGTTGTGAGCTACCATGTGGTTGGTGGGATTTGAACTCAGGACCTTCGGAAGAGCAGTCAGTGTTCTTACTTGCTGAGCCACCTCACCAGCCCACTTCCTGGTTTATAAACAGGTAAATAAATCAAAATATTATCATTAGTCAGGGACCTGTGCTAACTTGAATGCCCTACTCCCTAACTAGCAAGTGTCCTTGAGAATCAGAGTCATCTTTTCCGCTTGTGTCTCCCTGTATGTCTGTCTGTCAGTGTCTGTCTGTCGGTGTCTGTCTCTCTTCTGCTGAGGGTGACATCAGGACCAGTGCTCTCCTGCTGCATTATGTCTGAATTGTACCCCTCAGTCTTTTCTTCTCCTCTCTCTTCTTTTCTTCTTCTTCATACTCTCTTTTTAAATATATTGTTCATTGCTTTTAGGTTTGTGGTGCAGGCACACAAAGAGGCATGTTCTTAATAGTCCTAATTGTTTGTTTTAAAATTTTAAGTGATTATCTACGATAACATTTGTTTGTCTACACACACACACACACACACACACACACACACACACGTATTTTTCAGTTGAGTTTGTTTGTTTGATGGTGGGCAGGGGAGGGAAGGTTGTTGTTGTTGTCGTTATGTAGCTTTGGCTGACCTGGAATTCACCATGTAGGCCCAAACTATCTCAAACTCTTGGAAATTCTCCTGCCTCTGCCTCCCTACTGCTGGGATTAAAGGCTTTTGCTACCGTGCCTGGCCCAATTTCATTTTTTGAGGCAGAGTCTTGTGTAGCCCAGGCTACCCTGGAGCTTATTATGTAGCTGATCTTGAACTCCTGTTTCTCCTGAACCCGCCTCCTGAGTGCTGGGGTCACTGGCCACACGGGCGTGGGACAGATGTGCTCAGTTTTCCCAAGCTTCCAGCAAAGAAGTAACAGTACTTTCGGGAACCAAAAGAATTCAAGTTCTACAAGACCCTGAAGCCGAGGATGGATGTAGTGTGGTTGCGACTGATGGGAAAATATTTGAAATTGTCATCCTACTCAACTTTACACTGAAGCATCTATGACTCTACCATGGGAATGTGTATCTGAAAACAATACAAAGGTTATCTTGAACATAAACATATAAACACATATGTATTTACATGTATTTGTAGGGAGAATAAAGAATCCCCCACTTTGGTGTTTTGACACCGGTTTAACTCTTAGCCCAGGCTGGCCTGAAATTGATGTAGCCCAGGCTGACCTCCAACTTTTTGAGATCCTCCTTCCCTCCTCAGCTTTCCAAATGCTAGGATTGTGCTGGGATGACCATGCCCAATTTAGAGAATAAG
>LR750415.1:311199-430082 GCA_902729485.2 Mus minutoides
TTTTTTTTTTTTTCCTTTTGCTTCTTCTTTGTCTGTCTACCCTTCCTCTACTTTTCCCCCACCCTTCCTCTGTCAGGGGAGCTCATGGATGGCCGAAGGGGCCTGGTCCCTTCCAACTTTGTAGAGCGTGTGTCTGATGACGACCTTCTGTCCACCCTCCCTCGGGAGCTGGCCGATTCCTCGCACAGCTCAGGCCCCGAGCTCAGTTTCCTGAGTGGAGGAGGGGGTGGTTGCAGTAGTGGGGGCCAGAGCAGCGGGGGACGTAGCCAGCCCAGACCAGAGGAGGAGGCCGCAGGAGATGAACTCAGTCTGAGCCCCCCACCAGAGGGACTGGGCGAGCCTATGGCTGTGCCTTACCCCCGACACATCACGGTTCTCAAGCAGCTAGCCCACAGTGTGGTGCTGGCCTGGGAGTTGCCTCCTGAGAGGACAGATCTGCGTGGCTTCCATATCTTTGTCAATGGGGAACTTCGTCAGGCCTTGGGGCCTGGGGTGCCCCCCAAAGCTGTGCTTGAAAACATGGACCTGCGGGCTGGGCCTCTCCATGTGTCTGTCCAGGCCATAACCAGCAAGGGCAGCTCAGACCCTCTACGCTGTTGCCTGGCCGTGGGTGCAGGGGCTGGGGTGGTACCCAGCCAGCTGCGGATCCATCGGTTGACAGCCACATCTGCTGAGATCGCCTGGGTGCCGGGGAATAGCAACCTGGCCCATGCCATCTACCTCAACGGAGAAGAGTGCCCACCGGCTCACCCCAGCACCTACTGGGCAACCTTTTGTAACCTGAGGCCTGGCACACTCTATCAGGCCCGAGTGGAGGCTCAGATCCCATCTCAGGGGCCTTGGGAACCAGGCTGGGAGAGGCCAGAGCAGCGAGCTGCTACCTTGCAATTCACCACACTTCCAGCAGGTATGTATGTGGGGATGATGGTGTCCCCCAAACCCAGGAGGCCAGGCCATGAGGGAGACTGGCCTTCTATGCGTTCTCAGGGATGTGGCTATCACTTCTGTCAGGGAGAATCCTAATTTGCTTCTTGTGCCTCACCTCTCCCAGGCCTGCCTGACGCCCCTCTGGATGTACAGGCTGAACCAGGACCCTCTCCTGGAATCTTGATGATCAGTTGGTTACCTGTCACCATTGATGCTGCTGGTACCTCCAATGGTGTCCGGGTTACAGGCTACGCCGTCTATGCTGATGGGCAGAAGGTATGGCTCGGGGACTCCACTGTTGAAGCCCGAGGGGCAGCATATGGGTCCTTCCTTGCTAGGCTTAGGCAGAAGCGTATCTTCCTGACCTGGCAGAGATTCACAGTCCTGGTTTTTGGGCCCTGTATAGTAAACCCGTTAAGAGCGTGGGTGTTGGCAGCCCACAAAGGACTGAAATACTTGTACTCTGAAGCCATGCGGTTAGGAGGACTAAGAAAGGGGCTTGGGAAAATGCTGTCAGGATGCCAGCCGCTGTCCATCCTGGCGCCCCACTTGGCTCTCTTAGTCCCCCTTCCCTGTTTTCCCTCTTCCCTATAGATTATGGAGGTGGCTTCCCCCACAGCAGGCAGTGTGCTGGTGGAGGTGTCCCAGCTGCAGCTGCTGCAGGCCTGCCATGAGGTGACCGTACGCACTATGTCACCCCATGGCGAGTCCAGTGACTCCATCCCGGCCCCCGTTGCCCCAGCCCTGGCTTCTGCCTGCCAGCCAGCCAGGATGTCCTGTCTCTCACCACGACCAAGCCCAGAGGTCAGAACACCCCTTGCTTCAGTCTCCCCAGGGCTTGGGGATACCAGCTTTCCCCTCCGGCATCCTGTCCCCCACGGAACTCAAGATTTCCCTGCAAGCCTTTCCATAGAGATGTCCAAAGGACCCCAGGAGGAACCTCCAGTCCCTTGCTCTCAGGTACTTGTCTCTTCAATGGGAAGCTTGAGGTGCAAGTTGAAGGAAGGGTTGGAGTTTGAGCTCATTCTCGATGCCATCCATTGCAGGAAGAGGCTGGGGCAGCTGTGCGGAGCATCTCAGAAGAGAAGAGGGCTATGGAGCCAACTCTGGGCCAGGAAGGCCCTGACCCTGTGGCTCCTTCCCTGGCTAAGCAGGAAGTGGAGTGCGCTTCAGGAGATGCTGGCCCTATACCTTGCTCCACCCAAGGAGAGCTGAGCCAGAAGGAGCCAAGTACTGAAGCCAGCCACGGGGGAGATCTGGACTCCGGGCTGAAACTTAGATCTGAGGTAGAGCTGGAGACATGCTGTGTAGTCAAGACTACACTTCGTTAGCTCCCTCTGCCCTGGCCTGGCTCAGAGGTCCTCCCTTGCTTTGTGTATCTGCTTCTTTGTTACATTTCTCTTGACTTTGTTACTTGTTACACTCTCTTGCTTACCTTCCTCCACACCTACCATTGTGAGTTCTGGCCATGGCTCTCTCCTCCTGTCTGTAAAGGGACCCTGTATGATTCTGGCTGGGGTTGACCCTTCCTAGAGCAGCCGCTGGGCACTGTCTTGCCTTTTAACAGAAAGAAGATATGTCAGAGCTTGGAGTTCGCCTGGTGAATTCCCTCGTGGATCACAGCCGCAACTCAGACTTATCAGACATCCAGGAAGAAGAGGAAGAGGAGGAAGAAGAGGAAGAGGAACTGGGTTCCAGGCCTTGTTCCTCCCAGAAGCAGGTTGCTGGCAACAACATCAGGGAGAATGGAGCCAAGGTAATGGGGTGGGGAGGAGCTGGTGGGCCCCAGACCTCAGGCTCCACGGGTCTCCACTCCCATGGCAGCTGCTCCAGCAAGTCTAGGTGTGTGGCCTGGGTCCAATCCTAAGTGGTGGAATGTGAAGAGGCTCAGGGCGGCTGCCCTTAGGGAGTTGGGGAGGGGAGCACCTTTCATTCTTTCCCCTATTCTCCCAGATTTCTCAGCATCCTAGTCCTGGGGAACCTTCTCAGACAGGGCCTTGTGCTGGAGCCTCAGCGGAGGGAATGGAGAATTCTCTCTGACTGCTCCAACATGCTCCCTCATGCTCCTGCCCCACAGGGACCTATGCCCTCCTCTGTTCAGCCTGGACACGTGTGTGACTTTGGTCCAGCCACTGTCCCCTCTGATTCTTTCCTCTTGGCAGGAAGCTAAGGGAGGGCTGGGTGTGTGGTCCCAACCCCATGTCCTCCTTTGAGGGCAAAGGTCGCAGACCCCTCATCTTTTCTCGTGGACATCTCTTCCTGCTGCTCTCTTCTCCCCACTCCCAGCCCCAGCCAGACCCTTTTTGTGAGACTGACAGCGACGAGGAGATCTTGGAGCAGATACTGGAGTTGCCTCTCCAGCGGCTCTGCAGCAAGAAGCTGTTCAGCATCCCCGAG
Organism: Mus minutoides; assembly: GCA_902729485.2. Classification (NCBI taxonomy): domain Eukaryota; kingdom Metazoa; phylum Chordata; class Mammalia; order Rodentia; family Muridae; genus Mus; species Mus minutoides. The sequence goes on from LR750415.1 coordinate 314,524, forward strand.
GAGGAAGAGGAGGAGGAAGAGGAGGAAGGGCTGGAGAAACCAGGGCCCAGCCGCTCTTCCCAAGACCCTAGCCAGCCTGAACTTGCATTGCTAGGGCCGGGCTGTGATAGCAGTCAGCCCCAGGGACCTGGTCTGTGTCCCTTGTCTCCCGAGCTCTCCGGGGCCAGGGAGCACCTGGAGGATGTGCTGGGAGTCGTTGGTGGAAACAGCCGGAGGAGAGGAGGTGGCTCCCCGGAGAAACTCCCAAACCGCAAGCGACCTCAGGACCCCCGAGAACATTGCAGCCGGCTTCTTGGCAATGGCGGGCCCCAGACCTCTGCACGGCCGGTCCCTCCACGGGAGAGGGGCAGCCTCCCTGTGATTGAGGGCACTAGGGTTGGACAGGAGCCCGGTGGGAGAGGGCGGCCGGGTCTTTCCCGGAGGTGTCCCCGTGGCCCTGCTCCAGAATCCAGCTTGGTCAGCTGCCTCTCTCCAAAGTGTTTGGAGATCAGCATTGAGTATGATTCTGAGGATGAGCAGGAGGCGGGCAGCGGGGGTGTCAGCATCAACAGCTCCTGCTACCCCACAGATGGGGAGGCCTGGGGCACAGCGGCGGTAGGAAGGCCCAGGGGACCTCCGAAGGTCAATCCAGGCCCCAACGCCTACCTGCGCCTCCCAGCCTGGGAGAAAGGGGAGCCAGAGCGGAGAGGCCGCAGTGCGATTGGCAGAACCAAGGAGCCACCCTCCCGGGTCTGTGCCCGCCCACTCCCCGCTTTGTGCCCGCCCACTCCCCGCTTTGGGCGGCCTCCTGCCTGCTGCTGCCTGGTGGCTCTGCTTGCTGCCCACCAGCCACTCCCATTCCACGCTGCCACCTCCATCGGCAGAGCTGGGGCGGGGCCTCCGGGCTGCCTCACCTGTCTCCTCCCACCTACATTCCACTGCTTTCTGCTTCTGCTGAACGGAACCGGGATGCACACTATTCTGTTATCACTGCTGCCTGCCACACGTCACCTCGGGCCGGGTGGCCCTTTTCTCTGAGTAGCTAGTTGTGTCTTCAGAACACTTGACTGTGATGCCATGTCCAGAGAGTCACCAGCCCTGATGCTGACGGGAGACTGTCCTCTCACACTCTCCTTGGCCACTTCAGGCCCCTCTACTGCACTCATCCATTGGGGAGCTGGGCGCCTCCGCCTGTCCTTCCACCGTGTGGGGTGTCCGGTGCCTCAGCGAGGCTGGGCCAGGCCCCTGGCGAGGAATTCTGTGCTCCTGTTCTGCTGTGTTGCTTACGCTGCTGCAGGGGCCAGAGCCGGGGAGCGTGGGCCACCACACGGGATAGAATGTCACCTCTGCCCTCTGTTGCCCTCTCTTTGCAGGCAACAGAAACTGGGGAGTCCAGAGGGCAGGACAACTCTGGGCGGAGAGGACCCCAGAGGAGAGGGGCCCGGGTGCCTAGGTCTGGTACCACTGAGCTGGGTGAGCATCTAATTGTGGCCGGGGTGGATCTAAGGGAGCTTTTTCCTTACTTTGGATGGAGCTAAGTCACAGCTGTGTCCCTAACCCTCTCCACAGCCCCTCCAAGGAGCCCCCCAGAAGCACCACCTCATCAGGACCTACCTGTGAGGGTCTTTGTGGCTCTGTTTGACTATGACCCTGTATCAATGTCACCGAACCCTGATGCTGGAGAAGAGGAACTGCCCTTCAGGGAGGGCCAACTCCTCAAGGTGACTAACTCACTCCATGGGGCCAGAGCTTCAATCTCTAGCCAGAATCTTCTCGGAGCTTCCTCTTGCATTAGGTCAAGGGAGACTCTCAGAGGGCATGGCTTTCTGGAGCCTGGTGGTTGAATTTGGTTGGGCCCTGCTTCTGCTTCTGCTTCTGCCCGTGGAGCTTCGAATAAGTTGTGGGCCCCAGTTTCCTCTCTGGTAAAATGGGAATGGTCTTTATGATTTCCCAGAGTTGCCTGTAGAGTGAAGAATTCAGGGTACACACAGCCATATGGTCATCACAGTGGGACTATCGGTTGGTTAATATTAGCATGTTTATGATTCCCCTAAGTATTGATGGAAGACAGCCGTGCTTCCGGGCTGGAAAGATCCAGTCTGGGGTGCTTTGAGGTAAAGGCTGTGTAGACAGTAGCTGGGGGAGGGTACAGAAGAGATGACTTTCTCAAGTTCCTCTTAGTCCCAAGTCTTAGCTGCTTGTCTTCCTCTCTGCTCCAGGCTGCAGAAGAGAGCATTCTACTGCAGTTCTTTCTTTCTTTCTTTCTTTCTTTCTTTCTTTCTTTCTTTCTTTCTTTCTTTCTTTCTTTCTTTCTTTCTTTCTTTCCTTCTTTCTCCCCCCCCCTTCCGGTCAACCCCGCTCGCTCTGCTCGACCCCCCTTGCTCCGGCCAGCCCCGCTCGCTCCAGCCACCCCTGTACGGCCCCCCTCGCTTCGGCTGGCCCCCGCTCGCTCCAGTCGGCCCCGCTTGCTCCAATCGGCTCCGCTTGCTCCGGTTGGCCCCGCTCCGGCCGTTCCCGTTCGGCCCTGCTCGCTCCGGCCCTGCTCTCCTGCAGTTCTTAAGTGGGGTGCTACCCGGTGCACGGGGAGGGCAGAACTAGTATCGAGACAACCGGTCTCTGCTTCCAGGTGTTTGGAGACAAAGACGCGGATGGTTTCTACCGGGGTGAGAGTGGGGGCCGCACAGGCTATATCCCCTGCAACATGGTGACTGAGGTGGCTGTGGACAGTCCAGCAGGGAGACAACAGCTGCTCCAGCGGGGTTTCTTGCCCCCAAATGTTCTCACCGAGGCCTCGGGTATGACCCTGCTGCTGTTGCTCACCTGTTACCACTCACCCTTGGTTTTAACCCAGTCCCCATCCTGAGAGGTTCAGATGTCTGTGAGGGCTCAAGGTGCCTCATTTGTCCTGAGTTTAGTGGAGCCATTAAAGCCTGGCATGCCTTCCCCGGTCCCTTCCCCTGTCCCTCACCTTTCTGCAGCTGGCCCCAGGTGTATTGCCTGTTGAAGAGATTGCAAAGATGTAATTTAGGTCCTGAGAGTCAGCTCTTACTGCACATATGAGGTGCAGGTCCTTAAGTGAACTCAAGTATGAAATGCAAATAAAATAAAAGGAAAGAAACTTGCTCAGAAAGCTCAGAGGACAGGAGCATGCCTTAGAGTTCTTGCCTAGTGTGCAAGGTCCTGTACTGGATTCTCAGCATTGTCAAACAAGACAACAAGGACACAGGAGCCCTGGGAGAGGTCTCTAGTCTGCCCTATTCCCCGATTCCTGCCTCAGTTTCTCTCTTAGCTCTATCTGTCTTTCTCACTTAGGGAATGGCCCCTCTGTATACTCCTCAGCACACACCCCCAGGCCTCCCCCCAAGCCTCGCCGGTCCAAGAAAGGTAAGACCCCATGGTACCTATGACCCCTTCATGTGGGTTGGGGTATGGCAGCACCGTGTGACCCTTTGAAGGGACACCTGCAGGATTTTGAATAGTTGAAGGGATTAAAGCAGATTCCCACCCACATCTACTACCTCTAGTGGGGGCTAGTGGCTCTGTGTACCCTGAAGCATGTTGCTTTACTGGCTCTGTCTGGGTCTCAGTTCAGTGCTGAACCAAAGGCCTGTGCTCATGTTCCGAGTACCTCTCCTCCTGTGTCTGTCATGGGAGGGTGGGTACTCTGTCTGTCCCGCACCACCCCAGCCTGGGACAAAGAAGGAAAGGTGGGCAGGACTCAGAGGCACATTCTCTCCACAGTGGAGCTGGAAGGTCCTACACAGCTCTGTCCAGGTGAGAAGCCATCTTTGGGCAAGGGTGTCCGGGAAGAGGTAGGATATGGAGGCTGCACTCTTCGAGAGTGCTGGCAGGAGAATGGTGGGGGAAAATTGAGGTGGTGACCAGGGGGCTTCAGCATAGAGGATAGTGCATGGAAGAGTTCAGGAGCTTCTTCCCTCCCTCGATAGGTCCTCCTAAGCTGATTCATTCTGCTGCCCAGAAAACCTCCCGACCTATGGTGGCTGCATTTGACTATAATCCTCGGGAGAGCTCCCCCAATATGGACGTGGAGGTGAGGGCCCTCAGATGATACCTAGTGATGGGGAGTGGGGTCACAAGGCCTTCCCAGGCCTGACATCTGCCCCTTGCTCTCATCACAGGCAGAGCTGCCCTTCAGAGCAGGGGATGTCATTACTGTGTTTGGGAACATGGACGATGATGGTTTCTACTATGTAAGATCCTCATGGGGGAAGGAACTGTACTCCGATTCACCAGCTGGGCATGCATACGGGCAAGCCTTCCTGGCAGAAGGCTGGAGGAATGAGCTCGATTACTTCCCTTAGTGGGGATGCTGGCCTCAGGCTGTTACCCTAGGGTCTCAGGGTCAAGGGGATGGGGACTAGGGACTTCTCAGTCTCATCAGCATCTCCTCCTCAGGGGGAGCTGAATGGACAAAGGGGCCTGGTTCCATCCAACTTCCTGGAAGGCCCTGGGCCTGAGGCAGGCAGCCTAGAGTCTGGGACATCTCAAGCTGAGAGTCAGGTCAGTGAAGAGCTGGGCTACCAAATCAGCATTTTGGCTCTGTCCTGCTGGTGTGCTGGGGCTGGGATAGTATGGCGGAGAGTCTCAGAGGCCCGAGGAACGCTAAGTGCCCAGCAGAGGAGGGCTCCACTAGGCCATCCTGTCCTCTTATATTGCCCCTGTCTGCAGATCAGTAATGGCAGGGGCCCTGCTTCTCAGGCCGTCTGACCCAACTGATGATTTCCAGGGGCTGATGCACGAGAGGAGCCCCATGGTAAAGGACCCCTGCCCCTGGCCAGTTATTCAGGGTATTCCTACCTTGCTATGTCTGGGTGCCTCCCAGGTACCATTTGAAGCCAGTTGCCCTGCAAGGTCTGACTTCTTGGGTTCTCTTTACATGGGTCTCCTTGGGATGGGTGGGATGCAGCCAAGGGTCCAGACCCAGAGAGCAGGAAGGGTGTGAAGAGGCCGAGCTTCAACCAGAAACCCCACACAGTGGCTACCAATGCAAAGGCTGTGTGACCCTGGTACCTGCGCCACTCGGTGACTGACTGGAGAACATGCAGGCCTGTTGGTAACCCGTCTCCTCTCTTTGTTCCCTGTTCTCAGAGAATGAGGAGGAGAAGAGTCCAGTGCTAGATGGAGCTAGTGTAGAGAGAGCAACATGTAAGTGGGGGGACTGGCTTCCGTGTCTCATGTAACCTCCATTCCCCACCTCACCTCATTAGACTTCATCTCAAATGGAGCTGATGAGTGAGAGAGGGAGAGCTTGCCATGAGCCAGGTGTGGGTATGGGCCCTCGGCTCTCCCTGCCTTGCCATTACCCTGGGCAGTGCCAGGTAGTTGTTGTGGGGTGGCATGTCACCCTAGCACATGACACTTCACCTTAGCTGGCTCCTCATGTTCTGTCTGTCATGCAGCTTATAGAACATCATGTGATACTCACGTTATGACTCAGTGGTATTATGATACTATATGGCTGCGGTATTATAATATTGCGATTATTATTGGTGACAGGAAAGTGACACCGTCACGTCACTAGTAATAATAGTCTTCCCACCCTGGTCCTCTGTGATTCAAACGATTAGACCCCAGAGCACTATGCCTCCTGCCTTGATGGAGATGGCACCTGACTTTTTGTCTGTGACAGTGTTCCTACCTCTAAGTGTCTTTGTCCTTGCTCTTCCTCCCTGGGCTGTGAGAAGAGGGTCAGCTTGGCACCTACAGTGAGGCCCCAGTAAGGGAAGGGACACATCCAGTGACAAAGCAGAGCCCAGGCTCTGTCCCACGGGACTTCCTTCCTTAAGCAGGTTCTCATTATCATCTCCCTCCACCTCCATGCTGTGTGTGTGCGCGTGCCTGTGTGTCTTATGAGTGTGTCTGTCTGTCTGTGTGTATCTGTATGTGTGTATATATGTGTGAGTGTATTTTTATCTCTATGTGTCTTGTGAGTGAGTGTTTCTCTGTGTGTATCTGTATGTATGTGTCTATTTGTGTGTGTGTGTCGATCTATATGTGTGTATCTGTAGATGTGTGTGTCTTGTGAGTATGGCTGTCTGTCTGTCTGTGTATGTGTATGTGTGAGTGTGTGTATCTGTATGTGTGTGTCCTGTGAGTGTGTGTCTGTTGTGTATCTCTGTGTGTGTCTGTCTGTATGTGTGTGTGTCTTGTGACTGTGTCTGTATGTTTTTATTTGTATATGTGTGTATGTGTGAGTGTATCTGTATGTGTGTGTGTGTGTGTGTGTGTGTTGTGTGTGTATCTCTCTGTGTATATCTATATGTATATATGTATCTATATGTCTGAGCATGTGTGTATCTAAATGTATGTGTCTGTGTATATCTGTATATGTGTGTGTGTGTGTGTGTGTGTGTGTGTGTGTGTGTGTGTGTCTGCAGTAGCAGCAAGGTCTGTGACAGAAGAACAAAGGAGCAAAGGCATGGGTGGGAGGAGCTGGCCCTGGCCTTACCCTTCTTTCTTACATTTCAGGACCCTAGTATCACCATACAAGGGCCACCAGTGCCCCCAGGCTGGCACTGTGCCCTCAGCTCTGAAAGTTCCTCCAGGACCAAACTGGGGGAGTCGCAGAGCATAGCTGAGAAGAAGCAGGGTCTCCTCGCCAAGGCAAAGGGACTTCTCAAAAGGCTGGGTTCCAGAAGAGACTGAGGCTGCCGTCTGTCCTACAGGCAGAAGTGGCCCTGGAAGCACCAGATCAACTCGGTGGCTGGACAGGGAAACCCAACTCCTGTTCTCTGAGCAGACTGACACTCAAAGGAAACCAGGGGACCTGGTGAGGGTGGGGTTACACGCATCCTTAGTGAGGAGTCCTCTAGATGGGCTCTTCCAGGAGGGAACTGAGCCCCAGAGTAATCCAGCACCAAGCGCTGTCAGATCAGGACTGGACCCACGCCTCTGGATTCCCAGTCTGTCCTAATCTCTTCCTGCTTTGCTACCATGCTCTGTAGGTCCCTTCTTGGCCTTCCCAGCTCCAAGGACAGGCCCCGGGTGGAGACAGGGACCACTCTGATGATGGCTCTGGCTGTCCTCCCTCTGTCTCCCCCTACCCCCCATGGATCGTTTGCACTGGACTGTCCCCTGGGGCGGGGGCAGAGCCATGTACATACTCAGTGTATATATGTACATACTCAGTGTATATATGTACATACTCAGTGCCTCAGTACAGCTCCTCCACCTGCTTCACCCCACAGGCCAGGGGAGGAGAAAGGCCATGCCAAAGCGGGCCTGACCCCGCCCCATAGTGCTCCACCCCTCCCTGCCCAGGCCGCCTGGCCTCTGTGTGATCCCATCCCCCCAAACCCAGGGGACCAGGGGGCAGAAAGCAGGAGTTGGGTTTGCCTTATTTTGCTCATTGGATTCAACTTCTCTCTTGCATCGTTTTCTTCCAGTCCCTGTTGGGTCCAGGGGCTGAGGGAAAGGACGGATTTATGCAGCTATTTTCATACATTCCCTGTTTTAGAGTGGGTAGGGGTGTCTCCCCTCACTCTATCCATCCCATCCTTCACCCCTTGTCTGGGCGAGTCTCTTTGCATGTTTTCTTCGCTGTGGTGGGAGATGTTTGATTGAACCCTCGCCCCCTTCCCTGGTCTCCAGGGGTGTGGGATAGTGGGGGGCATTTGTTTAAAAAGACATTTTACTATAATAAAATCTATTTTCACAAAATTGATGCTGGGCTCTGCCTGGGCAAAAGACTCCCTTAGAGGGATGGGTCACATCGTCACGTCGATGGCTTTGGATTCATGACACCAATACCCAGAAGCTCACCTTGAAGGGCAGCTGAGACCCAAACTAATCAGCACTGGGTGCCTCTTGAATCTTTCCCGAGTTCCTGGGCTGTGAGGCAGGGTAGGATGGTGGAGGGGAAGCACCCTAGAAGGTGATTACAGGAAATAGAAGAGACAAGGTATCATTTCAAGAGAGTGGGCTGGCCACACAGCACCCTCCCTACCCCCTACCCCCCCTTACCAAGTCCATAGAAATAACAGACCTGAGGAAAACACAAGTGATAAGCGGGCACATTACAGAGTCCCACCTGAGAGCAAGAGATGGGCCCCTCCGGCTGGAAGCAGCAGAATTCTAAGAAGACAAACCGGTGGGGACCATGTTCAAAAAACCTCGGAGTAGAGTGTATATGGGAAAGTTCAGCCCATTGCTCCATTCCAGAGAGACAGATTAGACCAGCAGCAGCAGCACCCCTCCCCCAATCTCCATCCTTAACAAATACTAGACAACTATAGTAATTGCAATGGTGACATATTAACACGGGATAGGTCAATGAACTGGTAGACCAGTGGATTGGAACATCTAGAAATGCTCAATTTATGGTTAAGTGACAAAAGTAGCATCGCAAGTCAGCAGAGAAAATGACATCAACGTGTGGTGGCACACGTCTTTAATTCCCAGCACTTGGGAGGCAGAAGCAGGTGGATCTCTAAGAGTTCGAGGTCAGCCTGGTCTACATAGTGAGCTCCAGGTCAGCCGAGGGCCGCAGAGTGAGATCCTGTCTCAAACAGAAAAAGCCAGGTTTTGGGACAATTGGTTGTTTACTTGAAAAGAAATCTTTATGATATCTTCCTGTTTACATGCACAAAAATTTAAGATGAACTAAAAATCTAAATATTAAAAAAAGGCTAAGGTTTTATAAGCATACACAAGAACATATATTTATTACCTTAAAGGGGACAGAGACAAAAACCAAGATTTGAAAGAGAAGATTGTCAGATCTGACGACTTGAAAATGATGTGGAAAATAAATGAAAAGCTATTATGAAGAAATATTCACACCATACAAGAGAATGGTAGGGTTAGAGTTTATACAGGACACAACTTTTAAAAATCAATAAAAAAGAACACCAATTCAAGAGAAAGATGGACAAAACCAGGCAGAAAACTGTCAGTGGGCTGCAATGCAAATAAAAATAAAAATATGCTTATTCTTACTGTTAATTCAAGGAATGAAACTGAGCCAGTATCACTTGACCCTATGTGATCCCATTTTATTTCTGCAAAACCAAAACAAAACAAATTGGAGACCAGTTTGTAGATAATCTATGGAATGAAAATTCAGAACAGCACCTTAGAGGCAGGGGATATGCAATGGACTATCTCCCCCTCTTAAAAAAAATGAAAATGCACAAAACCAAGGCTCAGTGGCTGAGTGCTTGCCTAGCATGTGCGAGGGGCCCAGTTCAGTCTCCAGAAAAGGAAACACAAACGCTAAGTCCGTGTGGCTGGTTTACACCAGAGAACAGAGATGAGTTCATACAAAGAGGCTTCCTGCTTCGTTGTTTTCAATACTGGGAAAATGTCAGCTTGTATTAAGAGAAAAATTAATCACATAAAAGCCTTTATAACTCAATGAAGAAAAATGTAGTAGTAGTTCAAATAAATATGTAATAAGTCAAACGACTTTTGGCAAAACTATGAATTCATATGTGCAAGGCAAATGTTCTACCCCTGAGCCAGGGTCCCAGCCCTGACATAACAATTTGAAAAGTGACAAATGTTTTTAAAACATTTTTATTAATTCTTTGAGACATTCATATACTGTAGTTTGATCCTATGTGCATACCCTTCTCTCAACTCCTCCCAGCTCCACAGTTCTTCTCCTTAACCACCCAACTTGTGTGTATCTCTCTCTTTGATACGTTTTGAGTCCAGTTTGTACTGCTCACATACTCTTGGGTGTGTGGGCCATCCACAGAGCATGTTCTACCTGCCAGGAGCCACACCCTTAATGAAATCTGACTCCCCTGTAGAGAAGTAGATCTGATGCTTTGATTTAATCTGGAATCTGTATTTACCTAGGCTGAAGGTCCTTGTCCCCAGTTGGTTTTTGATCTATCAATAAAGATGCCAGTGGCTAATGGCTGGGTAGAAAGAAAGAAAGAGGCACGACTTCCAGGTTTCTGCAGGCTAGGAGAGAGGAAATGGCAGGAGGAGGAGAATTGAGATACTTGGGGAGAGAGAGAGAGAGAGAGAGAGAGAGAGAGAGAGAGAGAGAGAGAGAGAGTGAACAGACTCAGAGCTGTAGGGGAGCTACAAAATGTAGGCGGAAAAGGAACATGGCCCATGGAAGGGCAGCCCAAAAGTGTCTCGGGGAGCAAGACCAAAGGTAGCTGGGCAACTAAGTTGAGGGCAGATTTAGAGATTATTGAGCTAGGAATAGAGGTAAGGGCATGCTAGCCATGGAAGTCTTAGAAGAGCCCAGCCACAGAACCAATAAAGCAGTTTTAAAATGAGCTAATGTGTGTGTGTGTGTTTCATCTGCAGATCCAAGATAGCTCCTGGACAGGTATGTGCCTGCAACCAGCTGGGAACACAGAGTGGTGTAGCCCAAAATACCCACTACAGTCCCTGTCTCCCTACAACAGCAGCTAAGGCTGGACTTAGGCTCACCTCCTGGTCTCCCCATGCTGGGATTTTATCTGGCTTGAGCTTGTGCATGCTAAATGAATTTTTTTTTAAAATAGCATAAGACAGATCTGCAAGAGATATTGTCCTCAATGATGAAGAATGAGCCCAGGGCTTTGTTCAGTCAAATGCTCCACCACTGAACTACACTCCCAGCCAAAATGTATTGTTGTGTGAAAGAAACATGTCCCTGAGCAATATGCATAGTGCGATGTCAGTTATGGAAACTGTTCCTCACAGATCCACAAAGGAGTGAATATAAGGCAAATGGTTTGGAGAGACAAATCCAAGCTGATCAAAGTGTTTATGCTTTAAAGAGAGAAGGAGCAGAATCCAAGTTGGAAGTCACCATAACCCTGTGTCAGGGGAAGTGTAATCTTGTCTGTAGGGTTTTTTGAGCTAGGGTTTCTTGCATCCCCAGCTGGTCTCAACCCTGCTATGTAGTCAAGAATGATCTTGAGTTCCTGTCTCTGTCTTCTAAGCACTGGCATCATTGGTGCATCACTCTATGTTTATGGTGTCTTGGGAACTGATCCCTGGCTTCTTGCATTTTAGGCAAACGCTCTACCAAATGAGCTCTATCCTCACCCCCCCCCCCGTGTAATTTTAAACCTTCACTGAAAGATTTTGAAGAAAATCAAGTCAAGATCAATCTTGGTGTGTCTGCACCCCCCAATGTCACTCCCTGGTCTCCAGCTTTCATAGCTGGAGATACTTCTTTACACACACACACACACACACACACACACACACACGGATCTTGTTAAGGCCTAGGTCACTGTTATGTATCCAGCCTGCCATTTTGTGCTGTTACTACTGTTATAAGGAAATTTTCTCTTATGTTGTTACTGCTGTTACTAAGAAACTTTCTCAGGTCCAAGTTGATTGCATATTGTTATGTTTTGTGCTGTTGGAAACCGATCACAATAGAAGTCAGTTAGAACAGCTTCATAGAGCTAGCCACAATGAGCACGGACCCCACAACCACCCAGCAGCACTACCTGCGCCTGTGTCTGAGCTTTTGCTGGTATAAGCTGCCCCTGGGATGGACCCCAACATAAGAGAGACATCTGCACCAATATCAAAAGCTATTTGGAATAAGAGTTCCATATGGAGCAGGGGGTCAAATAAAAGTTTAAGTTCCCAAGACCTCCCTGGGACTTGACATCCTACTTGGCAGAAAGAGGCATATGTGACATATGTGTGGGTAACAAATATCCTGGTTGGCAAATTAAGACATGTGGCAAGACAAGTCCCCTGCCACAGTTGAGTACTGCCACCAATGGGAACAGGATAAAGACACGTTCCTAACGAAATCCTCTATTCATAAATCCTGATCGTTGAAATAACTTAGAATGGAGATCTGTGGATCTCAGTTTTGAATACTCTATAGGATTCTAGCTGAGCATTGCAGTCGGCTCCTGAGTCTGACCTGAGTCCTTGATCGATCAATTCCGGGATGAATACTCAATAAACTATCCCTATCTGAGATTGGTGTTCATGTGGTTTGTGAGGCAACCCTTGGACCCCAACACCTCTAATTCCAACTGAACTGTTTCCTAAACAGAGTTGAGAAAGAGCCATCTTTTGCAATCAGTAGCTGCTCGGTTATCACACAGGAAGCTGGGCTAAACCCTAAGGCCTATGGTGTTTTGGGAAAGCTCAGTAGGGAAAAGGGGAAGCAGAGATGGGTATACGTCGTAGGTTATTCCCTCCCATGAAGGCTGTAGTCTGGAGATAAGGAAGTTCCTGGGGTACCCTTCAGAGACGTCCCCTGGGGCAGCTGAGGCTTGACTGTTGGGGCAATGCTTATTTGGAACCTCTTTTCAGGGGGTCATCTTTCCTACAGATGTCCCAAGTTCTCAGAGACCTCTGAGCCTCAGACACACACAGGGCTTAGCTAGGTGAGGGCGAAACAGAGAACAGATAAGGGAAGCTGCCGGCCTTCCGGTGGCCACAAATATGGCAGGGTCAAATGGTCAGGATCATAGGAAAGTCACAAAGCATCTCAGGCCAACAGCCTTGACCCTGAGCAGGTCAGACAGACAGGCTTCTCTCTGAGAATTCACCCCTCCTATGGATAGAGAGCTACAGATATTTGATTTCTCTATCACTACATTCCTTGCCTCCTGCTGCCTATGGAAAGGCAGGGCAGCATCCCAACTGGTGGGAATTCACAGTGTTTTCAGCTTCTGGGTCTGCAGTCTCTGTCTTGCCCTGTGTGGCTTGGGTGATTCACACTCTCTTGCTCCCTGGGCCCTTAAGGACAAACATTCAAAAGAGGGTTGGGCCCTGTACGTCTCCTCGACCTAACCATGTGCCACTCTGCCCCAGCACTGAAACAGTCCGAATGGTATCTGGTGTTTGGGGTACCCTGAATGCCTTTCCCAATTTGTGTTTCTTTGATCATTCCAAACATCATTCAACAGCACATCTAAAACATAGGTTGTTCAAGAAAGCCTTTTTTTTTTTTTTTTTTTTTTTTTTGGTCTCCCTGAGTCCCAGTTGACCCAGGTGCTGTGACAATCTGTGGGGTGTGCCAGGTGTATAGGCGGGCCACTTTGCGCAGGTGTATAACAGCATCGTCAGCATTGTCTACCTTCTGGCTTCCTCCTTGGGAGCACCTTAAAGATAGGGCCCATACTTGGCTCCAGGGAGTGATTCCCTGTCCACTGCAGCCCAAAGCGCAGCATGTGCAAGGACTTAATAAATATCCATAAATTAAGTCACCGACTAAAGGTCAGCTGCAGAGCTCTGCTTGGCTTGGAAGTCAGGGAGCCTGATAGGTTATTCTGAACTGTGCCACACGGTAACCTTGGCAACGGCATTTCCTTGTTGGACTTTCTTTTTACTATCTCTGTTTTTTTGTTTTTTTTTGGGGGGGGGTGTTTTTTTTGTTGTTATTTTTTTTTTAAGCCATTAAATATTTCTTCCATCCAATCACTTCACATGGCCTGAGGAAGAGAGTTGGGAGCGAGTACTGTCACGCTTCGCTGCTGGAAGGAAGGCATGGAGCCCTCACAAGAGGCATTCGGCAATCCATTCTGAAGCCCTAAGATTGTGTAAGCCCAACTTTTACTGCTAAGATATTTTGAAAATAAATAAATAAATAAATAAATAAATAAATAAATAAATAAATTGAGACCGAGTCTTGCTCTATCTCAAACAGTCTGGCTTCAAGCTCAGCATCACTTGCCTTGCATCCCCAGTGCTGGGATTAGGGGCAAGCAGAGCTGCCCCCCCCCACTGGGACTTCTTACCTAAGGACACAACCAAACATGTGACTAGCGATTTAACTCCAAAGATGCTTCTCCAAATATTGTCCATAGCAGTGAAAACTGGAAACAACCCAAGCATCTAACAAGAAAGGGTTAGTTTATAAAGCACATACATTGTTCGTACAAAATCTGCAAGCGTCAAAATAAAGCCAATGGTGCCTGCCATGGCGGTGCAAACTTTTACATCCCAGCACTAGGGAGGCAGAGGCAGATAGATCTCTATAAGCTGTAGGCTAGCCTGGCTTACACAGTGAATTCCAAAACAACCAGGACTCCATAGAAATACTCTGTCTCAAAACAAACAAATGAAAAAGGACTGAAACAAAAAGTCAGAGAGCTGATTCAGTGGCCAAAGTCACCTGCACCAAAAAGAGAGCTGACGCCCGCAAGCTGGCCTCTGACAACTGTGTGCACCGCAGACACCTCCAGCGGAGGACTAAATACATACAATGAAACCGACTCTAAAAATGAAATAAATGCAAATGCATTGACAAGGAGGTGTGGAGACTAAACCGTTGAGGCCTGTAAGAGGATGTACCAGGGGAGGGGGCAGGATTTGTTCGTGATCCTAGTAATCCAGAGGCTGGTGCAAGTTCAAGAGGAGCTCAAGTTCAAGATCAGCCTGGGCAACATAATAAGATCTTGGCATATATATATATATATATATATATATATATATATATATATATATATATATATATTTCTCTCTTTCTCTCTCCCTCTCTCCATCACTCCTTCCCTCTCTCTTCTGAGACAGGATTTCTCTGTGTAGCCCTGGCTATCCTAAACTCACTCTGTAGACCAGGCTGGCCTCCAACTTAAAGAGATCTCCCTGCCTCTGCCTCCCAGGTATTGGGATTAAAGGTGTGTGCCACCACTGCCCTGCTAAAATTATTCTTTTTTTTTTTTTTTTTTTTTGGTTTTTTGAGACAGGGTTTCTCTGTCTAGCCCTGGCTGTCCTGGAACTCACTTTGTAGACCAGGCTGGCCTCGAACTCAGAAATCCGCCTGCCTCTGCCTCCCGAGTGCTGGGATTAAAGGCGTGCGCCACCACGCCCGGCTTAAAATTATTCTTAATAGTTCTTTTAAAACAAATATTATTTCTATACAAAGGATAGTCAATCGTTAAAGTATTGGTGAGTGCTGGGATTATGGGAAATTTTATTCTTTCTTGCTGCTGATTTGTGTGTAACACAATGACAAATCTTGAAAAAAGAATCACCTACGGTAGCAATTGACGATACGTAATCTCTATTTAATTTGCTTTATTTTGAGACAAGGTCTCATGTAAGTCAGGCTGGCTTCAGGTTAGCTATTCAGCTGAGGCCAGGCCCGCACTTGAGGCTCAATTTATTTTTATCTCTTGCTTATTCTTATCCTGTAGGTTCTAATTAATGAAAATATGTTGCCTGTAGACTCAAAAAGTATTCTCAGAAGCTTTAACATTCTAGAATCCAACTCTCAAAAAGCTGCTTGTTGGAGTTCACAAAAAGCAAGACCAGAAG
This sequence comes from Mus minutoides, assembly GCA_902729485.2. NCBI lineage: Eukaryota > Metazoa > Chordata > Mammalia > Rodentia > Muridae > Mus > Mus minutoides. The sequence continues at coordinate 329,716 of LR750415.1, forward strand.
AATAAATGATTTCTATCTCCCGAGTCTGGGATCAGTTTCCCAGGTCATAGGACCCAGGGCACAGTGGGAAGATGTTTGGGTATGGCCTTGTCCCTTGCTCCTTAACCAAGATGGGATCTGAGCACAGACAAGAGTGGTCTATAGGAGATGACCAAAGTAGTCCTGCCCCAGGGTCTCGGAGGTAGGCAGGCACGGGACTGTTCCTGATTGAGAATGGTTTGCCTTCCTCAGGGGAGAAACACCTCCTTTACTATTTCATAACGATCTTTAACCTGAACCTTCCTAACAGACTGCTGTTGCTTAGACAAGCCCTGGGCTGCTTCACCAACTGACCATTAACCACAACCATCTCTGCCTGCTCCGAAATCAGCTCTGGGTTCTTCTCTGCCAGAAGATAAGAGAAAGGGGCTGTGGAGAGAGAGGAAGTTGCCTTTGTCCCGAGCCTGGAGCACGCAGGGTCCTCCTTCCTGAGAAGCCTAACTGTCTCCAGCCAGATTTCCTGTCTCCTCAGCCCCACTGAGAACTGCGGGGGCTCCTCAGAAGGGTTGGAGTGGGGGTGACTCGGAGGCCCTCAAGGGGGTCAGGCATTGCTACACCTTCCCTGTGACCCTCCCTTCTCCCCATGGGGCTACGCTACTCCCCATAACTTCTTAGCTTTAGCTCCCTGAATTTTGGTTCTTTCAAAGGGATTGGGACACTCAGTTTAACCAACACTTTGAGGGCCTGGTTGTTCGTGCTCTCTGGGAGTAGCTCTGATCCATTCCTTTGTCCATCCCTCCCCCCGCCCCACTTCATGGACCCCTCTCTGTGCACCCCCAACCCCAGTGGGGGAGGAGAGTCTAGTCTTGGGATAGGTCCATCTCTTTTGAGGTCAGCCCACCCCCAGCTTCGAAGGCATAAAAGCCCGCTGTCAGTGAGAGGAATTGGCAGTGTCAGGTAAGTGGTGGAGTTGAGCTCTTGGGGACTGGGGTCTATAGCTGGAGGGGGTCTTAGGTTGTACACCTTTTTCTCCTAGGGGCCTTCTTCATAGACCAGGCCCACTAGGGTAGGGCTGTGTATGAAGGGGAGAGGAGTGGGTTTGGGAGGAGGAGAATCGTAGAACCTCTCTTTTCTCAAAAGCTCCCAATACTTCCTGAGCTGAGGTTTTTTTGTTTGTTTGTTTGTTTGACTTTGTTTTGCGTTTTGTCTTGCAGCGATGCAGCTATTCTTGGCCTTGGCAGGTCTTCTGGCCCCTCTGACTATGCTTCAGACGTCCAATGGTGCCACTCCAGGTTATAGTGCCAAAAGGAGGGTGGGCTGAGGGGTGGGGGTGGGGATTCTCAGCCCAGCATCTCCCCTTTCCCTGGATGGACCTCCTCCACTTTGGGGCCTGATGTAGGGCTTTAGGGCCAGCCCTGACCTTGTGATTTATGCTCTGGACAGCTCTCCTGGGGGAAGTGGACAATTCAGTGGTGCTGAGCTGTATGGAAGAGGCCAAGCAGCTAGTGGACAGAGCCTACAAGGAGCGGAGAGAAAGGTGAGTGGACAGAGCCTACAAGGAGCGGAGAGAAAGGTGAGAGTGCCAGGCACTGGGCGGCCCTGGGCAAAGCTGCTTCAAGTCTTCTGGAGAAAGGACACGCAGTGGGGTTTGTAAAAAGGATGAGGACCTACAGTGAAGCCAGACCTGGTCTGTCTCTATTTGAGTTTCTGGCTGTCAGAACATCTTCAAAGCCACTCCTTCAATGGCCTTGCTTTCTGTCTGGACATCCAGGTCCATATCCCTTTTTTTTTGGGGGGGGGGTGTTCGAGAAAGGATTTCTCTGTGTAGCCCTGGCTGTCCTGGAACTCACTTTGTAGACCAGGCTGGCCTCGAACTCAGAAATCCACCTGCCTCTGCCTCCCGAGTGCTGGGATTAAAGGCGTGCGCCACCACGCCCGGCTCCATATCCTTTTTGACAAAAGAAATGCACTGCCATGGCTCTCTGCAGAGTGCTTTCCGCCTGCTCACCACAGGCTGGCCTCTGCTGAGTGTCTCTATCCCCCTTCTCTGACCCTCCCTTGTCTAAACAGCGTCAAGCGGAGCCTCCAAAGTGGCTCTGCCAGCCCCATGGAGCTCCTGTTTTACTTCAAGCAGCCGGTGGCGGGCACCAGAACAGCCGTGAGGGCTGCTGACTATCTACACGTGGCCCTAGACCTGCTGAAGAGCAAGCTGCAGCCCCTGTGGCCACGGCCTTTCAATGTTACAGGTACTCTAACTCCTTCCTTTTTGCCACCACCTCCTCCCCCAGCAACTTCTGCTCCCAGGGCTCCCGCCACGACAGTGTTTCTCAACCTGTGGGTCTCGACCCCTCAGGTAAGTTGAACGACTTTCTCACATGGGTCTACCTAAGACCATAGGAAAACACAGGTCTTTACATTATGAACCATCACAGTAGCAAAATTACAGTTATGAAGTAGCAACGACAATAATTTTATAGTTGCGTTCAACCCACGAGAAACTGGCTTAATGGGTCTCTCTCAGCAATAGCAAACTTGAGAACCACTGGTCTAAGGAGTCTTCAGGGTCCTCTGAGATGGCCCGCCCACTCTTCACCCTCACTGGGCTACTCAGCCCCAGGTTGCCTAGCATAGGAAATGAGGTGGGGGAAGGCTCAGATCTAAGGTCATGACTCACTCTGGCAGATGTGTTGACACCTGCTCAGCTGAATCTGTTGTCCGTGTCAAGTGGCTGCGCCTATCAGGACGTGGGGGTGAGATGCCCACCGAATGACAAGTATCGCACCATCACTGGACACTGCAACAACAGGTGCGGGCCCAGAGCAGTTCAGGGATGTGTGGTGTAGGGGGTCTAGGTTTTGCCTGTGGCGACCCATTGGGCCAGAGCTCTGTGCTTCCCTCTAGACGAAGCCCCACTCTGGGGGCCTCCAACCGCGCCTTTGCGCGCTGGTTGCCTGCAGAGTATGAAGATGGCGTCTCCGTGCCTTTCGGCTGGACGCCCGGAGTCAATCGCTATGGCTTCAAGGTGCCCCTGGTGAGTGTCCAGTAGAGAGGGAGGTGAGCTCAGCCTTATGTGCAGGACCTAGGCATCCAATGATCCCTGTTGTCGCTGCAGGCTCGCCAGGTCTCCAACGCCATCGTGCGCTTTCCCAACGATCAGCTGACCAAGGACCAGGAGCGCTCACTCATCTTCATGCTGTGGGGACAGTTTCTGGACCATGACATCACCTTGAGTCCAGAGCCAGCTACCCGGTTCTCCTTCTTCACTGGCCTCAACTGCGAGACCAGCTGCCTGCAGCAGCCACCCTGCTTCCCCCTCAAGGTGCTGCTTCCTTCCATCCACCATGGTCTGTGCCTGAAGAGAGGGAAGATGGTTTACATTAGTGACAACAGTGTCCCTTCTGAGTCCTAGTTCTTCTCTAGACCCTGAGCAAGGCTGGTCCTCACTCCTGGGTCCAGAGTCAATACTTGTCTCCCTCAGCAGAGCCAGCTGTCAACTCAAGGAATGTCAACCTAATATGCACCCTGATGGTACACTCTGTGGTGGGGTGACTGGTTCTTTGTGAGGCTGGGAGAATTCTGGAATGAGGACCTGGCTTGTCTTCTTCACATTCCTGGTGTAGGGGCACTGACCTGTTCTCTCTCTCTCTCTTTCTTTTTCTCCCCCCCCCCCATGGGTGCTTCCCTAACCCTGCTTCACATGTGTGTGTGTGTCTGTGTGTGTGTGTATGTGTGTGTGTGTCTGTGTGTGTATATGTGTGTGTGTGTGTGTGTGTGTGTGTGTGTGTGTCTGTGTGTCTGTGTTGCCCCATAGTCAGGGTCAGGGTTGAAGCACCTTCTGTGTAAGGGGGAACGTGTGGAGAAAAAGAAAGGCAGAGATTGAGGAGATAAAGGGCCAGGGATCTGACAGGGCCAGGGTGACAGACAGAACAGAGGAAAAGGCAGACACAGGCAAGAAGAGGATTAAGAGGGATAGTGAAGAGGGGTCCGAGGACTGGCCTTGCCCAACCCCAGAAGGCTCTCTCCATTACAGTTCAGTGAATTCTTTGTCACCCCTAAACCTCAGTCTCTTTGCTGACTGAGCCCCAGCAATTCTATGGAACCTTGAGAGCTTCCCTGCAGCTCAAGGGGGCCAGAGTTCTCTTCTGCAGGGTGTAAGTTACAAATGCCCGCTCTCCCGACCCACAGAAGCCAGCCTAGCTTCTCTCTGTGCCGTAGATCCCACCCAATGACCCTCGGATCAAGAACCAAAAAGACTGCATCCCCTTCTTCCGCTCCTGCCCGGCATGCACCAGGAATAACATCACCATTCGCAACCAGATCAACGCTCTCACTTCCTTCGTGGACGCCAGTGGGGTGTACGGCAGCGAGAACGCCCTGGCCAGGAAGCTGCGCAACCTCACCAACCAGCTGGGGCTGCTGGATGTCAATACACGCTTCCAAGACAATGGCAGGGCCCTGATGCCCTTTGACAACCTGCACGATGACCCCTGCCTCCTCACCAACCGCTCTGCCCGCATTCCTTGTTTTCTGGCAGGTCAGCCTGGGGTCTGAACTAGAGTGGCATAGAGCTGTTTCCAGCTTGTGGGAACACAGCCTGTATGTGAGCAGCATGCAGGCTTGTGATAAGAGATGCTAGTCTCAACAACTTATTAGTCCAGTTGCCTTGGTAACGAGTTGGACAGAGACAGACAGGAAAATAACAGCAAAAAAACAAACCACATAAGCATACAAAAAAAATCCTCCATCCATCAACCGAAGGTGAAGCCATAGGGCTGCTAAGGACCCTCTATCATCTATCCAGCCTTCTCTGTCTTCTCCCTCCTGTGGACTGTGGAAAAAGAGAGAGCCAAGTCTCTGTCCACATGGGATAGAGAACTAAAAGTGACAGAGAAATATGGCGTCCTCGCCCTTTAGAACCATCCTGTCTAATCTGGAGCTAGTAGCCACATGTGGTTATTTCAATTTAAATTATCTGTAGCAGGGAGTACCGGCTCACACCTTTAATCCCAGTCTTTGGGAGGCAGAGGCATGAGGATCTTTGTGAGAGTTCAAGGCCAGCCTAGTCTACAGAGTGAGTTCTAGGACAGCCAGAGCTATAGAGTGATAGTGAAGCCCTGTCTTGAAAAAAGAAGAAGGAGGAGGAGGAGGAGGAAGAGGAGGAGAAGTAGAAGGAGGAGGAGAAGAAAAACAACCATTAAATACATAAATAATTTTAAATTAAATTAAAAGTCCCTGCAGTAACTGAATTTTAAGGGCACAGTAGTCCATGGGTGAAGAAGTGGTTATTTTCCTCACCTCAGAAAGTTCTAGTAGATTGTGTCACAGAATATCACTCTGTGGGCTTTTTGGTTCTTATAAAGTCAGAAGGTGGGGTTCCAAAAGGAGAAATGTTTGGCAGTTTGGGGATAGGATTGGGGCAAGGGTTGTGGTCACACCCAGAAATTGATGCCTCTCCCCCACACCTCTCTGTGATTTTAGGTTGGGTTATATAGTTAGCCTTAACAGGTCTGGTACTTGCTTTGAAGTCCAGGCTAGCTTCAAACATTCCTCAATCTTCCTATCTTAGCCTGCCAAGTGTTGGGTGACTCAAGCCCACACACAGTGGGAGAAGTCTCTACTTGCACCTCCCTTCCTTTCTAGGGGTCCTGGTGGTCTCTCCTGGGTCCCCTGGCAGGAGAGTCAAGGTCAATGCAAGGGTGCATCTCCTAAGGGAGGGCCTACTCTCTTCTGGGCTAGTCATGACCTCTGGTTACTCATGGGTGAAGAAGCTACTCGCAGGAATATCTTTTCCTCTCAGAATTTTCTTTCTAAGTTGGCAAGGGCTGAGCCTAGTCAGTGTCTTGCAGCAAAGGCCCTGGGCCTCACCTTCTGGTCTTTGGAGCACCAGAGGAGTCAGGGACTTCATTTCTTTGAATAGTCTTAGGTATGGATGCACACATTCCACGTCCTCTCCCCACCACGATAGGATGTACATGGCTTAGAGTGATAATGACAACTGTCTTCAAATAGTGGAGGGTCTGGGATCCTGTTTTGAGAAGGCTTCTGAGGTTGCTTCCAATTTGAGCAGAAATCATGCATATTACTTTTTGACTTATGCCAATAAGATGAGTACTTGCTCTTGGGAGTGTTCATGAGTGTCTGTGTATGCATGTATGTATGTACATGTGTAGTATGTGTGTGCAGTATATCTGTATGTCTGTGTAGTGTGTATGCATGTGTATGTATATGTAGTATGTGTGTATGTTATTATGTGTGTATAGTATGTATGTGTGTAATGTGTGTGCATGCATATATAATGTATATGTATGTGTGTATGTGTTTAGTATGTGTGCATATGTGTGTAGTATGTGTGCATGTGTGTGTAGTAAATGGCAAAATACAGAAAGACACAGGGCTTGGCCTTGTGCCTAAGGATATCTTGGTCTGGGCTCCAGGCAGGTGACAAGTCAAACATCATGGCTATTGGGTAAGGCTGCAGGGAGTACCACAGTGTTCCTAAGCTCTTATGTCAGCCTGTGGCTCACACTTGAGTCTGGTGTGTGTGGGTAGGTGGAGAACAGGCACGTGATGGCCACTGAAGCTCTTGGCTGGACGGGGATGATGGAGACCATAAAGGTGACAAAGGCTTTGCTTCCCTCAGGGGACATGCGCTCCAGCGAGATGCCGGAGCTCACCTCTATGCACACCCTCTTTGTTCGAGAGCATAACCGACTGGCCACACAGCTCAAGCGCCTGAATCCTCGATGGAATGGGGAGAAGCTCTACCAGGAAGCCCGGAAGATCGTGGGGGCCATGGTCCAGGTAGGCTGTGTCCTAACACAACTTGCCCATGTGTTCTTGGGCAGTGTTGTTGTGTTTGTTTTTAATCTCTCCTGAACACTGGCTTCTTTTATCCATAAAAGGCTCAAAGGAGTGAAATGAAAATGCCCGGCAGACATGAGATGCTTGGCAAGTCCACTTCCCTCCCTCCTGTCTCCCCGGCCCTCTTCCTTCCCGAGGGCCTGGAAAGGTGTGAGAGGGTCTTAAGCAGAAGCACCATAGTCACCGTTGGCTCTTTTACCCACTGTCATCATCTTGAGCATTTTCCCCCCTGGGCAGGGCTCCTCCATCTGGTTTTTGATGTTCTCATGAGCCCTATTCTCCCAAGAATGTAAACATTCGTGCATATCTTACACACACACTCTCTCTCTTTCTCTCTCTCTCTCTCTCTCTCTCTTGACTCTAGGGAGGGGACGTGGTTAGTGCTGAGCATGGGGTTTTGATTGACACCCACACCCACCAGAGGGATTCACTTCAGTCTCAGAGGCAATTCTAGCCTTGGGTCCAGAGTGACACTGCCGCCCTTTCACTGGGGGGCATCGCACCGGAGTAGACCTCTGCCCTCCCTCCATCTATAAACCTGTACTGAGCCCTACTGTGTGCTAGTCTACTGTGAATAATCTCAATAATTTCAACTTCTCTGGCTCTCAAGGAGAAATGAGACTACCAATACCTTAAGGACACGAAGGATATTACAATGACTAACAAGGCATTTTGTTTAATCCCTTGAAAGAGAGAGTGATATAATTATCCCTTGTTTACATTTATGGTTCAGAGAGTTTAATAAATGACCTGAGATGAGTTCTATTTATGTCCTTCTGTTAAATTCAGATCTAAGACTATGGGAGACCAACCCCTGATCCTAGCCAGGTAGGGGCAATTCCCCCAAGCTGGAGACCACAGGGAGGAATAAATAGACATCTAACACAAACTGACTTTGTTTTAGATCATCACATACCGGGACTACCTGCCCTTGGTGTTGGGGCCAGCAGCCATGAAGAAATACCTACCCCAGTACCGATCTTACAACGACTCAGTAGACCCTCGAATCGCCAATGTCTTCACCAACGCTTTCCGTTACGGCCACACCCTCATCCAACCCTTCATGTTCCGCCTGAACAATCAGTACCGGCCCACGGGGCCCAACCCCCGAGTCCCACTCAGCAAGGTCTTTTTTGCCAGCTGGAGAGTCGTGTTAGAAGGTGAATGGAACCTAAGAAAAGCCATGGGATGGTGGCTGCAGGGACCTAGGCTAGGGAGAGGTCTTTTTTCATCTTGGGGAACCCAGTCTTGCTTTCCAGTTTCATTGACCCAGAAGGCTAGCGCATCCCAACCTTGTGAACCCTCAGGTCAAAGAGTGCCGGCTGATCTCTGTGGCCATCTTGGCTCCAAGTGTTGCATGAGCTTACACCTTCTCTCGGACCCCTACGATTCTACTTGGACCAGCCCTGACTCCACTGTGTGCTCTCGTAGTGAGAGAACCAACCTTTCCTTTCACTCTGGTCTCTTGTCCTCAGGTGGCATTGACCCCATTCTCCGAGGCCTCATGGCTACTCCTGCCAAACTGAATCGCCAGAACCAAATTGTGGTGGATGAGATCCGGGAGCGACTGTTTGAGCAAGTCATGAGGATAGGACTGGATTTGCCTGCTCTTAACATGCAGCGCAGCCGGGATCACGGCCACCCAGGTGGGAGGCCAGCCACAGCCCCATCCCACCTCCCAGGCAGCTCCCCTTCTTGCTCAGAGCTCCTTTTCCAGTTCTCAGGAAGCACCCGCCACTAGGCGTTGCCTTTTCCAGCCCCCCAGTGGACAAAGTTCGGTCTCTCTTGGCTTCCTAGACTTTTGCAACCTGCGTAGCAGCTGAACATCATCCCACGATCTGGAATTCTGTCTCCATCGTCAGCACATTCTGACTCATTCATGAACTCGCGGGTGGGAGAGTACCATTGTCATTTTTACTGAAGAGGAAACTAGGGCTTAGAGCAGTTCGGAGCCTGGCTCGGTGCTGTAGCCATGTCCGTGAGAGACGTCGAGGTTGGACCTAAGCCGACCAGGATAAGCGTAACCCAAAAGCCCCGTGCCTGTGTCGTGGAGTGGCCACGCCTCCGGGAAACATTTTCATTCTCTGCGTCAGAGACAGATACATTAGCCTGCTGCTCTAAGGGACAATGTGCAAAAGTCTGGCGGGATTTGTGGTAATACAGGGCTTGCCAGGGTAGGAGAGAGAGAGAGGAAAAGAGTGAGAGGTCTGGAGGGCCCCGCTGCCTACTTTGGCCTGAGCCAATCTTTTAGGGATCCATTTTGCTTACGGCCTTGTGTACTGAGATGGGCTTTTGAACATCTGTGTATTCTTTCCTGCCCTTCCCAGTACTCCTTCTAGCCCACAAGAGAGGGGTCCATTTACAGCTAGCTACCTGTTCTCTGACCCAATGCAGGATACAATGCCTGGAGACGCTTCTGTGGGCTTCCACAGCCCAGCACAGTGGGTGAGCTCGGCACGGTGCTGAAGAACCTGGAGCTGGCACGGAAGCTGATGGCACAATATGGCACGCCCAACAACATTGACATCTGGATGGGCGGTGTGTCCGAGCCCCTGGAGCCCAATGGCCGTGTAGGCCAGCTCCTTGCCTGCCTTATTGGCACTCAGTTTAGGAAGCTACGTGATGGTGATCGGTAAGGAAGCTAGCTGTGGGAAGGCAGGGTGCCACAACTGTGGAGCCGGGAGGGGGCGCATGCGCGCCACAGCAGTCAGGCGGAGCTTAGAGAACAACTTATCCTGAGTTGGTTCCACCATATCTGGTCTAGGGATGGTAGTCAAGCTCTCAGCCTTGGTGGTACGCGCCTTTGCCCCCTGAACCATCTTGCTGGTCCCAAAAACGCCACTCTTTTTTTTTTTTTTTTTTTTTTTTTTTGGTTTTTCGAGACAGGGTTTCTCTGTGTAGCCCTGGCTGTCCTGGAGCTCACTTTGTAGACCAGGCTGGCCTCGAACTCAGAAATCCGCCTGCCTCTGCCTCCCGAGTGCTGGGATTAAAGGCGTGCGCCACCACGCCCGGCAAAACGCCACTCTTAATATGTTCTCTGGCTTTCTCAGTGCTCCTGTGGAGGCGTCAGTGACCATGGAAAAGTTCCAGAAGTTTCCTGCTCACCCTCTTTCATATCATTTCATCACGATCTTGGCATCTCCATGTCTAGTTCTTACCTAGCTTGCATTACACCTTTGGCAATATTGTAAAAGGTGTCCCAGTCAAGGAAAGCACATCACAAACACCACCCAGGCTTTTTTTTTTTTTTTACCCCGTGGGTGTGTGCATCAGACTGGGACCCAAGCAGCTGTGCTTCTGTTTTCTGGGCTGAGTGGACACTGCCCACGACCTGAGTTCTCCTGTGCTGTAGATAAGAATCATCTGAGGCTCCCTCACACTCAGGGGGCAGCTCAAGCCAGGGGCAGCTCAAGCCTGGGTATCCTCACTTGGGACATCCTCAGACATCATGCTCCCTCCCATGCAGGTTTTGGTGGGAGAACCCAGGCGTGTTCAGTAAAGAGCAGAGACAGGCCTTGGCCAGCATCTCCTTGCCCCGTATCATCTGTGACAACACTGGCATCACCACCGTGTCGAAGAACAACATCTTCATGTCCAACACATTCCCCCGAGACTTTGTCAGCTGTAACACCCTTCCTAAACTGAACCTGGCTTCCTGGAAGGAGACCTAGAGGTTGGGTAAGGGCTTGGCACACTGAAGGATATACCTGGTTGGCTAGTGGGAATCACAGAGAACTCTCTTCCCTGGGTGAATCCATCTTTGTGGATATTGTGGGTGCTAGTGGGGGGGGGATGACTGGATATTCACTTGTGAGGGCACAAGTATGTTTGCATATACACTTGTGCACATCTCTATATATGCAACATACATAAATTAGTATTTCATGTGTGTGGTCTGTGAGCACGGTGCAATGTTTGATGTGCCTTGTGTGCTCATCAGTCACGCGAGCCTGGGCTCACTGCTTACGACAATATTCAGAACGTGGGAGACAGTGAGCAGACAGCCCGAGTTCAAGTCATCACTCTGTAACACAGTACTGTGTGGGACTTTGGCCAAATTACTCTAAGGATAAATTCTCTCCCTTATAAATGAAAGCAGCCACAGCTTGTTAGAGGGCCTATTGCCTCCCCCAGCCCTCCACTCATGGAGCAGCTACCGTGTGCCAGGCACTGTGCTAGTCATGGGAGACAGAAGCAATACAGATGAGTACCAAAGATAGATGCCAAGTCCTCGATCACCTCCTGGTTGGCAGAAACAAGGCGGTGGCTTCTGGAGGAGAGGATGCAGCTAGCAGCTGAGCTGTGTGGCTGTGATACAATCCTGGGCCAGCTCGGCTCAACCGGCCGTTACTCTTTCTCCCTCACTCTATTCTCTTGCTATCCACAGGAGTCTGCCGGGAGAAGGACAGAGGCCGTTGGCCTCCCTGTGCTGTTTGTACCTGAGGTTCACACTAATAAAACATATGGTGGATGGGGAATCTTGTTTCGTGTCAGTGGCAGGGTTGCACCTTCAGTGGGAAGTCCCCTCTGGTGTGAGAACTTGAGCCAGTGTGGTATGTACTTCTGTGTTTCTAGGGTGATGATTGTTCCGGGGTACCCTCCTTTGGCTAGTCCATTTGTGTAGGGTAGCTAGCTCTTAAGAGGCCTTGGGCCCAGACCACACTCACTAGACCCTCATTTCTCACATACCTCCTCTACCTGCTCTGTGGAACAGGAATGTGGCCAATAAGCCCTGGTATTTGCTCACTGTTCTGGCATATGTTGGCCGCATGCTCATTGTGTCAGTCTCTGGGAAGGGAAGGGGACAGAGTGCTAGCCAGTGAGACAGAAAGCTGAGGTCTGGTGGGAAGGCTTTGCTGAGGGAATAGAGGCCTCTGTGTCTCTGCAGACGAGCACAGTGAGTGTCCCAGGGATCCTCAAGGGGGCAGATGCCTCCTTATTTCAGGCTTCCAGTGACCAGACCCCAGTGTCTGGTAAGGGGAAGGGTGTGTCTGGCCAGTGGTCTTGTCAAGAGCCGGTCCATAGTGGATTAACAGACTCTTGCCTTCTCCTTTCCTGTCTTCTCACTTATCAGGAGTGGGGAACCCCCCTGGGAGCTGACTGTAAGAGAATGGTGAGGTAAAGCCAGACCCTCACTGTGGAGCTGCAGGATCAGTACCTCTCACGATTACCTCACTGAAGGGGAGAGGGGTGGTCACTGAGGCCGAGCCTCATCCAAGACTGGTGGGGAGGGTTAGAGAACAGGGCTATGAACAAGGACTGCCCTAGGCAATCTCCATAAGATGAGGAAATGATTTCCTGACTGGCCTTTACTTGTAGGGTAATCCCCCCCCACCCCCATGTTGGTATTGAACCTAGGGCCTTGTGTATGCTAGGCAAACACTCTACCACTGAGCTACGTCTCCAGCCCCCTCTTTTATTTTGAGACAAAGTCTTGCTAAGTTGAACATTCTTTAATTTAGAAGGATGGGCCTACTCTAGGCTACATAATTGTTCAAGGCCCACCTAAAATATAAAGTGAGACCCAATGAGACAAATTAAAGAATGGTCAAGCCAGGCTGACCTTGAACTTGCTCTGTAGCCCTGCTCAACCTTGAACTTATGATTCTCCTGTACCATCTGGGCCTCAAAAGGGTAAATTTAATTAATCAACTAGCTAACCAACTGATCATTTCATTAGTTAGCTGATTAATTTCCATAGTGTTAAGATTGAGCTCAGGGCCTTGTACATTGGAGGGTCTTTTCATTTTACTATTTATTTATTTTTAGATTTTTGTTTATGTGTATGGATATTTTGGCTGCAGTATCCCTATGTGCCAAATGCATGCAGTACCTTCAGAGGGCACAGGATCCTCTGGGACAGTTGAGAGCAGCCTTGTGGGTGCTGGGAATTGAACCAGGGTTCTCTGGAAGAGTAGCCAGTGCTCTTAACCACTGGTCCATCTCTCCAGCCCCTGGAGTGTCTTTTTCTTTTCTTCTCTCTTCCCCTTCCACTTCCTCTCTCTTTCTTTCTTTCTTTCTTTCTTTCTTTCTTTCTTTCTTTCTTTCTTAAGAATGTCAGTCAGGCCATGGTAGTACAATCCAGCATGAAAAAGGCTGAAGTTATCTAAATTTAGGAGGATGGGGCTACTCTAGGCTTCACAATTGTTCAAGGCCCACCTAAAATATAAAGTGAGACCCAATGAGACAAATTAAAGAATGTATGACTACACATTGGACCACAGCCCAAGGAATGTTCTGGAACTGCCTCTTCACAAGCTTGAAAGGTTCCAAGAACTGTCCCAGAAGAAGAAAGAATTCTTGGAGGACTGAAGAAGAGATCAATTTTAGTTCTCGGGAAGTCCAGGCTTGGTTACACATGGGACCCCAGAATAGTGTCACCCCAGGTTCAAACTCTCACTGCTCTGCAGTATTATTCCCACCCCTCCCTCCACGCCAGCCAGGAGTCCCTTGCTTCCTCCCTGCTTTGAGAAATCTTGAATCTCCCACTCAGTTACTCTGCTCCCTTGTCAGACTGATTGATGCCCAGGACTGCTCAGCAGTAAGATACGGCTGGACTATAAACATCTCATTACTCACACACAGCCGTTTCAAGGCCTGCCCTAGGAAGGGACAGCCTGATGTTTATTGAGCATTTCGTGTGTTGAACACCATGCTAAGCGCCACAAGCCATACTCACAAGGCAGGCAGAAGTCTCTGACTCGGGATGCTTATGAGCTAGTCTGGGAGGACTGGAAGAAACATGAAGGTCAAAGGTCACAGCCTCAGCCAGTGCTCCTTCAGGGAGAGGGTAGGTGGTGTCTGACAAGCTGGAAGGACATCTTAAGAAGCCTAAGTCTTGTCAGGCTGAGAGGGTGGCAAGGGTGGTGACAGCTGAGTGGACGGGCTGGGGAGGCTGAGGCAACCTTTGGCCTTGGTGTCCAACTTTAAAGGAGTAGGTCACTGGAACTGTTTGAAATGGCATCTCGGACCACGGACATGCGCACTGTAGGAAGCTGTGGTCAGCAGGTTCCTACTTCTTCACTGAGTCCCACGGTGAGAGGTCCAGCTTACCAATTGAAGAGCAGTCCACAAAGCCGTGGGGGTAGGTGTTAGCCTGGAACGGGTTCAGTGGGACCTTGTCGATGCCAGTGTTGTCACAGACCAGGCGGGAGAAGGACATCTTCTGTAGAGACTCCCGTTGCTTCTCTGTGAAGACCCCAGGGTTCTCCCACCAGAACCTACAAGGACACAGCAGGGTCATTTTACACAGTCCAGTGGCTAGCTCTTCCCCACAATGCCAAAGGACATCCTTGGGAAAGGGAAAAGACCCCTTTATGGTGAGGTATGGAGTCAGACCTCATGAAGAACTTTGGGGACCCTTGCCTAAGGGAAAGGTTCCTCCTGCCACCATAATGGTTTCACTTGCCTGTCTCCATCTCTGACCCGCTGGAACTGCTGCCCCAGGAGACAGGCCAAGAGAGGCCCCACCCGACCCCTCTTGACCAGGGGTTCAGCGATGGCCCCTAGCCAGATATCAATGTTGCTTGGGGTTCCGTAGAGGTCCAGCATCTTCTTGGCCAGCTCCTCATTTTCCATGACAGCACTCAGCTCCTTTAGTGTCTTTGGTTGGGACAGGTCACAGAAAGCTCTCCAGGAATTGTACCCTAGGGCAGGGAAGGTAAGGGTGGTTCATCTCAGGAACCTCTCATTTCAGTTTTCCCTTGGGGATATACAATACCTCCAGCAGCTGGGAAAGTCTGAGAGTTTTAAGACAAGGAAAGTATAACACATTGCCTGTCATCTGTGGCACTTCAGTCTCGGGGAAAGACTTGAGGCTTCCTGAAGGGGAAACTTCTAGTTTCTTTGGAAAGTTATGTCAAGTGATAGTTTGCTGGGGCACACAGGTGAAAGGATGTCTTGCTAAAGCAAACACGTGAAAGAATGTTTTCCTGAAGCAGACACAGGTGGAAGGATGTTTTGATATAGCAAACTCATGAAAGGACGCTTGATGAAGGAGTAGGATATAACTCCACAGACAGTGGGAGACTGGCATGCAGCCTTGGTTTGGTTTGCTAGACACGCATGTATTGGTTCGCCTTAAATAGGGTTGTTGAGCTCAGCTCATGATAACATCTCCATTGAGAGAAAACTGCTCTCCGAGGTTCCTGCAGCAGGCAGCTTGTTACCTCAGTGGTCTCGCCCCAGGCTGGTTGACAAGCTGGGCAGTTTCTTCAGGATTGAACTAAGGCCACTGGTTCGTGCCTGGTGTCTGCCTGCCTAGAGAACTGGTCTGAAGCTGCTCGATTGTATTTGGTGTTTTCTATAGGACTGAACTGCTACCCAAGAAGTTGAAACTCGTCCCCAAAGAACTACTGTGGATCCACATCCCCCATATCCTAATAACTTTTCTCTAGAAAAGTAGGCTAGAGGAAACATTGAACCCTTATTAAAAGTAGGTTGCAAAATTTTTAATGCCTACAGCTTACCATGGGTTTTTCCAAGCACCATACATACAAAGACAAGCAAAGCTTTTAAAGCTTGCCTCCAGTCCTGTAACTAGTGTGATTGTTAATACCGATTGTCCATGTAACACGATCTAGAAAGGCCTAGGAGGCAAATCTCTGGGCATGCTCATGAACGAGTTTCTATTTAGGGTTAATTATGATAGGAAGCCCTGCCCTGAACACCTGCACCAGCCTGTGGTCTGAACATGGACAGGAAGGAAGCTGCAGCGTCACCCATCAATCTCTGCTTCCTGACGCTGCCGCCTCACGCTCCCGACACCAGGCTTCCCTGAACGATGATGGGCCTCGTAATCACATGAGATGTGTGTTCACAGCCCTGTATCAGGAAAGTGGACGATTCCATTTCCTGGACATCTTATAAGGGTTTTAAAATGAGCTTGCCTCTACCCTGAGCCCATAGGGTTCACAGAGATTGAATTGCCAACCAGGGAGCCTTCATGGGCTGGACCTAGGTCCTCTGCACATATGTTACAGTTGTGGTAGCTTGGTCTTCTCGTGGGACTCCTAACAGCGGGAGCAGGGGCTGTCTGTGACTCAGATGCCTGCCTTTGGGACCCTTTCCACTTACTGGGATGCCTTGTCTAGCCTTGTTAAAAGAGGAAATGCCTAGTCTCATTGCAACTTGCTATGCCTTGGCTGGTTGATATCCATGGAGGCCAGCCCTTTTTTGAAGAGAAACAGAGGAAGGCTGGATGAGAGCAGGGAAGAGAGGAGGTTGTAGGAAGGACTGGAAGGAGAGGAGGGAAAGGAAACTGTGGTCAGAGTGTAACATAAATAAAATAAAAATTAAAAAACATTCAAAAGCCTCGAGCTCTAGGATTCATTGGCTCCCGGGTTCCAGAAGAGAGTGCCCAGGAGCCCCCAGAAGGTAGCCAAAAAGCTCTCCAGACCAGGTGAGACCTCAGACCCACTCACCAGGCTGTCCGTGGTCTCTGCTTCGCTGTATGTTGATGGAAGCCAGGTCGAAGCCGTGGATGGCGTGATTTGGTTGGAAGAGCTTGTTTCGAAGCTCGTCTGTCATCATTTTGTTCTGACGCATCAACTTGGCGTTCTTGGCCAACAGGCCTCGAACCAGAGGATCAATTCCACCTGCCAAGGAACACCAAGAGGCCATCCTTAGGATAGGAATCGGGTGAGGGTATCATCCAAGCTGAATCCTCTCTGCCCCAGACATATTCTCTCCATGGGAAATGGGAAAGACTAGGAAATGTCTCTGACTGGAGAGCACAAGGTAGCCTTCCCTTTGTGCCAAGGTAAGAGGTACCAGGCTATTCTTTCTGAGGTGACAGAAAAGGGCACTCATAGGCTGAGGTATGAATGAATACCAAGAGGGTTTCATGTTCAAGTTCACGGAGTCAGCACACCTTTGTCTTCCACAGATCTCCCCTGGAGGAAGAGGGACCATACATCTTGAAGAAACAGCCCTGACTGGTTAAGCTTGAAGGAAAGTTAAATTCAACTGACGAATGAGATGACTGCATTCAGGTCCTAGAACAGAACTATTTACCCACCCCACAAATTCTCTTTTCAGGGTTCAGAGAAGTCTAGTATAGGGAAATGGCAGAAGAATGTCAGCTCTGAGAAGCTGGAAGGAGGAAGTAGCTCATATTCACTGGTCACTCCGTGGGTCTTAGGAACCAAATAGGGTGCCCTACACATCAATCTCATTTCATTGATATCCTGGTGAGGTGGGTACTACTTGCCCTTATTTTACAAACAAGGAGATGAAGACTCAGTAAGATGAATTCCCTTCTCCAGGGCCACACAAGATGTGTATGGAAGGTGATTCCCATACCAGGAGTCCCTACAAGCTGCTTGAAGAAGTGAGAGGGCTCAGGCAAGAACGTTTCCCTAAAATAGACTCACCATCCTTGACCAGCCTCCAGGTGTTGAAGAAGACAGTGTGCAGGGGTAGCTCAGGTTCTGAACCCCACGGCTGATAATTCTCATCTAGGCGGGACACAGTAGGGGGGACCTCTAAGTGGCCGAAGCGTAAAGCAAAGGTGAAGACATTGGAAACTCGGGGGTCTACGGACTCATTGTAGCCTTGGTATGGGGGAATCCACTTCTGCATCTCATCACCCAGTAGGATGGGTAAGTAGTCCCTAAAGGTGATAATCTGGAGGGAGAAAGGAGTCATGAGGAAAGGATGTGACAAGGTGTGAGCGTCTGCATCGGGAGGCTGCAGAGGAATTGCTACCCAAGAGCGTGCCAAGTGGATAGCATTTGTACCCATTTTCCATTCCTATGGCCATGGCAGACATTGCTAATCAATCATGGCATCCTTTCAGCTATTTCTCATTCTATCTCCATACCGGTTCTACTAATTGATCATTTCAAATTGAAGCAAGATGTCTGGCTCTAATATTTTATATGGCAATAGGTCATCTTAACAATTAAAAATAGTCTCATGGTGGGGTTTCTGGTTTTAGAACAAAGTGATATAGCCTCATTTTTTTCTTTCTCCTCTCTAGTCACTGTAACTAAACAGCCTGGAAATTATTCAACAGGAAGTAATAAGAGGACTTCAAGCTTGTGTGGTGATATATGTCTATAATCCTAGCATCCCAAAGACAGGAGGCTTGCAAATTTGAGGCTAGTCTGGACTGCAGAGCGAGACTGCTATTTCCAACTCAAACAACCCTAAAACAACAGCAATAACAAACGGCTGTGAAGATACACATCTGTAATCCCAGTCCTGGCAGGGTGAAGGCATGAAAGTCAGGAGGTCAGGCTCAGCTGTGTGAGCAATATAAGACCTAATCAAAAACAAAAGCAAAACACATACAGAGAGAGAGAGAGAGAGAGACAGAGACAGAGACAGAGACAGAGACAGAGACAGAGAGGGGGGAGGAGAGATGGCTTCTTAGCAGTTATAAGAGCACTCGCTGCTCTCCTAGAGGACTTGGGTTCAGTTCCCAACCCAACACCCACATCAGATAGGTCATAGGTATCTGTAACTCCAGCTCCAGGAGATCTGACATTCGACTCTGAAAGCTAGAAAAAGAATATGAACTGTCTGGGGGCCCCAGAACTTGGAGAATGACAATGTGGTGAGTTCTTCATAATCCCAGATTGAACTGAGTGCAGAAGGAAGAGCCTGGCAGCCTGAAACTTACACACACACACACACACACACACACACACACACACACACACATATGCCTGCTTTTACTTTCCAGAGACAAAGAGCCAGGGAAAGTCAACACAGACTAGCAGAGAGCCCCAATCCCTGCCTCATACCCCAAGACCTCAGCCCTGGCCAGCCCTGCCCTACTCCTCAATCTAGGCTGTGGACCATCTCAGCCATCTGTGGGGGCACCGCAGCATTGTGTCTGTTTCTTCTCACACTTGGTTCTTTGCCAAGGAGACCCATGCACCGTGGCTTCTGCTTTTCTAGGAGGTTGCTTAGCAACAAGAGGCAGCCAGAAAAAACCACGTTAGTGCCCTGAAGACAGACCTAGCAAGAGCAGAGTGGGAAGTTCAGATGCCCTGGAAGAGCGAAGCAAACCAGAGTAACATAGGAAGAACTCAGAACCAAGCTGTTAATGGAGCAGAAACAATGGCAGACCAGAACCTAGGCAGGGGAACCACACGCTAGAATAAAGATTCAGATAGGACTAAAATTGCTAAAGTGTTCAGTACTACCAAGAACCTGGAAAGCCACATTCTGACTGAGGGCCACAGCAGCATGGATCTGGTGCAATTAGCTCACCCATCTGGGATCCCCAGAACCCATTAAAAAAAGCTGGGCATGGTGGCATGGGCTTGCAATCTCAGAGCAGGGAAGGCAGAGGCAGGTCCATTCCTGGAGCCTGTTGGCCAGCCAGCCTCACCTATGTGTTTGGTCTTCTGGAGAAATGACACAAGGGAAGTCTATCCTCTGGCTTCCACATACACGGATGTACATGCATAGCCAAAGACCCATGTGCGCACCCCCATGCACACAGACAGACACATAGATTCTTTACTTATTTGCTGCCTGTTTCAAATTGAACCCAGAGCCTCGACTGTGCTAGGCGAAGCACCCTACCACTGAGCTGCACCCCAACCCTACAGTCAATAAAGATTTTAAATTCCTCAGCCAATTACGTAATTTTCTGAAACAAGTATTGGACATAGGAAACGTCTCAGCAAAGAAGTAGAAATTTTAAAAAAATAAAAAGAAAACTATGTTATTAAAAATACACTACTTGAAATAATAGTAATGATAAGAGCAATAAGATTGAATCCATTCAACAGTAGAGTGGAAACGACAGAGGCTAGAAGTGGAAAAGATAAATAGACTTCACTAATCTGTACAAAAGAGAGAAAGTTGGCCAGGCGTGGTGGCAAACACCTTTAATCCCAGCACTCGGGAGGCAGAGGCAGGAGGAGTTCTGAGTTCGAGGCCAGCCTGGTCTACAAAGTGAGTTCCAGGACAGCCAGGACTATACAGAGAAACCCTGTCTCGAAAAAACAACAACAAGGGGCTGGTGAGATGGCTCAGCGGGTAAGAGCACCCGACTGCTCTTCCAAAGGTGATAAGTTCAAATCCCAGCATCCACATGGTGGCTCACAACCATCCGTAACGAGATCTGGCACCCTCTTCTGGAGTGTCTGAAGACAGCTACAGTGTACTTACATATAATAAATAAAATAAATCTTTAAAAAATAAAAAGAGAGAGAGAGAGAGAGAGAGAGAAAGTAGGAGAATGAAGAACTTCCAGGAAGTGGATGGCAGTGGTGCACACCTTTGATTCCAGCACTCAGGAGACAGAGACAGGCAGATCTCTGAGTTCAAGGCCCTTGTGGTCTACAGAGTGAGTTCCAGGATAGCCAATGCTACACAGAGGAAACCCTGTCGGAAAAAAAAAAAAAAAAAAAAAAAAGAAGGAAGAAGAGGAAGAGGAGGAGGAAAAAAAAAGAAAAATAAGTAAACAAGAAAGAAAGGAACCTCTAGTAAACTAGACTCTATGAATTCTACAGGACAATAATAAAAGATCTAACTTCTAAGAAGCCAGATATGGTGTTGGATGCCCATGATGTCAGAGCTTAGAAGGTAGAGGCTGGAGGATCAGCAGGTCAAGCAAGGCCAGTCTGGGTTAAGTGAGACCCTGTCTTAAAATTAAACCACAACACATACACACACACACACACACACACACACACACACACACACTCAACCCTTCTAACTCAGCTGAGAAAGCAATCCAAAATCAAGTATGTCTACGACGTGTAGCTTATAGAGAGAGAATTCCAAAGGAAGAGAAATCAAAATAGCTCAAGTCACTGCAAGGGAGCAGATCCAGGAATGAGAGAATCTCGGTGATGGTGACAGGGTAGGCTCACAGAGGGACCACACGTGGACAACTCCCCACATTCAGAATGTGGGGATACATTTAAAATGGAGCCTGTCAGACACTTGGAGAGAAGCACATGAGAAGGAGGAGCAAGGTAGAACGCAGGAAGAGGGCATGAGGCCAGAAGTAACTAAACAGAGCCGAGGTGGCCAGCGGTGGCTCCTCCGTACCTGCATGAAGGCTCCCATGATTTTCCTTGCTTCCTGATAGAGCGTCTCTCCGTCCCAATGAGGGTTGAGTTTGTTTAGTTCTCTGGCCAACCGGTTGTGCTCCCGGATAAAGAGTGTGTGGGATGTGGCCAGCAAGATCTGCTCTGAGGCTCGGGAGTCCCCTAGAAGCCCAAAAGACAGGAAGATGAATTCTCTCTAAGCAGAGCCGGAGACCTGCACAGAGAAAGATGGTACCCACCCGGACTCTCTCCCAAGCCCCTCCTTCAAGGTAGACTAAGGAAAGTCAGGTGGTGAGGGTCGGATGGACAGTGAGGGACGTGAGGGACGGTGTGTGATTATAGATTGTGCCACCAAGCTTGGCTAGAACCAGGCCTGTGACAGAGTACTAGAAAGGTTTATATTGAAACGTGAATAACCAATCCCAGTGCATGATGGGATCATGGAGATTTTCTTTGTATTTTTTTTCTGGACTTCCTTCTTTTCTTCTACAGTGAACACTTGTTCTTTGATGGGACGCCTATGCCACTCCTAGTTTAGTGCTACAGGCAGGGGTGATTTTGGGGGGGGGCATTTTTCTGGACAAATCCTGAGATGGAGCAGCCTCCTTCAGTGATCCCCTTGTCCCTTAGACCCTCTTTTTCCCTCCCAGCCTAGACTCACCTGCCAAGAAGCAGGGCACACCAGCTGTGGCATTGATGACCTCGCAGGGGCTGGGTTTCATTTTGACGAAAGGCGGGAAGGGCCGCCCATTGTCTGAGACTTCTTCATTGACAGCCATGAGGCCCAAGGGGCTGCTGAGGTTTCGAAGTCTATTTGCCAGGCTTGGCTCGGGGCTATACACCAGGCTGGCATCCAGGAAAGGGGTTAGAGCATTGATCTGCTCTCGGGTCAGGGATTTGTAGGGTGGTGTGGGGCAGACAAATCCAGCTCTGAAGAAAGGCATACACTTCCCCTGAGTCTTCAATTTAGGGTCACCAGGTGGGAACTGTAGAGAGATGGGTTGGAGATGATTACACAAAATATCTATGCCCAGGCACTGCTTTCCAGTGTCAGGCTGGAGGAAAAGATGCTCATGGTGACTTCCTGGCCAGACACTGGCCCTAGATGCCTCCCACTGACAATACACTTCCCCGGGGCCCATGATACTCCAAAGTTCATTATATCCTGATGTGCAAGAGCTGAAAGCAATAATTCATTCTTTCACAGTAAGCACTCAGAGATGGCAAAGAGGATTTCCTGAGAGCCCGAGACAGGCAAGCAGCATATGATATGAGATTTAGTAATTACTACCGAAATATCAACCCTGGAACTGCCTTCGCTATGCATACTGCATCTCATTCTGGCCCCCAGAGAGCCTGTGAGTCAGACCACCGAGTCCTTTACACCTTAGAGAATGGTCTCAATTGGTCAATAGATTAACTTGTCTCAGCACCCACAAACTAGGAGGGAAAGATGTAAGACTCAGCCCGTGGCTCAGATGTTTTTGTTTTGTTTTTAAATTATACCACAGCACAGACTCTTGATTTGTTGTTTGGGTGAATAAATGACGAAGTACAAAATTTATGGTTGAGAAGGGACACCACTTCAAGCCGTTCTCTCCCGCTCTGCTGCCGGACACTCCTCGCCCCCGTCGAAGCTCCTTCTGGGAACGGAAGTCATCCTCCAGGGAACTTACTTAGTTCCACAAACTAAGTATAGGATGAATCCCTTGGCTAGAAGGGGGCTGCGTGGGGCGAATGGATGTGTTTTGATAAAAATGCAGACTACATCTCCCAACACCTGGCAGGGGTGGTGGTGAGAAGTGAGAGTTTGTGTTTCTAATCAGCGCCCCCCCCCCGCCCCCGAGACTAAGATCCCGTTGGGTGGGGGTGCAGACAACCCTCCACAGAGCTCCCAGTTCTGTCAATAGGTTCACGTGCTCACTTTCACGCCAGCCTTTTGTCCTTGAGAGCAGGAACAATACCTCACCCATGAATCCCCAGCGCTTGCTGTACTCCCCGACATAGAATACTGTTACTGTCTAATTACTGAGTGAGTGGCTGAGCACGTGAACGGATATGAAACTATGAAGTCAGCATCCAAAGCGATCAAGAGATCCCGCTCCTCGGGCTGGGGGTGTGTGCTACGTGGGAAGTTGCAAGGGACACGTGATCCACGTGATCCACGGAGAGCGGTCAGGGGCAGCCGTCTGGCTGCAGAGGCCTACTACCTACCATGATGGGGAAGCAGTTGCCTCCCTGGATACAGTGTTCGTCACACTGGCCTTTGGTGTAGGTATCACTTCCCATTTCAGTTTCAGGGGCAAAGTCCATGTCGTGGTCCACGAGTTGACCCCACTGCATGAAGAGCGTGGATCTCTTCTGGTCCAGAACGTCCTCCTCATTCAGATAGGCTACAATCTGGTTAGAGACTTCACGGGGCTGCACGTGGAGGGAGGGGGAAGGTCAGGTCGGAAGAAAGCATGCTCTGAGAGTTAAAAGTCAACACCGGTTTGCTGAGGACCTACGATCCAGTCCCAAGAGGAGCTTGTGAGGTACTGGGTGCATGATAACACTTTGTAGCTGAGGACATTGAACGTTAGAGAGCGGAAGCTTATGCTCTTGGTCCTGCAGCTGCAAAGGGACAGGTATGGGATTAAACCTGGGTCTGCATGACTTGACAATAGTCAAGTAGCCATACTATGGAGAGGGAAAACAAAGACAAGCTGCTGCTGACTGCCTCTGATGGAAGTGCCAGGTTTCCGGATATGGGAAGAGGGACCCTGGAGACTGGCTGCCAATTCAGACGAGGCCAACAGATCGGACCTACAGGAAAACGACAGCTGGTGCACTCCAGGGGCTGGGACACGGTAGGCGCAAGTAGAATAGTGCAAGGAAACCATCTGCCTGGGAGACCCCAGGGTATCATCAGGCTTGTGACAGTTGGGACATTACCACCACCACCTGCCTGGGCCCCGGGTTCTGCTGCCCCCTCGCGGCAGTTTGGGGAACATATCGCTCGAGCGCAAATCCTAATCTCAGTTGCGCCTCTCATTTTCCTTTTCAGAGTGCGATGTTCTCCCTCCCATCCTGTACCCCGCCCTCCTTCACCTGCGGGAGAGGGAAGCCGTTCCGCGTCTTCCCTGGCGTCCACCCGTAAGGGAGGGAGAACCCGTCCTCGTACTCTGCGGGCAGCCATCGAGCCAGCGGCCTGTTGGCGGATCCCAGAGCTGGATTCTTCCTGAAACCCAATAAGAAGGAGCTCAGCCTCAGCTGGTAGCCTTCCGGCTTGCCGCCCTCATCCTGCATCCCTTAACTTGATCACTGCAGGAGGAAAAGCAGATGTGGAGGAGGGGCCCTCTGCACTGTGAGGTTCTGAATTTTCCCAGCCCTAAAACCTAGGACTGTCTGAGTAGTGGCAAGGACTGTTCCCAGTGGGTCACAGTAGCTTCACTGGAGATAACGTTCTCTTCAGAGGGACTCAGGAGTTGTGCCAGCAGTGTCCACGGGCAAAGATGCTGATTGGGGTGGTGGGTGTTAGGGTCACCTGTTGTTACAGTATCCATTGATGGTCCGGTAAGGGCTACTTATGTTGCAAGTCATTGTGGCAGTAGGGGGATGACAGCCTGCCTCCCAAGAGAGCGAATTGAAGTCCAGGTCTTGACCTGAAACAAAAGAGAACCCCAAACAGGGGTTCTCAGACTAGAGATGGCACGTCGGTGTAACCCAGAAGAGAATACAAGTTTCATCTCTTGAGACATACTCCCAGCAAACCTATCTGACGCTGGAAGCTCCAGCTGCAGGAGAGAGAATACTGGTTTGGGGTAGGAATCCCTGTTTATTGACTTTGGCATTTTCTCCAGGCAGACGCCTTTAAAACCACATAACACACTGAACACAGATGTCCCTTCTCTATCAGTTGGCAATATAACCTTGTCACAAGGAGTTCTTTCATCTACAAAAGGGACATTGGCTTAACTGTCCCCAAAGGACTGCTGAGGTCTGCCAGTATGTCCCTTGGGTTTAGGAAGGGAGGTAGATATGTAAATAATCCCTAATAGCTCTCGGTGGCCTCTGTTCTGTACTGATGATCTATCTCTTCCTCTCTTTAGAGGTCTATCGAGTTTTCTTTACCTGTGACATTGGTGAGAAACTGAGACAGTTTCTTTAGAGACTCCTCCCACACTTGCCCACTCCGGATGGCTGTGCGTGTCAGACCTATGGCATTCTTGAGGTAATCTGCGAGGTGACGGATGCTATATACCTTTTTTGTCATTGACATCTTCAGCCTAGGAACCAATGGGGATCATGAGCAGGCTCCTTAGAAGTGTGGCAGTGGCTCAGGGGAGAGGTGCAAGGTAGTGTTTGTACAGGGAAAGCCACAAGGGTTCTGAGAAGTAAACATGGGCTCTCAGCATCCCCCCTTGTCTCTTCTGATACTGACAGAAAAACCTCTTCAGGGAGAAGGAAGCCACAGAGGCCGTGGAACATTAAGTCTGGCCTTAAGTAAAGCTGGCAGATGGACCAAAAGATTCCTGAATGCCAGGCTGTTTGTGGCCTGATTATGTCAGAACCAACTGGGTATCTTAAGACCACCCAGGTCCTACAATGGATGAATCCAGACTTGAGAACTCCTGGTATGCTGCTGAGCCTTATAGCCTAAGAATGGGGACACACATGGGTCTCCAGTTCTGCCCGTGCATCTGGGCCCAGAATTGGTGTGGAGTCTGTGTCCAGAAGCACCCAGTCTTCGCCGAACATCTCAGGAAAGCTCCGTCTTAGTCCTGTATCTTCTATGTGCAAAATAAGAATCCCCAAGACCTTCTACTCTGAAGTCTGTGACAATGCAGAGAGGCCAGCGGCATGAGAGCCCTCTGTTGTCTCGCTGAGCCTCAGTTTCCTTGTGAGTGAAGATCTATCTACAAGGCCGCTGTTTCCAAGTCTCTGAAGTGTGGCTCAGATTCTCAGAAGCCCAGCCTTCTTGGTTATGTTTAAATCTTGGTTGTAATGCCTGTCCCTGTCCTTCACAGCAGGCCACTAGCTCCAGTTGAAGTGCTGGTAATGTGAGACCCCAAAGCAGCATTTCCCAAGCCCCCTACTGTTACCACAGTAGGGGGTAGAACTCCCCTGCCCTGTGCAAAAGGAGGTCGTCTCCAGTTAGCTGACAATAAACCTCTTGTGGTTTTGCATCAAGCTGTTTCTCTCGAGTTTTTAGGGGCGCCAACTCATCCTGGGACAAGAGCAACCCTGTTTCAAGGGTCTTACAGTAGGTACCATGGTTTAGTCCAAGGGACAATCGACAAGAGAGAGAAGGCTCAGGAGGGCAAGCCTCAGCCAAAACTCCCTAAAGACACCAGGATATAGCAAAAGTCATGCTGTCGTTTGCTGCCTTAAAACAAACCAACCAAACCGACCAACCAAAAACCCACAAGCTTTTACTATGCAACAACAGCTCAGGCTAGCCTGGATATGTAGACCAGGCTGCCCTCAAACTTCCAGAGCTCTGTCTGCCTCTGCCTTTTGGGTGCCACGACTAAAGTCACACAACATTGCACCCAGCTTTCTGCTGTTTTTATGAGACAGTATAGCTCGGTAGCCCAGGACTCACGTCTAAAGCTAGATACCCTAAGCACAGGGTTGGAGCTCTCAGTGTAGGCCAGAGATTTTTTCCAGGTCTTTGAGCTGGTAATAGATATCTTTGAGTACCCAGAAAAGTACCCAAAGAGGGGGTCCCACTGAGGCACTAAGCTGTTCAGAACAGGTGGATTTGCCACCCCTGTTTTTCCTGCTGCTCTCTCTGCTTAACCCTATGGAGGACTTGGTGGGGTGGGAGGAGCCTATCCCAGAGCAAGAAAGTCAGCAGCATGGGACTTTTTGCCTCCTTAGATTGATCTTTGACCTCCTGAAACGATACTTTTCCGGAGACTAAAAGCAATCTAAAAGTCACCAAAAGAATCATGGGATTGCTTGTTTCATGGGTCTCAGTTCTCTGCATGGAGTGGATGGTGGCTTAGTTGATCCAGGCCTCCTCAGATCCATCAAATGGGTTTCTGTGTTCTTTGGCCAGCTGTTGTGGGTACAGCCTCTAGGCTCACCCCTGTAGCTCACCCCTGTAGTCACTTGTTCCCAAGCCTTTTCCACTGCCTGATTAGAATTCCCAGCAGTGGGGCTGACGAGATGGCTCAGTGGTTAAGAGCACCGACTGCTCTTCCTGAAGGTCCTGAGTTCAAATCCCAGCAACCACATGGTGGCTCACAACCATCTGTAATAAGATCTGATGCCCTCTTCTGGTGTGTCTGAAGACAGCTACAGTGTACTTACATATAACAATAAGTAAATCTTTAAAAAAAAAAAAAAAAGAATTCCCAGCAGTAACACCAGCACGCTTAACACTTGCCACCAGAGCCCCAAGCCTGGGCCACGTCAGCCTACTGTGGATATGTGAAAGCTCCAAGGTGGAACAAGGCTCTGAAGTACACCTAACACTCTGGTCTCTGTGGGTGGGTGGTGGCAGTGCAGTCAGGCTGAGGCTGGAGTTCAAGCCACGCTCGATTTTGCGTTATGTGGTAGCCTTTGCTTGAGAGCATTTCTTTCTCAAATTACCTGCACGGACTCTGTGCCTACGGTTCTGTTTCCGGAGAGCCTGACCCAAGTCGGACTATATCAAGTGAATGAAAAAACTATGAAAAATCTTTCTGTTATATCCGGTAGGTTATAACCAAAGGAACCCCTGGGCCACGTGGAGGGAAGTCCTTATCGGATTGTATTAGATATCTCCCCCCCCCCCCAGGCATCTTAGAAGCTGGGATTTTTTGGAACTCGGAAGCTAATTGTTCCTGCTTGCTACATTCTTGGTGCAGGTGGAGAGCAGTGGAAAGGCAAGTTTTATAATTGCTTTGGCTCTCTGGCTTGTTGGGGCTGGTCAGTGTGCACCTGCCACTAACAGGAAGCCTGCGAAGGGGAGGTCACACACACACACACACAAGTCTCATTTACCTGTCCCGGGAATCCAGGAAGGCCTTGTTGACCGAGACCTTGACCTCTTCCACTGTGTCGTGGATGATGTCAGTTCCGGCAGTTGAAGCTTGGGGGAGGGAAAAGCAGGAAGCAGGGTATCAATGACCACTCCTTTGATTCTTAGTCCCCCCCACCCCGACCCCAGCAGACATTAACTCGTAGGGGTTCAAGATTAGGATATGCTATAAAAGTCCTCAAAGCAATGGTCCTCAGTCTCCCTAATGCTGCAACCCTTTAATACCATTCTTCATGTTGGGGTGACCGGCCCCCCCAATCATAAAATTATTTTTGTGGCTACTTCATAACTGTGATTTTGCTTCTGCTGTGAACTGTAATGTGAATATCTGGTTGCGGGGTATCTGATAGGCAACCCCCTGTGAAAGGGTGGAATGACCCCCTACAAAGGGGTCGAGACCCACAGGTTGAGAACCACTGCCTTAAAAGCAGGTGATACAGAATGGGAAGCGACCCGTCTGCTCTTCAGCAAGATGTCCAATTTGCCCTGTGGGATTCTGGTACAGTGCCCAGGAAGAGAACAATAGGGCATTCAGTGTGACCACGCAGCTTGGGCTACCCGGGATTGGGTGAGATGGTCTTGTGGTCCCTTGAACAAGTCCATCAGTGTTTAGCCAATAGCCAGGACATGAAAGGAAAGATGCTCTCTTTGCTCTCCCCAGGTTGGGGTGTGGGGTATGCGAGGTTGCCTCTTTTCTCAGCGAGGAGCCTGTAGTGGACTGAACCCTTTGTACCTTCAGCCTGTGACTTTATTTTCAAACAGGCTCTGCAGATCTGATTAATTTGGATGAGGACATGAACCTGAAGTCCAGTGACTGGTGGATTTAGGAAAGGACACGCGAAGAAGGCATGTAAAAATCAGGGTAGTTACAAGTTGTTGATATAAGAATACTTCGAGCCACCAGAAGCCAGGAGAGAGGCAAGGGAGCCTCCTCTTTTAGGACCTTTAGGAGGAACACGGCCCTAACCATTACCTTTGTCTTGAATTTCTAGCTTTCTGGGCCGTGTAAGTATAAATCAGCATTGATTTCAGCCGCCCAGGTTATGGTACTCTGTCTTATTCCAAGAAACAAATGCACTATGATGCTTACCATTGCTGGCAGATGCTGCGGTCTGGAGCAAGGTCAGGAAAGCCAGGAGGGCTGGGAGGTACAGAAGCACTTTCATCGCTGAAATGAGACCAGGGTCGTATATACCAGAAGCCTTAGTGAGAGCGATGGAATCTCAGAAAACAGGGAAGTCCCAGGCCAACTCAGATGCCCCAGCTATACGAACTCACGGTATTCACAGGCTGAGAGAGGCAGAAAGGTGCAGGAGGGAAGGAGGTTTTAGGGTCTGAGGACCTGATAATAGCTCTGCGTTTGCCCCACCACATAATCTTGGGCAAATTTCTTAACACTGGGCCACTGGCCTGCCGGTAAGGGGCAGGGTCTAATGACCCAGGATGTCCCGTTCTGCTTGGGGAGCCTGGACTTATTATGTCACAGACAGGAGAAAATTTCCCAAGCTTTAGGGGTTCTTTTGCTTCCTTCTTCTGATAGCTTGCTTCCTGATAGTCAGGCTCCGCTGGGGTTGCACAGGGGAGGGAACACAGCACACCTTTCCTCAGAAATTCCACAGGACTTTCCCCTCCCTCAAAACTGGGGCGCTTGACCCATGCATGGAACACCAACCCTCCCATTTCCTCTGCCATAGCTGATTAGGAAACCTGGCTTCTCATTTCTCCTTTACTCTCTCTCTCTCTCTTCATTGAAAAGAGGAAGAAAGAATTCAAGGCCAAAGCTGAATTATTTTCTGTGCCATGTCCCTGGCTGGTGTGAAGCAAGGGTGTGGGGCTGAAAGCAGAGCCAGGCAAATGTGGGGTCCCGACACTGGAAAACAGGCGAGCAAATAGACTGGGAAAGACGTTGTCTGCAGCGGAAGGCAGCCTGGGTAAAGCATACAGAATACTGGGATTCTGTGATGGTGAAGGCATTTACCCGCCTTCTTGGCCTCACATTCAGTTTAGGCATGTCCCAAGCCCTTCCCTGAGACTCAGAGCATGCTCTGAAGAGAGATCCATAGCCTCTTCTGGGGAGGAGGAGGAAGAGGAAAGCAGAGATGCAAGTCCATGCCTCTTCTCAAGCAATGTCCCCTCTGCCTCATGAACTCCTGTGTGCTTTCAAAACCCCAGCCAGTTATCCTTTCCTTCGTGACATTTAACAGGTTTCTCTGGGCAAAGTTACGTTATTTCCATCACTTCCTACCTCAGGATTTTTATTTGAGTCTTTCCGTGTCTGTTTTCAAATAAGGCCATGAGTTCCTGGAAGCCTGTGTGTGTGTGTGTGTGTGTGTGTGTGTGTGTGTGTGTGTGTGATATCTAAGATTAGCATTGGTACGGACTAGCACTGAATATATACTGAATGAGTGACAGAGAGGAGAGGTTTAGCTTCTGGAGTTTGGACAGGGCCAGCTGATAAGCTCTTAGTCAGTTTCTCATACTGTCGTGCATGTAAGAATCGTCTAGTGATCTTGGAAGAGTACAGACTCTGGCTTAGCACGGGGTGGGAGGTGGCCCTGGGTCGACACCAACAGCAAGCTCCCGAGCAATAGTTCTGCCCGGAAGACCACGCTGAGTTCCAGAGTTTGACTCTCAGATTTGCAAGTCACCAAAGAGGCAGGAAGACTGAGCGGGAAGGAATCGTTGGAATTCATTTCTACCAACGGCAAGAACCTGTTGAGTTTGATGGTGGAATGAGCCAACCAGAAAGCCAGTGAGCACCCCATCCCCGGGCAGAACACTGTATTTGACCTTTCAAGCAGCTCCAGAATAAAGAGGAGGATGCAGAGGCAAGAACTGTGAGATTACAATAGGTGATGCTCTCTGTTTCATATATTAGAGATCTCATTTGATGTATGATCACACCCATATCCAACATCCCTCCCACACATGATTGTCATGATTGTCAACAGTAATTCCTGGTTCAAAGCTCCCTCCCTAAATTAGAATATAGAAACCATGATTTCTTTATTCCCCCGAGGACAAACTCTCTAATCAATGCCCCCCCCCCACACACAACCTTTCTGTATTGGTGCTGACCGTGAAATTCTTTGAACTATGTCATCTGATAATAGACCACAACCCTCCCATTTCAGTAGGGATCCTGCCCTTTATCTGGGAGGGAGGGAGGAAGGATTCTCAGAAAAGCTAAGAAGAATCTCAACAGATGAGCCTTATCAGGATTTCCCACTCAGCCTATTAACAGTAGGTCTATGTGGCTGTCTGGGCTTTGGTTGTATTATGCTATAAGACTCCAGAAGGCTTCTAGATGATCGAACACGTGGAAGTTGCTGGAAGGGATACGCCCAGAGAAAGCAGAGATACCCTACGTTACCTTTGGACATACCTCGTTGCCCTGTGTTCTTTGAAATAACCAAAGTACGTGTTCGCCTGTGTCTTGTGAGCACCTCTAGCAAATTGGTCAAGTTTGAAGAGGGGTTATGGGAAGGCTGTCAGACTCCTAGGCAGAAGAGCCTGGAGTTCCGTGACTGGCTCTGAAATCAGGGTTCACTCTTGGGGACTGAGCATATTCCACCTGTGAGATCTGATATCTCCAGGTGTCAATACCGAATGGAATTAGCAACACTCAGCTGGCATCCAGCTATCCAGTGCATCTTGCTGGTGGGTGGGGATTTCTTCCAGACCTCGGGTCAGAAGCAGGCTGTGACACGCTGATAGAAGAAACTGAGTTTGAGATTTGAGTTTATTTTCCTTCTATATTCTCAGGGACTTTTATCAAGCCCTCCTTAGGAAAAAGACTCCTTTGTCCCAGCTGGAGGTGACTCACTGGGTATGGGCTGAGTTTAGTCAGTTACATAAAAAGCGATACAATTAACCCCTCAGTTCTCCCCAGATGAAACCCATCTAGTACCTACAGGTCTGGAACCTGGTTGAGACCCAGAGGATTGCAGAATATTTAAAATAGTGACTAGATTATCAGGGCTGACCAGATCTGCTGCAGCCAACAGCGGTGAAGGAAGTGAAACTTTGAGAGCCCTGGCTTAGGTCCCTCTACCCACATCCCCTGCCCACGGCAGGGGTACCTTACTACAGTGGGGAGTATCATTTCAGCTCCATCTGGAGAACACCGCACTCACTCAGCAACTGTCTCCTCAACTTTCTGAGTGACCCTGGACACCTGTCGTGGGTCTCTTTTTCTGAACAGTACAGACGAGAAAGCTTCATGGAACCTTCCAGTCCTGACAGTTGATGAATGGTGGTCCTGCCTGGTTTCAGGGGCAGAAAAGGCTTCTCGCCTTGCAGCAGATTTAGTCATCCCCTAAAGCGCAGGGCAAAAAGTTGCCGATTCATAGTTAAATCTGGCACCGGAAAACACCCAAGGAACACAAGTCCAAATCAAGGACTAAATGTTCTCCGGTCTTGGGATTTCATCATCCACTTTGCAGGAAGCAGGAAAGGTTAACACGACTTACCTGCCGTGTGCCTTGACCTCCCGCGGCAGCCAGAAATCTTTTTCTGCTTAGATGAGCTGGTCTTTTATATACTCCTGTAAGAATGTACTTATGGGAAAGGCCCAGAGGGAAGGATTTTGCGAGGTTGAAGTGGCTTAAAGGACATACACACTCAGGCTCAGCAGGGAACACCCTGTGACTCCAGGCGCTTCCAATAAGGAAACTATAGGATGTCAGGGAGCAGTTGATGTAATATCGCTGACTAGGTGGTGTTACTCCTCTTTCCACCTTCCAGCTTAAAATCTGCCAGCTTGATCTAGGCAGGGAAGATTCAACCCCAAGTCTTGTGCATGCGTGACCCCCAGTGGATCTGAATAGCTCTCAAATCTAAGTCTAGTTAAATGGCACCCTTATTCCTTTACACATCATTTTTGACTCCTCCCTTATCTTCTAGCCAATTCATGGTAGGATTAATGGACTGTCTTTTGTATTTAGGATGATTAATTTGGGGGGATCAAATTCTCAAACGACTGGCTTTTTGGAAGGAGTCACCAGAGAGGAGAGATCAGCTCTCACACCATCAGGACACTGGGTTACAGACCCCTCAAATCAATTCACCTTTCAGTGTTTTGAACTGTATAGTGGCAAAAATTGAAAGTTAGTTTAATGAGTATTATGGGTCTTTGACGTCACACCTTTTATACGGTGTCTCCTTAAAAACAACCATGGCTCCAGAAAGTATCCACCCAAAGAAAGCCCAGAGATTAATATATGACTTCTATCTCAGTGACTTGTCAGAACCAAATAAGAAGGAAATGGATCGGAGAAGACAGAGTTTCATTAGTGTGTTTTACAAGATGGGCTCTGTGAGGTCATCTTTGTATGAGAAACACTTAGAAAGGACACTCATCCACCATAGCCCAGACCACCGGTTTCACCTTGAGGAAAGTGATAGCCCATCTCCATCATTGAAATATACTTAAAGACTATTTCTCTTTTGTTTTTGTTTTTGTTGCTGTCTCGGACCTCATTATGCAACCCAGGTTAGCTTCAGCGTCACACAATCCTCCTACCTCAGCTTCCACAGTCCCGGGATCATAGGTGTGAACAGTCAGCTAATTAAAGAGCATTTTTCTTCTGAAGAACACAGGCAAACGAGCTGGACATCTCAGCAAAGGACGCAGACGCTAGGCTCTTCTTGTTTTCTTTGAAACAGTTCAGCTCTGCAGCCAAGCAGTGTTCTTTCAAATCTATTTCCTGAATGCTAGAGCCTGTTTCTAGTTTTGCACTTAGGGGTTCAGGAAGTTCTGTCTTAGATTTTATTTGAGGGTGGTCGTGCTTGGGCTCAGTCTCAGGCCTGGACAGTGCCAGGCAAGTACTCTGCCACCAAACCATTTCAAGGTGGGACTTTCCTTTCCTTTCCTTTCCTTTCCTTTCCTTTCCTTTCCTTTCCTTTCCTTTCCTTTCCTTTCCTTTCCTTTCCTTTCCAAGACAGGGTTTCTCTGTATAGTCCTGGCTGTCCCGGAACTCACTCTGGCCTTGAACTCAGAAATCCGCCTGCCTCTGCCTCTCAAGTGCTGGGATTAAAGACGTGCACCACCACTGCCCAGCTAAAAATGCCCAGTCTGGCCTCAAACTCGTGATCCTCCTGCCTCTGCCTCCTTCAGCAAATCCTACCGGCATGGGCCACCACAACTGGCAGGACTTTCTTCTACAATGTTCATGGGTTAACACTGTGTCCTCTAAATAATATATGCTGAACTACTGCAACCAAGGTCGTGCCAAAATGCAGATCGTTCATCTCTACATCTGATGCAGATGGCCTGGGTTTGGTCAGGGATAGAACAGCATCAACACTAAACCAGTGTGGTCCATCTCTTGGTGCTGGAAGGAAGCATACCCGTAGACACGCCATTGTCCCGTAGCTGACTGTATTTTCATAGCTTTGCAGACACTACACTGATAGTTTATTCATGTGGGTTTCTCATTTTTGTCCAAATCTTCTTAGCATAAGCAGCTGACTCCACAGTAGAGAATTGTCAAGTTGGTCTGAGAAATGAAGGTTAAGAGACTGAAATTTCAGATGAAAGCTAAAAATTGCCAGAAACTTCTCATAAGTCAGCACAGAGATTTCAGGATATTTTAGTAATAGCAACAGTAGAAACAGAGCATACCCTGTGAGGTCAGGGTGCAGAGAGTAGACCCCTTAATCAACCAGAGATGGACACACACACACACTCAGCTCACACACACTCACACTTTCACACACTCAGCGCACGCACACACCAGGCGTTCAGTGGCCTTAAACATACTTTGCTTACTTCCATTTCCTTCCAAAATGAGAACTCTGCACGTTGCGCTTACGCCCTTTGGCAGGTGAGGAGGACAATGACAATCGTATGGGATACAGCTGCTGGGGTGACCATAGCCCTTGTCCTAGTCTGTGGCCTTTCAGCCACCCCTGCCATCTTCGGGGAGGGGGCAGCTCCTCTCTTCCCTCACTGTCTGCTTCACACTTCTCCTACTGGCCTGGCAGTCATTTGTTTTGGGGCAGGCTTATTTTTTTCTGCTTGTGTTAAAATACATTTCCTCTTGTTGGATTCCTAGAACAATAAGTGAATAGACTTCCTGACCTGAGGAAGGCGCCGTATGTCAGTATCTTCTTAAGATTCATTGGCTGTCCTACCTCAGAGAATGGAGGATCTTTGGTATTCTGGTTTATGCCGTCCTATAGTCTCTAGACCAGTATGACCAAGACAGAACTCTGAATATGGACCCTGGGGGACAAATAGAAACTCTGCCAGGTGGCTGCTTTCAGAGGAAGAACTTGTGAGCGAGGAAGAGAAATATCTGAAATGGATTGTGCGTTTCCCCGGAGACAAGAGACTATTGTCTTCTCAAATTTTTTATTGTGTGCTTGTTTTCAAACAGGACCTTGATAAGCTGCATAATGGCTTCTGGGACCGACATAGTACAGCACAAGGACTTTAACCAGAAAACACAGCATCAGTGAGTTATTCCGGTTAGTCATAGCCTGTTGAGTCTGAAGAGTCGGGGTCCATCGAGTCCTTCCTGGGACCAGCCCATGGGGGGGGGGGATTCCTAGTAACTACCATGGTAGGTGAGCAGAATGCTCTGTCTTCCAGATTTTTCTTGATGGACGCCTGCCCCTCCCAGCCAAGCCCATTCTTACCCATGTTCTGCCTCTCGCTTCCACTTAAATATTTATTGAGCTCATGATATTCTGTGCTCCTCATTTTCTCCTTCCTCTCTTCCTTACAAATTATGAATTTTTATAAGTTCCCTTCAAATGAAAAGGATATCAGATCTGCTCCATGTCTTGTCAGGGAAAGGCAGAGAAGTGGTGGGGGCGGGGAGTGGATAGGGGGAGGGAAGTGACAAATTTCAGCACGCAGTAAAAATAATTTATCCCAAATAAACCCTAAGACAGCCAGGGTAGAAGTGAAGCCACGAGCCAACCCTCATAAGTCACAGAGAGACACAGGACGTTAAACTAAACTACACTAAACAAATAAACCAATTTTATTACTGCTAAAGCTTTTCTCTGGGGAATCTGATAAAATATAACTTACAGTAACTCCATAGAGAAGATGTTCCAAAAGGTGTCTCGTTTCTCGGGCTGGGAATGCAGCTCAGTTGGAATAATGCTTACCCAGAATGCACAAGGGTTTGATCTCTAGCATCCCACACACAGGTGCATGGTGGTGCTCACCTGTGGCTATAGCACAAGGTCAGGAGTTCAAGTTCACCCTCAGCTAGGGAGTTTGAGGTCTTGTCTAAAAAAAAAAAAATGTGTGTGTGGGGGGGCGGGGGCTCAAGTCTCATGGCGACACACGTATGCTTATCCCACCCCACCCCCAACCCCCAAGTAAGGAGTGGGGAAAAACTGACCAAGACAGCAAATCAATCTCTAGCCCTAGCCTGCTTCTTTGGCCATGTGACCTTACAGAAATTACTCTATGGAGACACCTGGGTTTCCTTATCTGTAGAGGGGGATGTACATGCCAGATGATCATTCAGAGGGGGGTTTCCTTGGGTTCCAAAGGCTCGAGTTCGGTCACGACTGCCAGCTGTAGGAGGTTCCAGCTCTAGCGTGCCTCTGCTTCATTGCGTAAGCCTGCTCGAGTCTCACTCCCTCTGGTTCTCTTGTCTTTGTTAGGATCAGCTGGGTCATACATGGTAGGGACATGTTCTCCTAAAAGCCATTTTCCTTCGTTCTGAAGACAGCCGGAAACAGAAGAATGGAAGACATCTCATTGACAACAGTTTTATAAGGAACAGACATCCGTGCTGGAAACCAGGGCATGTTCGGGGCTCCTGCTCTTTCTGCTTTTCTCTTCCTATCACTCTCATCTCTCACACGCATTAGCCGGGCAGTGGTGGCACACGCCTTTAATCCTAGCACTTGGGAGGCAGAGGCAGTTGGATTTCTGTTCAAGGCCAGCCTGGTCTACAGAGTGAGTTCCCAGGACAGCCAGGGTTACATAGAGAAACCCTGTCTCAAACAAAAAACAAAAAACAACAACAACAAAAACAAAAAACAAACAAAAAAACCCAACTCTTGCTTCTGTGGCTTTCCTCGTTTTTGCCACATTCTGCAGCTCTTCGAATCATCTCGGAGTGTACCAGCTTCTTACTGAGCTCTCTGTCACACTGGACCATCCATCCCACTGCTTCCTCTACCCTGACACTTTGGCCAGCCCAGCACTGCCCATAGGACAAAGCTCAAGTGTCAGTGAGATTCCATACCATGTATGCCCCTGCGTCTCCAACCTGCCCCCTATGATCCCTTCACCCAAACTCTCCCAGTTGAACTAACGCGTTCAGTCTTCCTCAACCCACAGCACAGGCTGCTGCTTCCATGCCTCTCCCTCCGCCACACTCCGTGACTGTGCTTACAACCTCATCCTTACCACTCCAAAGGATGACCTTGAACTTTTATCCTCCTGCCTCTGCTTATGCAGTGCTGGTATTACAGGCATGAACCACACAGTGCTCGGGATGGACCCAAGGCTTCATGCAAGCTAGGCAAGCATTATACCAACTGAAATCCATCCCACCCCCACCTAGCTTCCTTCCTTCCTTCCTTCCTTTCTTTCTTTCTTTCTTTCTTTCTTTCTTTCTTTCTTTCTTTCTTTCTTTCTTTCTTTCTTTCTTTCTTTCAAGATTTATTTATTTACTTTATGTATATGAGCACACTGTAGCTGTCCAGATGGTTGTGAGCCACCATGTGGTTGCTGAGAATTGAACTTAGGACCTCTGCTCACTCGGGCCCTGCTCACTCCAGCCCAAAGATTAATTTATTATTATTAATAAGTACACTGTAGCTGTTTTCAGACACACCAGAAGAGGGCATCATATCTCATTACGGATGGTTGTGAGCCACCATGTGGTTGCTGGGATTTGAACTCAGGGCCTCTGGAAGAGCAGTCAGTGCTCTTACCCGCTGAGCCATCTCTCCAGCCCATCCCTCTTATTTCTTTATGCATCTTTCCTGTTGCTCAAACTAGACCAGAAATTCTGAAGAAACTCTCCGTTATCTTGGGCAGTCCATGACGTTTGCTTTGATGATCGGGATGACAGTAATATAAAAGGTATCTTGCTGGCTTTGCCTACTTGCTCCAGCTTTGGCTGTCAGTTCTAAAGCTGTCCCAGGGATCCACTTTCTAGCTTGTTTGAAATAGCGTGGTGATTTAGAGTGTAGCTGGAGTCTATGATAACTGCGTTTTCCTTTGATCTCCCTTCTTCCCTGTCTTAAAACCCCCGTACCCCATTACAGATTAGACAGATTGAGAGCAAGCCGAGCTGCCATGAGTAACATCATCGCTGAGTTGTGAGCTCAGAATGGGGCCAGAAAGTTTGGTGCGAAGAGTACCGGGATCCTCCTCGGCGAGCATATCTACCCCACACCAGTTCCCACTCTCGCGTCAACCCCCGTTTCCCAGAAGCCCCTTCTCTCTCAGAAGTCATGGGCTTCCAGTGTTAGGCCTTGTATTCTTCAGCCTCTGTGCCAGATGGGAGGCTGGAATGGGTATCCCTGGGAAGGCTTCCTGCTCCCATGAGGGCTAAAACATGGAGGTGACAGACAGACAGCCCAGGGTACCACACTGAGTGCTCACGTGGACTTAGTAGATGGCAGAGTTCTCGCCCTTTCCCTTCAGGACTCCGCCCAAATGCTAAGGAGCACACCAGGATCACAGATGCTCTGGAAGACTGTGGTGGGGTGTGGGATGAGGTGAGGTTTACACTGGAATTCCTTCTATTCTGGTGGGAAGCTATGGAGAGCTAAGGCCTATTCCCCGATTCCTTTTCTCGGGGTTCAGAGGACAGACACGAGGCAGGGCATCTTTACTGGTTTGCTGCTTTGACCACTTAGCAAACACTGTAAACATGCACCTACACGTGCCCTTCTAGTCTGCAAGGAAGAGAGTAGGCACAATGCTTTCCTAAAATGCCTCCACCCCAGGGGGCCTGCTGGGGCAGTGCTGGAGAGCTCACCCTGGTGGTGTGGATAAGGGAGAGCCGGCGGGCCGACCAGCTCAGCTAACCACTCAGGTCTAACATCCAGGTCTTTAAGTCGGCTCACCCCCAAACCTACAACATCTGTATGTAAACTGTTGGAGTTCATGAAAGGTTTGTTCTTGCTTATCTGAAGCTGTAGGATCTCCATGACACAGGGTGACAGCAGGAGAGCCGTGAGGAGTGTCAGTGAGGATCCAGTATTGATCGTGACAGAAGCCAGGGGTCTGGGACCAGACCAATGATGCATTACAGTGAACATCTTGAAAAAGCTGTGTGGACAGAGAGGTTCACTGTGGGACACACTGTGACACACTACAGCTTGCACAAGATGTTTTCTATGCTTGTTTTGTTCTGTTTATTTTTTGTTTGTTTGTTTGTTCTTATTTTCTTTGGCGGAGGAGATCACAAAGGTAGAAAGCAGATACGAGGGGACAGGAGATGAGTGAGTCTTGGGTGCATGATGTCAAACTCACACTCAATAAAAGTTGAGAAAACAAGCACCCGAGGACCCTGGTTTTGAGCATGCTCATGACAGCTTACAACCATCTATAACTCCTGTCTCAGGGAATCCAACACCCTCTCTAGCCCCTGGATACACTCAGTGCATAGGCACACATGCAGGCAAAATACCCATACACCTTAAAAAAAAAAAGTCTCTCACACTGTTATAGAAATTAGTGAGACACCAAACACCACTCAGAGAGTTGGAAAACTCGGGTTTAAAATGACAGGAGACCCAGACTGAGCTAGCACTCTGGTAGAGAGCCCAAGCCACAACGTTTGCAGCGTTTCTAGGCAGAGCAACAGTGGCATTCCCGTCCTTCTGCTGCCAGTGGATTCAGTTTATCTAGATTGATTTATTTTACTTTATGTGTATTAGTTTTGGCCTGCATGGATGTATGCACGCATGTTCATGCCTGGTGCCCATAGAGGCCAGAAGAAGGCATCAGCTCTCCTAAACTGGAGTTTGTGAGCTACCATGTGGGTACAGGGAACCAAGCCCAGGTCCTCTGCAAAAGCAACAGGTGCTCTTAACTGGTGAGCCTTCTTTCCAGTCCCTGTAGCTTGATAGCTTTTACAGATATGGACTGATATGGTGAGAACAGCTATTTTACAAGATCTGGGTTTTGTTTTTGTTTTTAACTAGTATGTATGCGTGTGTGTGTGTGTGTGTGTGTGTGTGTGTGTGTGTGTGTGTGTGTGTGTGTGTGTGTGTGTGTGTGTGTGTGTGTGTGTGTGTGTGTGTGTGTGTGTGTGTGTGTGTGTGTGTGTGTGTGTGTGTGTGTGTGTGCAGGTGCCTTCAGAGGACAGAAGCATTGGATTTCCTAGAGCTGGAATTATAGACACTTGCAAGCCATCTGATGTAGGCCCTAGGAACTGAACTCTGATTCTCTGGGAGAACAGCAAGGGCTCTTAGCCACTGAACCATCTCTCCAGCCCTGGCATCTGCTTTCTTAAAATGAAAAGGATGAGCGTTTTAGTGGAAGCAAACAGGAGTTTGGCTCATTCTAGTCCTCCCCACCCATGTACTACAAACAAAATAGGACAATGACCGGGCTCCATTGGGAAGGCTGAGGTCCCGAACGTCCTCAGAGTCTCCTCATTTTATACATGCAGATTTACATCTGCAGGAAGGAGTAGGGTGTACAACTCAAAGAAGTCCTTGTTGTTTACGAGATGGGGTTTCATTAGGTAGCTCAGACTGTCTCCAACTTCAGGATCTTCTCGCCTCAACCTCTCCAGCACTGCAATTACAGACCCGTGGCCTTGTCCTCTGGTGAGAGGTAATCATACCTGCAGCCTGCCTCCCACAGAGCTGTGACGACCAGCTGATATGCTTCCACAGGCACGTGGAGCGTGATGACATATGAGAGATTTTTATCAAGGCTGGTTTCTAGGTCATGGGAGTTGAGTAGATACTTCAGGGTGAGCTGGCCCAATATTACAATTGGATTTCCATCTACCATCCTGATGAAAGCCTGAATCGGCTGGAACTAGAAACAGAAGTGACTTCAACCCCGTGTCCCCATTGCTGGGACCCAGCTGTAGCTGAGTTGTAGGCCTTGAGACTCAAATCCAACAGATTCTCCCAGACTCAACACCTTCCCCTCCACGTCTGTCTTTTTCTTATTGCCGCACACTTTGGGAGGTCTGTGCTGATCAAAGCATCAGGTCCAGGAGTGATGTCCCTCCCCCCCATTACTGTCCCATTTCTAAACCT
Organism: Mus minutoides; assembly: GCA_902729485.2. Lineage (NCBI taxonomy): Eukaryota > Metazoa > Chordata > Mammalia > Rodentia > Muridae > Mus > Mus minutoides. The sequence continues at coordinate 370,801 of LR750415.1, forward strand.
TGAGATCTTTCTCCTGAATCTCAGCCCACCATCCATCTAGTCACTGTTACTCCAGATAATTTAATTCAGCTTCACACGGATCAAACAACTATACAACGAAGGATTGCTTGGATGACCCAAGAGTACAAAGGTAAATTGAGCTCAGTTCTTCCTCTTAGGGAGGTTGTAGGTTGACTGAGAGCCCACCAGCTCACTGGGGGCTTAAAGTTCTGAGCTATCTCAAGATGGACAGGGTCTCTGCCTTCAACGGAACTTAGAGTTTTGATGGCAACTTTTAAATATCAGATGTATAACTGATGATCGTAGGGAATGTTGGGGGCAAAGGGGTACACAGAATCTGAGGATAGATAATGAGGGGTCCAGTACAGTCAATATGGGGAGGATGCTCTGACTGAGGGGTGTTGGAGGTAGGGATGGATGGTTGGCTCAAGTAAGGCAGTAGGGACTGAAGCATATGAGGCAGGAGAGATGTGCTTACAGAGTGATGGAAAACAACCTTGTGTGCTGGGAGGAGACGGGAGGTGCACCTCATTCACGCTGGCGGGAGTATGGCCACATGGCCAGATGCAGCTGCCTACAGATCTCTGTTTTCTTCCCTTTGGCCAATGCCCACCTGTCAGGCTGCACCATACTGGCTTCTCCATACGTTTCTTTTTACCCCAGGCTCCTACCTGTAGCCCAACAATGAATTTCCCATCTCACTAATCCAAGTGACCCTTCTCCTAATTGCTGCTATGGCATACCAGCTTCACCCCACTCCCAGCCCCGAGATCTAAAACTTGGGCCCCATCCACCTCCATGAACCCTCTGTATTTGTTAAATTTCTTATTGCTCTGACAGCATCATCTTAAGGAAGTTTATTTTGGCTCTCATCTTGAAGGTACAGTTCATTTAGGTGGGGAAAGGGCAGGCAGTGAGAGCAGCTCCAGTTGCATCAGCAGGAACATTTGGTCAGGAACACCTGGTCCCACTGCATGGATAGTCAAGGATGCAGAGATGAGGGCCAGTACTCAGCTTGCTTTCGCTTTTTTTCTCTTTTTAAAATTCAGTCCAGGCCCTCTGCCTATGGAATGATAATCCCCACATTTGGAGTGGATCTTCTCTCCTCAGGTGTATATACCCTCATAGATACAGCGGTGTGTCTTCTAGCTGACTCTACATCTGATAGGCAGTGAAGGTTAACTACCACAGGAGCCACATTGCAGAGAGATTTAATATTGATGAGTGCACTGAAAAAAACAAAAAACAAAAACAAAAAAACAGGATTCTAAAGTACTTAGTGTCTCCAGGGCCGGGGCGACAGCTCAGTTGGTGGTAAAGGACTCAGCACACAGCATGAGCTCTGAGTTCAGTCCCCAGCATCCACCTAAAAGCTAGGCTCAATGGTGTAGCATGTGCCTGGGACCTGTGATCTGGAGAGGCAGAGGCAGGGGGATCCTGGAGCTCAAAGGCTAGTCCGTCTAGTTGAATTGGTGAGTTCCAAGTTCAGTGAGAGACCCTGTCTCAAAAATTAAAGCGGAGAGTGAATGAGGAAGGCAGCCAATCTAGATCTCCGAACTTTGGACCTATACGTGCACATATACACAAACCCTAAAAACCAGCAGTTCTCAACCTGTGGGTTGCTATCCCTTTGGGGGGGTCACAGGGGTCACATATCAGATTTCCCCGCATATCAGATATTTACATTACAATTCATAGCAATAACACGATTACAGTCATCGAGTAGTAACCTAATTTTTGTGGTTGGGGGGTCACCACAACATGAGGGAGGAACTGTGTTAAAGAGTCGCAGCATCAGGAAGGTTGAGGACTACTGCTCTAAACCCTCCTGTGAGGCATCTGGAATTCTCTTCTTAGAGCTGCACCAGGAGCAAGAGTCTGTGTCTCTTTCGAGTTCATGCTGAAGGATTCCTGCATGGAAAGCTGTTTTCAATTTTTTTTTGCACTACCCAGGATTTCCTTGCCTCTCTGTCTCTCTCCCTCCCCTCCTCTGTGTGTGTGTGTGTGTGTGTGTGTGTGTGTGTGTGTGTGTGTGTGAAAATCCCCCCCCACACACACAAAAATTCAACATGAAAGACCTTCAAGTGCTGTCTCATGCACGTGTGTGCCTAGAGGCCAGAGGAAGCCATCGGGCTCCCTGCTTGATCACTCTCAGCCTTGACCTTACAACAGGGTTCTCTCACTTCGCTCTAGACCTAGGCTGGCAGTTAGCAAGCCCCGGCAACTCTCTTGTCTCTGCCCATTTCCCCGACCCCTCAGTGACTGAGTTATAGGCACACACGATGGTGTTTAGCTTTTCACACGATTCTGTAAACATGGGATTTGAACTTAATGCATTCACCTGCTGAGCCATCTCCCAAGTCTTCTTTTTAATTTTATTTTATGTATGAGTGCACATATATGAGTGTATTTGAATATGCATGCACATGTGTGTGCCATGCATGCAGAGGCCATGTGTTCTATAATTCACCACTCTGGGTTTTTTATTTTTTATTTTTGGATATCTCACTCATTGGTTAGCTTGAATGACTAGCCAGCAAGCCCCAGGGATCTGCCTATCTCTGGCCCCTACCCAGTCCTAGGGTTACATGCTAGGCTGCCATACCTGCCTTTGTGTATGCTTGCTGGGGATCCAAACTCAGGTCTTTATGCTTGAACAGAAAGCATTTTATCTCCCCTTTCCCCAGAAGCCTCTTTAATAAAATTATATTGGATCATTGGGCTGATGAATTTTAACACATCATTAATAAAGTTATTTTGGGAGTATGGTATAAATCCTATCAATTCTTTGGAAAGAATGAGGTGAGAATTATGTAACAAGGAAAAGTTTGATTCTGGTGCCGTTGCTGCAAACTTGAGAGTTTAATCGTCCCAGCCTTGTCCCATATTGTGTGTGTCAGATTCTTCAGAAATGAAACTCGGAGCTTGAAATATGTTTATGCCTGTGGGTCAGGGGCTCTCAAAGGCTGTGCCCAGGTTGGTAGAGAGTAAAAACACAGGTGCTCAGGACCTGCTTCGAATCAATCGAATTCAAATCTCTGGCTTGGGAGCTGAGAGCTTTGATTTCTTATTGTTAATCTGAGGGAGTCTAACACGCAGGCATGTTGGGAACATCCAACCCAGATGAGCTTTTCTGCTCATGAAATCGTGGGATTTCCCCCACTATATCCACGTTCCTTGGGGTGTGATCCTAGGGCGTGCAGCAATGGACTCTTCTGGGAGCTACTTATAGATCAGAATCTCAGACCTATTGAACCAGAAGCTGCACCTTGACAAGATCCTCAGATAGCATCTGATTTCATTGACTGTGCTCTATGAACAAGCACCTAGGCGCTGCCCGAGCACTTCCAGAGGTGGAGAGTGAGTGTATTGTTTTACTGGTAACTTGCTTCATCGCTGGGAAGCTCTACATAATTATGATCCACCCTTCCTGGGTAAGAGTTGGAGGGGACAGTACCGGAGCCAGAAAGGTCACGTGAGGACATGTTGTCATCTAAACAAGCTTTAATGGTAGCCTAGATTCCTTCCTTCCTCCCCTCCTCTTTCTTCTGCACCCCCCCCGTCCCTCCCTCTCCCTTTATTCTAGACTGGGCCCCACTAGGTAGCCCAGGCTGGCCTGGAATTTGCAGTCTTCATGGCTCCACCTTCCTAGTGTTAGAATCAGGGGAGTGTAGCATCATGCTTAGCTTGAGCCTTTTCCATAAAGAGAATTCACTCGAGAATTTAATCCTTAGACAAAAACGTGAAGACTCTTTAAAAATTGACTAAGATAGACAAAGCCACATTTCCCCGACTTGGTCCATTTTTTTAAATTGCACATAGAACCTCTCTTTACAGAGATGTAGTTTATCCTTTATTTTCACATACGCACAATGCCAGTGAAGCTAAGTAAGTCTCTTTCTGGTAGAGTCTTAGAGATGTCCGTTAGAGGTTGCTAACCTAGTCCAATGTCTCAATTTCCTCCCAGAGAGAAAAAGGGCAAGGAATAAGAGACAAAGTCAGGAGATAGAGGATGAGGGAAGGAAATAAGGGAGAGGGGGAAGGAGTGTTTGTCCTAGAGGGGGGGGGGCAAAGAACTATTGCCTCTGGATAGAGAAGAGACAGAAGCAATCCACAGGCAAATCATGGTTTAAAAAGATAAAATGGAAAACCTGTGTTAGGATGAGGTGTTTAATTTTAATTGGTCATGTTAATTAGGCGAGCCAAAGAAAAGCTTTCGGTTGCTGGACTTCAATACAGCAGGACCTTGGTAGTCAACCTCAGAGGAGGAAGTTTGGTGGCTTGCTTTAGGATGTGATCCTCTAAAGGTTTTGTTTTGGTTTTTTGTTTGTTTGTTTGTTTGGGTTTTTTGTTTTTGTTTTGTTAGCAAGGGAAAGGGGGAGAAGGGCAAGGCCTTCCAGAGCCACGTTTGCTGGCTAGAGCCCCTTTACCAACCCCTATGGAACCACCCACCATGTATTGTAGAATGTTTTGTCTCTTTGTTTGTGAGATCAAATTGTGTAAATCCCAGGCAAGTGGAGACTATTAGATTACTACCCAGCCCAAGTCCATCAACAAATACAAGCTGCATGAGCTATTGGAAAAGGTTATGGGGAAAACCCAGAACTACCACATTTTTTTTTTTTTTTTTAAAGATTTTATTTTTTATTATATGTAAGTACACTGTAGCTGTCCTCAGACATTCCAGAAGAGGGAGCCAGATCTCGTTACAGATGGTTGTGAGCCACCATGTGGTTGCTGGGATTTGAACTTATCACCTTCGGAAGAGCAGTCGGGTGCTCTTACCCGCTGAGCCATCTCACCAGCCCCCGAACTACCACATTTTATGATCGCAGGCAGGATGACCAAGAATCGTCACAGAAAACAAAGCATTTTTGTTAAAATGTATGTATGTCAAATAAGTAGACATACACAAAAATTACACTTGTATGTAAATGTAGACTTTCAAAACATCACTGGTGGTTTGGTGAAAGTCAACGGATGTGAAGGATTCGGATTCTAGAGTTGGAAAATGCAAGAGAAGGAAGAAAGTTAACATTAGACTTTGATAAAGAGATTGATTTTTGTAATTTCCATAGAAATACAGAGAATTAAAAGGATCATGAGTCTTGGTAATGACAATGATAATGATGGCTTTTGGAAGAGAAGAAGACACAGGAACCAATATTATCATATTATCAGAGACCCATTATTTAGAGCAATCTGTTGCCCCAGGTCTTCCCCATTTGTGGAAACCTGCGCTAACCTGTTGGGATGCACTGCAGGGTAAATGGGACTATTCAAGATAAAAGCTGTCAACTCCCAGAAGCCTAGTACATCTACTGGGGAACAGTGTTTAGGACCTTCCTGGGCCATACAAACAAACTGCTACCCAGACTGAGATTCTGGGCCCTGCCAACCTTCTATCTTCACACTGACTCTAGCAGCTGTGGTAATAGTCACGTGATGTCACGTGAGAGTGAGAGGTGCTCACTCTCATGGATTCTGTAAAGTTGACCTGATTCATTAGTTACTTTTGGGTATCTATGACCAAAATACCTATGACAATTTTTTTTCCTCATGGTTTCTGGGGTTTTCACCAGCTGTGGGCGTGGGTGTGTGTAGCAAAACACCTTACATAATGGTGTCAAATAAGTAGACTAGAGCTGTAACAGGAGGGAGCCAGGGTATGCTATGGATCTCAAGGACACATCCCCAGGGACCTACGTCCTCCAACCAGGCCCTACCTCCCAACGTCCTGTTCAAAATGTGACCCGTTGGTGGATTAAACCATTCATCATGATTATGATATAGTCATTTTTGGAACCGTGCTGACAGACCAATGAAGGTGACCTTTACTAATCTGGGCATTGCCTAACCCAATCGAGTTGAAAATCAAATCAAGATTAACCTTTAGACATGGGTTTAACCCCTTCCCATCTGTTGTTTCCTGGAGTCTTCCCTCCCCCATCCCCCAAATGTGCTTGTTGCAGGACTGTCACTGTCACTGTCACTGTCTCTGCAGATCTACTTTCCCAATCCCGAGCTGGTTGGCTGCTAACCACACACACCTCCGTGAAGCCACACATACCTGCATGCAACCGCACATGCCTGCATCTGTATCCGTAGTGTTCTTGCCTGATGGCAGCTACCTGGCCAAGGTGTCTGAGAGGCTCCGTTCTGTTTCTTCCGTGAACTCAATCAGTTCTCCAAGGAGTCCTGATTCCTAAATCATGGAGAATGAACCTAGAACTCAAGGTCTGGGCATGAAAATGTATTCGTGTCTGCTGGGAAATGCCTGCTTCTAGGTTTTCTCAGTGGACAGAGCTAGGAAGTTCATGTATGTGTGTCAAATTATGCATTCATATATAAACAGCTGTACATAACTGCACTGTGCTCTGGACCTGTCTGTAGACATGCTTTAGAAAATGCCTCGCGTTTTTATTCCTAACTCCAGCTTTAATCTAGCATCCCTGGGTCCGTTCTTGCCTTCCCTCCTTACTTTGCTTGTAACATTTTTTTTCTTAGACAGAGAAATGAGTCTCATTAGCTACTACAATTAATTTCAAAACGGCTCACCTAACTCTGCTGAGGAAAATGTATGAACTAGAGTTCGGTGTTGGCAGGCCATCTGTTTTGTGTTTAGTCTTCAACTTTCTGTCAAAATACTGTTCCCACACTCACTCTCTCCGTTCAAGTTTTCCTTGCTCCTCTCGGTGGGCTGTGACTCATTTGTACACGCAGCTGTCTGTCATAGTTTGCATTCTGTCGTAAGTACCTCTCAATGCCTGCTGATAGCCAAAATGTTGCCTGCAGTAGAGTGGGGCCCTGGAGAGGTGACTGGGATCTGAAAATCCAGTTGTGATCCGTATTGCTTTAGGTTGTAACAAATGCAATAGTTTTATATCCCATTGCCACATGTCCATATTAAACAGTCCTGGTCTTTTCCTAATCTCCTCACACTCTTCTTTTATGTCCTTGTGACCAAACCCAACCCCAGGAGCCACTGACCCACTATCCATCTCTATATTCTTTTTGCAAGAATGTCACATGAAAGACTTTGTGTAGTATGCGGTCTTTGGTGCCTTTTAGAAATTTGGGATCCATGCAGTTCTGTGCACTGGCCTTTTCATTATTATGGATTAGTGTTCCTTCCATAGACATAATACAATTTCTTCAAGTGTTTACATACTGATAGACACGAGAGTTGGTTCTCCATTCCATCTTCATGAATAAAGGTTCTATGTCCCTCCACAGACACTGTCACTTCTCTTGGGTAAGTATGAGTGGGTATTAGTTCATATGATATGCAAACCTTTTACTGTATGCAAAATCTCCAGGGGCTGGTGAGGTGGCTCGGTGGGTAAGGACATGAACTGCTTTTCTAAAGGACCGAGGATCAGATCTAAGCACTCATAGCTTGGGCTGGGGCAGAAAACAGTCAGAGGCCTCGGGTCTGGCTTGGGCTGGGGTGCGTTCCACTACAGTGAGCAAGTAGGTGGTGGCGAGCTGGGAGAGAAGGAGAAGCGGGGTGGTGTGCGTGTGCTGTGAAGAAAAGCAAAACTGTGAAGAGCAGCTTGCTGTGGAGGCCTGTGCTGTCACCTGAGGCCACAGTGACATATGGGCCCATGCTGCAGCTAAGGGCCATGTCTACCTCAGCAGGAGTTTGTGTCAATGCCCTTGGCCTGTGTGGACATCTGTGATCTGGGCTGCTGTCTGAATCCCTGTTGATATCTGAGGGCCACCCTGAGCTGCCCTTGTCCCTCATCGGCCACCACATGGTGGTGCCAGTGGTGATATGGGCTTGGGAGAGCTGGCCTCACTCCTCTCTGGATGTGGCACTCCAGAAAACCAAACCCAACCCCTCACCTGGGCATCATGGGAGAACTGGCCCTGGTGACAAGGGTGCAGGGGAGCTAGTGGGCTCTCTAACTCAGCCATTACCCAGGCCTAGATCCAGGGCTTTGAGCTGGACCACTACAACATCTACCCCATCTATGAGCTGCCCAAGTGCATGAGGGGACAGGTTCTAAAGAACCAAGGCTGCAGGACTTCCATGATTCAGGGAAACAGCAGGATATCCGAGAGGAGTCTTTGTGAAGGTCCAGTATTGATGGTGTAGCAGAAGCCAGAGGCCTTGAGCCAGATCAGGGTTACTCATTGCCAAGAACACTTGTATGTAAAGCTATTTGGACAAGAGGGTATAAAACTTTCCACTATGACTGAGTGAGATGGTGCCTGAGTTTAAAGGAGTGGAGAAATTCTTCTCAGGGATTTATGGTAATATCTGCAGAGCAGAAAGTCTTTAGAGTCCAAAGACAGAAGCAAGACTGAACTCTGATCTACTAGCCACAGCCCAAAGACTGCCATAAACCTCTGATGGAGTGTTTCCTCCATCACAAATGGCAGTCCTTGTATGTATGGGAAGGTGTCACAGCCACTCCAGGCCTAAAAACTTGGATGCAGTCCTGAGGCGAAAAGTTCACGGAAACTTAGTCTCCTGGAACCTCAGCAATGGAGGGACAGAAATTCAGCGCCAATTTTAAGAATACGTGAGAGAATGAAAAGCGTTCTCAGGGGAATGAAGCTACATGTTTAAGTTGTAAAAAACCAGGACACCTGAGTAAAGATTGTAAAAATCCCTCAGGAAACAAGAAGGGTCTTCCTCCAGGTCTCTGCCCACGCTGTGGTGAAGAAAACCTTGGAGGAATGAGTGTAAATCGAAGTCCCATAAAGATGGGACTCTGCTCACTAAAGAAGTGTGTAAGACAAAAACTAGATAGGGGGCAGCCTCTTAGCCCCGTTCAGGAAATGTGGGCCTCATTATAGGACACAGCCCCAGTTATAAGAAAAACCTCGAGTTGTGGATTCTGATATACTAGGTAAAATTAAAAGTTATGGTTAAAGCATTAAAACAGACTTCATAAAAGTCAATGAATAGCTCAATTCTTACTGTTACCTTATTTACAACTCCCCAATCCTACATTGTGCCAAAAATTTGTAGATAAGACTTTATTGGAAATTAGGAAATCATATCCTCAAATATATATAATTCTTTTTGTGGATGGTGTCTTTATTGGTTGCAGAAAGTGGAGAATGGGCAGAGCAGGTTTTGCAAATAGCTGTTAAATGTTTGACTAAGTGTTTGGCTGATGGTGGCTTCAAAAAAGATTCAGCATGGTAGACCTTTAGGCTATTTGAGACATTTAGTGTATAGAGATTGAGTGTTTCCTCGTAGAACTGCCCTTAGATTAAATAAATTGTAAGCTTTGGATGCTTGGAAATTCTGGGTTTTAATCCTGGTTTGACAAGCTGCTTCTTATAAGCAGGAAAGGAAAGGAAAGGAAAGGAAAGGAAAGGAAAGGAAAGGAAAGGAAAGGAAAGGAAAGGAAAGGAAAGGAAAGGAAAGGAAAGGAAAGGAAAGGAAAGGGGAAAATGGATTTTGGAACTCTCCCAGGGACAGAGGAAAATTGGGAGACATCCTGTTAATTCTCTCTGGCCCCTACAGGAGACATCCTTAGTTTTGGTTACATCAAGTTCTCTACCCTCTTTGTATTGTCTGTGTTTGGTGCACCAATCTGTCCACGTGTCAATTCATGTATGTTTTTGTTTCGTTGTCTGAATGACTGTTCTATGTTTCATGTTAAAAAGAAAGAAAAAAAATGGTGAAAAAAACTTTGCTGATTCAGTCTCAGTTTGCACAGCGGAGGCTGAGAGTTGTCCCCCCCACCCGCCACCCCCTGCCATCCCTCCCCCCGCCACCCCCCCACCTTTGCCAAGAATCAAGCACAGAAGGAGAGCCCCTGCTGAAAAGCTGTTTTTTAAATAGAGTCTGCACTTCTTAGTTCTAAGGCAAATAAGCTGATAGTTGTTTTTCCTAGAAAATTCTCAGCAATTGTGATTATTGGGTTTAACAGATGACAAAGTGCTTTTTATCTTGAAATTATAACTAGAAAAGTAAAATTCTTTGATTGGTATAAATTTACAAGATTCGTGTAGCCGCTTCATTTGGTTTTTGACTGGTCTTAAAGGTATATATATATACATATATATATATAATATATATATGTATATATATATTATATATATACATATATTATATATGTTCTGCATGTCTTGGTCATAGAGTATTGGCTTATAAGTTATTGGGTTTGATTAAAAAGGTGTAACACTGGTAATAAGAGAGTTAGCTTAAAAGTGGTAACTCAGTGTTGGAGTCATTTTTAAAACATGTGGCATGAACCAGCCCAAGAAACTAGGCCTCTAGGGATAGTTCTAATTGAGATAATACTTTATGTGATTCTTATCCTAGAAACTAGACTTATAAGAGATAAGATTCAAAACAATGTCTCTTTACTAAAACATTAAAAATTTGCACTCTCATGCATTCATAGACACGAATTGGCAAACTTCGCAAGGTGATAGTGATGTTTCTGGTATTGATTTTAAAGATAATAGTTTAAAATTGGGTTTTGCTTCCCAAAGTTATAGGTATATTCTAATATGGCAAAAGAAAGTTAAATTCTAGAATCTGTCCTCACTGCAAGAGGGCCAAGACTTAGGCAATATGCTCAGATTAAAAAATATTTACCTTTGAGTTAACATAAGCTCCAAGCACGGCCTTGGCGAGGTTTGAGTGTTTCTTTTGTTTTGCAAACCATGCCTAAGGAAGTTCTTGGGACCTCACCTCTCCCTGCCTTCAGGGGAATTTCTTTTTAACTAAAGCAACATTGTTGCAGATCTATCCAGATGCTGCTCTAAATAAAGTTTAAATTCAAAATTTACAAAAGGTCAATCAGGCTGTAGAACTTATAAAGGCATTACAAGCTGGCTTGTCTACTCCATATAAAATTATTATAGATTTGAAAGTTTGTTTTTTTTTTTCCTTTGCATCCTGATAATTGTAAAGGGTTTGCTTCTAGTGAGTTAGTGATCACTGGAAAATTTTGCCTCTGGGTATGGCTAATATAGCCTTACATTATGTAAGAAATTTTTGTTGTCTCAGCTTCAATACAAGAAGCCAAGACTTTGAATCTTGCAGTGCATATTGTTTCTTAAATAAAAAGTAATTTATTAACAAATGCCTCTGAAGAAAAATTTACTTCAAATCTTTGCTCTCACATAATGAACTTTAAAGTTCTGGGGAGTAGCTGTTGCTCCAAAAAAAGGAGATTCAAAATATCTTTTTAATATTTAGGGTCTTAATTATCCTAGAAAAACTGCAGTACAGAAAATGTAAGAAAGAAAAGATGATTTGCTTACTTCAAATTATTTTCAATAGCTGCCAGGAGATGTTAATTGGCTAAAACCTCACCTTAAACTCACCACTGGAGGACTTAAGCCTTGTTGGCTGTTATCAAGGGAGATGCTAATTAACTGGTGAGAAACAAAAAGCTTTGGGGGGCGGGGGATAGAAGAAACTTCTGTGATCAATTGGTATCAATTATAATCAATGGTAATCAAATATTAGCTGCTTATTCTAGTTATTGTTACTCAGTGTGTCCACAACAATTCTTTGGCAAAGAGAACAGTAATGTAGAATCATCTTTCTTCATCTCCAAGTAAAGTTTTAACATCCTTTATGATGCTGAAATTTGGATGCCAAAGAACATTTTTGCTGAGTGCCTTATAGTATTCTACAACCAGGCATACTTATGCCTAGGTGAGATGAAAAGAATCCACTTACTGGCCCATGGCATGATCCTGTTCAGGCACTTAATATGGGGAAGAGGGCATGTTTGTGTTTTTCCCACAGAATGCTGCAGGAGCATGCTAGCTTCCAGAATGATTCGTGTGAAGGGCTGACCTGTGCGTTGCTGAGTGCCCTGACAATGGTGACAGGAAAACTGTACTGGGCGCACAGAGGGAGAGGAGATACTTGCAAGCAAAATGAAGCGACTCTCCCTATCTCCGCCACAGATTGCAGCAAGGAGAGCCGACCCAGTGTCCACTAAAGAACCACTAAAGAACTAGGGACCACTAAAGAAGCTGACTGGTGAGGTGGAGGGACTGGTGCAGAGAACAAGCAGGAACACTACTCTATTCAACCAGAGTTGTTTAAACTTGTTGCTGCTGCTAATTTGATTTTTTAGAAAGAAACCCAAAGCCCAGGCCAACTCCCTATAGCGGTGAGCGCTTGGTCCTTATTTGTATGCTATACTGTTGGGTACTTTTGACAGTTAAGATCACCACTCTTGACAAGTCTTTTTATATTTACTGTAATTCTTGTCAATTAACTAATTTAGATAAGGAATCTACTGTTATGATTTTGTAAAAGAGACCTGCTTAGGTTTTGCTGCCTGTAGAGTTAGGAAATGATCCTTGGTTTGAGAATTCCAGAATGCAAACTTTGAAAAGGTTAAATGAGCTTATTCGACCAAAGAGATTCGTTGCAGCTCCGATTCTAGGGCTTACTGCTTTAATTGCAATTTTAGCTTCTTCTGCATTATCTACCGCAGCCCTAGTTCAGCAGCTGCGTACCGCTCATTTTGTTAATGAAATACATAAGAATATTTCCATAGCTCTGTCAGAACTACATGTTATAGATGAAAAATTGGAGTCAAAGGCTAATGCTTTAGAAGAAGTAGTTTTGGCAATGGGACAGGATATAGAAAATATTAAGGTTAGGTTAGCTACTGAATGTCATGCTTCATTTCAATATATTTGTGTCACGCCTTTACCTTATAATGCAACCATTGATTGGGAAAAGACTAAGGCTCATTTGCATGACATGGAACAGTTAAAGGCAGAAATTTCAGATATTAGCAGAAGTCATATGGACACTTGGAACATTGATGAATTGGCCAGAGATTTAAAGAATAACCTAAGTGTATTGAATCCCTTGGATTCAATATATAATCTTGCTTGCTATTATTATTGGCATTATTTTATTAGTAATTGTTGTGCTTCCACTCATCTTTAGAGTTCTTCTGAGATCTTGTAGCTACAACTAGGTGGGACATTGTGGAACTTCATCTAAAAAAATTTTAAAAAGGAGGGGGTGGGACTGCCACACCTGCTCCAGTAGTGACTTGTGTGACAGGCCTAAAAACTTGGATGCAGTCCCGAGGCGAAAAGTTCACAGAAACTTAGTCTCCTGGAACCGTGGTATCCTGTAAAACGAATGCTCCAATTCTGTCCCCACATTAGTCAGGTGTATAGATCTGTGTGCTTTCTTTCAGTATTGTTTTATTATAGGTGCCTCTAAGGATTGATTTTGACATATAGCTAAGTTAGATTAGCCTCCACCAGTGTTCCAATGTCCTAGGCAGTCCTTGAGCTTGGAATTCAGTAAGAATGTTACCTATTCAGTAACATTCAGAATCACCTCTAGTATTGTAAGGGCGACAGTGAAATAAATCAGGCATTACAATTTACTTGAATAGAACTAGTCTACTTAGAACAATAGCAGAGTTACTCCCTTACACAGGAATTTACAATGGCCTAGGAAGAAGGTGGGTTGTGGTTTAAGGAGGAACTACATCATTGCATTATTCATGAAAAGATCTGCTAGAGCAGAACTCCCTTGTGCAAACTTTCACAAGGCTCAAAGGAATAGCATAAATTGTGACTAAGGTGTAAAATCCTCTCTTGGCCCCTGTCATTAGCTGACTCTAGGCAGGGCTGTTTTTATTCTTAACTGTACATTGCCTGGTTCCTGCCAGTCCTTTTTTAAAATTAATTTTTAAATTTTACGTACATGCATGTACACCTGCATGCCAGAAGAGGCCATCAGATTCCATTACAGATGGTACTGAGCCACCGTGTGGTTGCTGGGAATTGAACTCAGGACCTCTGGAAGAGCAGTCAGTGCTCTTAACCGATGAGCCATCTCTCCAGCCCCTGTCTTTGACTTTTTGGTTATGATGTATTGACAGACATACATTTCTTCGACAAGGCAGACAATGTACTTCAACAGTGGCTCATAAGATCATTGTATCCAGATGCTGCCCTCTGGGGAAACCACACTGAGTACAGCGATCCGTACTAAAGTCCAATGCGCAAGCATTCTGCAGGTCAGGGAGTCTCTTTTTCTGCTTTTCTGAATTAAGACCTTTGGAGTCAGGTAAGCTATAAAGTAACAACTGAGAGAAGGGAGGTGCTCCTGACTCTGTTTTCATGGGGCTCCCCTGGGCCTGATTGGGCATAGATTAGTTTATGCCTATGTGGGTAGATTTAATCTTTGCCTAATCTAAGTGGGCATAGATGGAAAGGGGGCAGAAGTTAACGGAAATGGACTCACAGATTTGACTTAGAATGTACTTTTTTTTTTTTTTTGGTTTTTCGAGACAGGGTTTCTCTGTGTAGCCCTGGCTGTCCTGGAACTCACTTTGTAGACCAGGCTGGCCTCGAACTCAGAAATCCACCTGCCTCTGCCTCCCGAGTGCTGGGATTAAAGGCGTGCGCCACCACGCCCGGCTTGGAATGTACTTTTTAACACTTTGTAAAAACCAGTTTACTATCCCAGCACTCAGGAGGCAGAGGCAGGCAGATCAGAGTTCTGAGTTCAAGGCCAGCCTGGTCTACAGAGCAAGTTCTAGGACAGAAACCGTGTCTCAAAAAAACCACTGCCACCACCACCACCACCAACAACAAAAAAACAGTTTGACTGAGGAACAGTTGATGTACATTAAACTGCAATGTTTAAAATGTGCACATAGGGGGCTGGTGAGATGGCTCAGCGGATAAGAGCACCCGACTGCTCTTCCAAAGGTGATAAGTTCAAATCCCAGTATCCACATGGTGGCTCACAACCATCCATAACGAGATCTGGTGCCCTCTTCTGGAGTGTCTGAAGACAGCTACAGTGTACTTACATATAATAAATAAAATAAATCTTTAAAAAAAAGTGTTTTAAAAAAATGTGCACATAGTATTAGTGTATTAATATATTTCAGCATGTGTGCACATTAATGAACCTAGCACCGCAGTCAAGATAAGAATCAAGTACATTGTCACTCAAAATGCCCTAAGCTCCTTTATCATTTCTTCCTCGTGACTCCCATCTTCCCAGATGACCCCGGGAGACACTGTAATCTGTTTGCTTTTGTAGATGCCAAACTTCTGACTACCATCATGGCACAGAGATGATATTTATTGTGTTTTTCCTAAAATGACATTGTTTGGACAATATGTCATAATACACTAGTACTATGTGTACATCTTAAACTTTTTAGTTTAAGAAACACACAAAATAATCTGTATATTCTCTCTCTCTCTCTCCCTCCCTCCCTCCCTTTCCTTCTTTCTTTTTTAAACAGAGGTCATAAGGCATCACCGACAGGCCTAAAAAGAGCATGAGGTCGTGCGGACCTTCTGAACTTCACGAGGTTCACTCCCGACCACCTTGCACTGAATGGCACGATTCAATGGTGGTGGGACACAGAGGGCTTGCGAAGCACAGAAGCATCAAAGATATTTGCCTTGGAGATGATGGCACTGGTCTCTTCTGGGTCTCAATGGTGACTGTCTTAATGGCCTTTTCCTCGGGCACACGTCAAGTATGGTTTATGCTGTGCACAGGCTGCGTGTGGCCCTTTGGCCACTGTACCTTGTATCTTCTAGTTTGGTTTTGTTCTTGTTTTGTTTTTGAGATCTTGGAAGCCAAGACTAGAACTTTTTTCTTTTCTTTTTACTTGTTGTTGTTTGGGGTTTTGTTGGTTGTCTGGAGACAGTCTCTCAGCTCTGCTGGTTGTGAAATAGATGCTCAGCCAAGACGACCTCGAACTCTTGCTCCTTGGGCGTCCACTTTCCCAAGTCCTGGGGTTATCGATGGATGCTACCGCACCTGGCTATGTGGTGCTGGAACTCAAACCCATGGCTTCATGTCTGCTAGGCAAGCACTCTGCATACTGAGCTAGATCCTTACAACCCTAGACACTGTAAATCATCTCTAGATCACTAGTAATACCCAATGCGATGGAAATGCTATGGAAATAATTGTCTTCCTCTATTGTGTATGGAATTATGACAGGAAAAAAAAAGTAACCATGTTCAGTACAGGTAATAACTTTTTCTTTCCTGAACCGTTCATTCTGTAATTGTTGAGGGCCGCCGTACAAGAGGAACAGCAAAACAGCTTTAGAACTCATGAGTATGGCCTACCAGTTAGCATAACCATGATGGTGAGAGGAGAGAGTTAGTCAGAGCCAGACTGACTCCATGACAGGCTGCAAACTGGCAGTTATAGAAGAACAGGAGCTAGAGGTTAAATAGTAACTGATCATAAAAATTCATTAGCTTGTTCTTGGGATTTTGCCACTAGCCTTAGATGATTTTAGTATTTTGATGTACTAAATTATCATAACAATATTCGTTCTACCTGGATGTTTTACTGAGAACACCTTTTTTTGAAGTAATAAGACTTGGATGATTTTGTATTTTAATGAACTAAATGTTTGTTTGTTTAGTTAGTTAGTTAGTTAGTTAGTTAGCTAGTGTTTCTGAGACAGGGTTTCTCTGTGTAGCCCTGGCTGTCCTGGAACTCACTCTGTAGACCATTCTGGCCTTGAACTCAGAAATCTGCCTGCCCTGCCTCCCGAGTGCTGGGATTAAAGGCGTGCACCACCACACCCGGCTTCCAAATGTTTGTCATGTCTGTTCTATTTCGCTGCTTCTCTGAACACAGCTTTTCAGAGCTGTAACACCTGTTGTTATGTATAAAAATCCCTTGATTGAGAGCTGCAAAATACACTCAGATTCAAGCTGCCTCTTTGTTTCTGATTGTCACCGCCGAATCCTTACCCACCTGACCTCGAGAACCCACACCCCATACCCGGCTGGGGTGGTCTGTGGCAGCTGATCTCTTCCAACTTAGACTAGGCCTAAGTTTCTGTTTCCCAGACCTGGAAAAGTCCAAAGCAAGTCAATTCCAAGGAAAACCACCCCTCACAGGCAGCCAATCAGGAAGCTGCCCTTCCACTTAACCTGAGCCAATCTCACGGGCAGCCAATCAGGAGATATATAAGTAGCTCCACCACCTAGCCTGAGCCAACCTCATGGGCAGACAATTGGGAGCTAGCTAGAGCCACCTAGCTAGAGCCAAATACAGTTAAACAGTAAAAGTCACCCAAATCCCCTAGAGCCTTAACCAATTACAAAGGCACCTATACCCCTGGAGATAGAGCCAACCAATCAAGGGAAAGGTAAAAGTCACCCACTCCTACCCTACAGGCTTTAAATTGACCCTGCAAAGTCCACACCTCTGTCTTCCATCCCTGTGTATTGTGGGCCCCTGCATGCAGCTTCTCTGCAGAATAAATGATCTTTGCTGTTGCATACCATTTGAGCCGGGGTTATCATTCTTCTCAAATACGGACTTTTACAATGGGTGTGCCGAGAGGCAGAGCCCAGAGAACCACAGCGTCCCGAGGACTTGATACAGTTGTGGAGAACAAACTGCTATTGTTCCTATGGTCTTCATGTCCTTCCTAGTCTATCTGTTGTCTGAAAACTCTAAAGAGGCTTCCAGCCCTTCGCTGGGCAGCATCATTGCCATTTACAAGAATGGTGATTGATCTTTTTCAAGCCTTGCTGCTGGAGCAGGTTAATGATTCAATCACCACCCTTGGAAAGAACTCACAAATGTAGACTGTTAGCAATGACCTCCACCCCTAGAAAGAATTTGGAGATGGAGAATGTTAGTAAAATTAGGTTAAGATGATTTTGTCAATGGGTCTGATGTAGAAAACCTTAGAAAACAATTTGGCCGGGCGGTGGTGGGGCTCGCACTCGGGAGGCAGAGGCAGGTGGATTTCTGAGTTCGAGGCCAGCCTGGTCTGCAAAGTGAGTTCCAGGACAGCCAGGGCTACAGAGAAACCCTGTCTCGAAAAAAACCAAAAAAAACAAAAAAAAGAAAAAAAGAAAACAATTTGAAGTTCAGAAAGGTACACTCTTAGCAGTTGAGCTAGGGATTTGTTTAAGGTCAGGGAACAAGAACAACGGCAGCCGGAATAGACAGCACTGGCCAACCAATGGCAGCCCTGAGTAGCACTGGCTGACCAATGGCAGCCCCCCAAATCAGCACTGGCTGACCTGACTCTTGCTAAAGCTGGACTGATGATCAAGGTGATGATTAATTTCTTGTACCCATCTTTTCCATGAGATTCCTGATATGATTTAATTAAAAACAAATTGTTAATGCGTTGATGTGCACCCTGAGGATTTAAGGTAGAAATGACTTTTTTAATATAAAGGTTTAGATTTGTGATTCTTTTACGATTTTCATAAGATTACTTTTTGAGATAAACATTAAAATAATTCTTTCTTTGTAATCACAAATTCTCAGAAACTGGCTGAGAAAATTATCTTGCTTGCCTATACTTTGCTTATCTATAACATGTTGCTTAGTTACAAATCTGTTCTTGGGAATAAATTGGTTTTTTTATCCATAATACATAAAACATTTGATCGTGTGAGGGTCCTGGGGAACAGGTTTTTTTCTTACACATACTCATTATAATTGTTCATTTAAAGAAAAAACAGCATGTAATCACATTATGATTTTTGTTCGGCTTGAAAGATTTTGCCTAGATGTATAAGCTGATTTTTGGAACTTGCCCAATGTGTGCATGTGTGTGTGCATGTATGTATGAATGAATGTGTGTATGTATGTATGCATCTATATGTACATCTATGTGTAAAGTTGTTGAAGCTTATCTTGCTTCATCCATCGAGTATGTGCGTGTATCTGTGTGTATGTGCATGTGTATATGTGTGTGAGTGTGCGTATGTGTGAGTGTGTGTGTGAGATTCTTGAATCCCTTTTTTCTTTGTTCCTTCTCACTGCCCCCCAAAGAAGCCACAGAGTCTCTAGCTGGTTACAAGGAGTGCTGGCTCCAGTGAATCAAGCTTTATTCCCTCAGAGAAAAGTCTGCTGAGTGGCCAGTCACCGATTCTATGCCCTGACTCAGTTTACCCTGGATGTTGAAGCTAGTCTTTGATAGTGACTGATTAGATCTATGAATGGAAAAATCACAGATACAAAAGGCCAATTGAATAGACTGTTTGCAGTGTTTTCCCAACACATAAGTAACACATAAAAAGCTAATGACAAGAATATATAAAATTCAGGCCATTCTTGAAATCAAAGTACAAGTTCTTTTCAGACTCTGCTAAAAACTGTGAGCTCTTTGCAGAAAGCAGCCCAATGAAAATTCCAGAGGTGAACCTTGTTGCAGTAAATCTCCTCCCAAATATGCCCCAGCAATGAAAACACAACACAGTTAATATGATTACATGCTGCATGCCTAAATTGGGCAGATCTACTGTTACACCACCATCTTCCACAGCCTATGAGACCCCTTAGAACTTGCAGTTTCTCCAGGCCATGTGCTTCTGCTCATTCTACCTCCTCCTCTTCAGCCTCTCCCTCTTCCATTTTCTCCTTCTTCTCTCTCTCCCACCTTCTGCTCCACCTTCCCTTTTATCTGCCCAATCATCAGCTCTCCTTTATTCTACAAATTAAGGTGGGAAGCAAGTTTACAGGAAATTTCCTGAGTGCTGACTCAATCCTAGTTCGGTACCACTCGCAGGAGAACAGACTTAACATCAAATTAGCCCCAGGGCTATCCACCACAGAACCTACTCTGGGACCTCAGATTTAAAAGACAAATTTGGCCAGGCAGTGGCGATGCATGATGCATGTTTTTTTACTCCCAGGAGAGGCAGAAGTTTGAGGTTAGCCTGGTCTACAAAGAAAGTTCCAGGACAGCCAGGACTACACAGAGAAACTCTGTCTCGAAAGACAAACAAATGAATAAATAAAGAGCTGTATTTCTAGGAGTCAGTCAGTAGACAAGGAGAAATTTTTTAAAAACACAGATTATTTGTATAAAAATAGTATGTTTACTTATACAAATAGCCTATACCTCCACACCATGTGTATAAAGAAAATTTTGCTTACAACATCAGATTTATTTTGGTGAAAGTCTGATTGGATTATAAAATTAAATTGTGGAAGTGGACTCAATCCTCATCATGTATTGCTCATGTGACACTGTAGTTGTCTATTAAAAGAAAGTTCTTAAATACTTTTTTTTTTAAGGTCTTGAAAATTGGATTTTTGACTGGACTCAGAAGTTCCCTGGTCCTCACCAGTGGCAGCACTCAGGGAAGAGGGCCCTGCACCTCACTTGCATAGCATAGCAGAGCTGGCCCCGGGGTGTGTGTGTGTGTGTGTGTGTGTGTGTGTGTGTGTGTGTGTGTGGAGGCGGGGGTAGGGGGTGGGGAGTCGGGTGAGGGGGATGATCTGGCCTCATGTGTATGAGCGCAGGAAAGCTGGTCCAGCCCATAGCCAGCTGCAGTACTTGGGCCATGCCTGGACTAGACAACACAGTGGAGCTGTCTCTGGAAGCATGGTGGGGAGGTAAGCTGGCCCTGAGGGTAAGAGAGCCGGAGAGCTGACCCTGCATTCTCCCAATGGTGGCATTCAGTGGCCTAGCCAGAGCAGTGCTGGAGAGCTTGCCCTGCTGGTGCAGATAAGGGAGAGCCAGCAGGCTGACCAGCTCAGCTACCATCCAGGCCCAGATCCAGAGTTTTGAGTTGACCTACCCCCAAATCTACATCATCTGTGAACTGTTGGGGCGCATGAAAGGATGGGTCCTGCAGATTCAAAGCTGCAGGATCTCCATGACAACAGTAACAACAGGCTAACTGTGAGGAGGCCCAGTGAGGATCCAGGATTGCTGGTGTGACAGATGCCAGAGGCCTCAAGCCAGACTAATGGCTCACCACAAAGAGTGTTTGCAAGTGACAAATGTGTGGACAGAGGGGTATACTCAGGGGAACACTGTGGCACACTACAGCTTCCACAAGGAGATGTTTTCTATGCTTTGTGTGTGTGTTTGTTTATGTGTGTGTGTGTGTGTGTGTGTGTGTGTTTATTGGCGGGAGTTGCAAGGGGGAGATGAATGGAAGGAGTACATGATCTGAAACTCACAAAGAGTCAATAAAAAGTTAAGAAGACAGACAAACAGACAGAAAGAAAGAGGATAACAAAAAACAGTAGAAGCTGTCTGGGAGGACAGTCCCCTGGTGTTTTTCTTTTCTTTGACCTCATTCTCTTGGCAGGAAGTTTAACATATTCTACAACCTCCTCTTTGCTTTTCTTACTGTGTCACTTCTTCAGAGCAGCTCGTCAGCAATTGTGATACAGGACACATGGAGTGGCAAGAGGCTGAACTGTGGGCTCCGTACCTTCCCGATTTAAGGGCTTTTGGACAACTGATGGACATCATCTTCTCTAGAGAAACTAAAAAGCTTTCAGATTCTGCAAGCTCTTAGGAGCCCTAACCACCAAGGCACAGAAGTATCAGTCCAGGAATATTCTTCTCTCTATCCCCCCCAACACCACCAATAACCAAAAACTCAAATTGGCATCCACCATGTGTCTGCAAACAGGCGTGCACTTCCTTTCTCCGGTTCTCCTTGGTGTATAACAAGAATTCCCCTTACTCAACAGCAGGTGCACTTGGCCGTGGGTCAAGACACCTTGCTTCATGGGAAAATGTTGTTTATCAATGCATTTCTGTTTTGGACCCATAACCCTTCCAGTCTTCACCCAGAGCGTCAGCGGATCCTTCTGTGACCATGCACCTGTCACAGAAGACACCATGCTTGTGTTCATTGTCCGTTCCAACGAGTCTCTCACAGCCAGTGGCTGGGAAGGAGATATTCAATCTCCCCTTGACACATGGCCTGGAAGGTTCCATGAAGTCAAACTTAACTTTACTATCATTATTAGTGGTGGTGATGGTGTGTGTGGACGCACGTGCCACAGAGTGTGGCGGTCAGAGGACAACTCTGTGAAGTCAGTTTTCTTGTTCCAAGGATTAAACTTAGGTCATCATGTTTAGTGACAGAGGCCTTCACCCACTGAGCCATTTCTACAGCTCTTGATTGATTTGGTTGGTTTGGGTTTTTTGTTGTTGTTGTTGTGTGTAAGATGAGGTCTTAAACTTGAAATCCTTCCATTTATGCCCCCAGTGCTGGCAATACAAACATAAATCACCTGTCCTGGCTGTTCTCATCTTAAACAAAAACTCAAAGTGACTTCCTTTTGAATCTCCATGGTTTCAGTCTATAGAAATCATCCCTTAATTGGAAATTGTATGTTCTTAAGGATGTGGGTGGGAGACAGTAAGTTGGTGGAAGGTTTGAGGCCACAAAAGCCAGACCAGGTTGGAATCTGTTTTTCCCATGTCAACGCTCATTAGTACGCCCCATACTTAACTCCTGGCCCTCGGTAACTTCATCCTTTAAATAGGAATAAAGTACCTCTTGGGGAGGTTTTGGGGAGGGTTCCAGGCAATACAAACGAACTGTATGAGATGCTAAATGAGTAGGTGCTATTTGTGGTGAGTTCTTGGGGCACACAATGAATAGCTAGGTGCTCAGGACTTCTCTGCCCTATAATCAGATGGCCATGAAATGTCCCAGGCCAGGCAACAATTGCTTATTTGGATGAATAAGTAGCAACTGTCAAATACTAATTGTCAATATTGATATTGCCAAACTGCCGGAATTAAACTTATACCATCTTTCCTTGGATGTGCCAGTGAACCATGACTTCTGAATGTCACTCTGGTGGTTTTTCAGGGGCTGGCTTGGAATCTTAACCGGCTAATAATCCAGAACCAACATGCCCCCGGGAAAACACCCTTTCCTTCCTTTCTGCTGGTTTCCTTGTTTTTTTCTTTCTCTGGCTCAGTGCATACCAACAAAACTACTAATATACCTGCTCCACAGGTTTTTTTTTTTTTCTTCCAGGAATGTTTTCTTATTTTTGTTAGCATGTCCTTTTAATCATATCTACCAACTGTTTAGGCCTGAGTTTTCTCTCTTTAAAAAATATTTTATTTATTTTATGCATAATGGTGTTTTGGCTGAACATATATATGTCTGTGCACCACATATGTACTATAAGGCGGCAAGGTGTCTGACCCTTTGGAACTGGCGTTAGAGACAAGTGTGAGTGGCCATCTGGGCCTCCTAGTTCCTCTGAGAGTCCAATCACTAACCTCTTAGCCACTAAGCCATTTCTCCACGCCCCCTAGGCCGAAGTTTTCAAATGTTCAATGGAAGGCAGTTTTTGGCAGAGAAAGCAAGGACTCGGGTCACCTGGTTCTGGCCACCATCACCATTTTTGCACCTAAACAAAGTAGCTGATGGCGGTTTCCTCATTTGTCCAGTGCACCAACTTTCACCTTGGGTGTAGGTGAGCTTTATTCACACAGGACAGCCGAGGGTCCCGCTGCCAGACTAGGGACTGGCTCCCGCAGGCGTGGAGAGCTGCGCGCGCAGCGCCTCCCTTGTCTAAGAAGCCAGCGTCTCCGTTGCCAGGGGAACGGGGCACCGCGCTTTCCGGCGCGGTCGCAGCGCGGAGCAGCTGTCATGGCGGAAGCGGTCTGGAGCACTGACACTGGCGAGGCCGTGTATCGGTCCCGGGACCCCGTGCGCAACCTGCGCCTCCGGTAGTCACTCGACCCCAGCTCCAGGGCCCCCTAACTTTATTCCACCCTAAGCTTTTAGATGCTCAGAGGCTCCTACTTCCGCTTACAATCCCAACTACTTCCTCTGCCATCTCTGCGCGCGTCTTGTTACCAGGATCTTTTTCCACTGAAAGCTTCCAAGTACACCTTTCAGACTCACCCCTGCCCAAGTCCCTTCAAGTTCTCGCCACTTTCAAACTCCTCGGGCCCCTATGCCCCGCCTCACTGGTTTATCCAGCAGACTCCCCTACCCGCCTCTACTTTGCAGCCGCCTTGACATCTCTGCCTCTGCGATTTCTTTCCCCCATCCATGCTGTGTGTATCTCCTTGCTGTGTGTCTCTGACACGCATATTTGGGGCTTCTCTTCTCTTGACAGAGTTCATCTGCAAAGAATCACATCAAGCAACTTCCTTCATTACCAGCCTGCTGCCCAGATGGGGAAGGACCTCATAGACTTGGCCACTTTTAGGCCTCCACAAGCTGCTAGTGGGTGTTTGTGGTGACGATACATCCACTTGAGAACTGAGGCAGGGGTGCGGGGCAGTAGAGGTACAGAGGAGAAATGGAAGGCTCAGAGAGGTTGAGTTTGTTGCCCAGTGTCACATAACTGGGGAATACGGAAGCATTTGAACCTGGGTAATCGTCTTGTTTGTTTGTTTGTTTGTTTGTCGAGACAGGGTTTCTCTGTATAGCCCTGGCTGTCCTGGAACTCACTTTGTAGACCAGGCTGGCCTCGAACTCAGAAATCCGCCTGCCTCTGCCTCCCGAGTGCTGGGATTGAAGGCGTGCGCCACCACGCCTTCCTTATTTTTATTTATTTTTTTACATTGTAATTTACTTTTGTGTGTGTGCACGCCCATGCCACAGTGCAAGAGTGAAGTTCAGGGGATAACCTTTGACAATCAGTTCAGTTATCTCTCTTCACCGGATGAATCCTGGGGCTTGAGCCATCTTCCCTGAGTTGTGTCTTGGGGGGTGGGGGTGGGGAGGAAGTGGGGGAAGGGCTTCTAAGAGAAATATGTTCCAAACTCCAAATGTATGTATAAATACACTTTAAAAACAATTTTTAAAACAGGAGTTTGCATGAAAATATGATTTTCCCCCTTGCCTTGAAAGTCAAAAGAAAGGACAGGATCCTCGTGTTCGGCCAATTTTTCATGTTTTTGTTATTTCTCTTTCTACTCAGAAATATTCTTAGGCAAAAAGGGTAGCCTGGTGGATCACAGAGTATGCACCTTGTGTTTATGGATGATAGTGTTGGTGGCTTCAGAAAAGCATCAGGGTCCTTATGTAGCAAATTCAGCCAGGATTGAGGAAGGGCTGGGCCTTCAGCCTCTAACTAAATTGTAGTTCCTTATATGGGACTTGATAATATTTCCTGGAAGGCAGAGCTGCCTTTTATTCAAATTAGAGTAATGATTAGGACACCTCGGGCCCTAATCTTGCTTCTGGTATTAACCAAAGTATGTCCACCACCTGCATTCTATGTTTAGAGTGAGTTCTTAATGAGTCACTAAATCCCAGTGGGGTTTGTGGTCAATATGAATGGGGACTTTGAAGGCAGACCTGGTGGTATACACGTGTAATGTCAGCTTTTTTTCTGCTGAGGCAGGGGGATCTGGAATTTGAGGTCAGACTGGGTTGCAGAATGAGACACTTCCAAATAACAATAGCAAGTTTTTTAAAAACCCAAATGAAGCAAGAATAGGAACACTGGTTGTAATCAAACGCGGAGGAAGAAATGTGGCTGGTCTGACTCACTCTGTTGTGTTTGGAGGTGGACACCGCCCTGACGAAGAAGAGGAGGAAGAGGTTATAATTGGATGGCAGGAAAAGCTCTTTAGCCAGGTGAGCCAGCATCTCTTGTCTTCAGTCTCCCTCCACCCACCCGACTCCCACCCGGCCAGTGACTCATATACTGTCAAACTCATCTCCAGAAAAGGTTGTGCTGGCTTAGACTTTCTCCTGTTATGTTTATGTGGCTATTCTCCGGGCTCTGTAGCATCTCTAGCAAGGAGGTTGGATTAGAACATCAGCTTGGATCCTTTTAACTCGAATAGTCTTAGATTTCCCCTGCCCTTTTTCAATTTAAACAAAGTGACAGTCGGTTTTGAAAAAACGTGTCAGCTAGCGCTAGAAGTGATTTGGTTCAGTGGCTGCAGGAACCAAAGTTTGAGGTAGTCCCAGCTGATCTGTTTCTTTGTGGTGACCTCAGTTTGAAGTCGACCTGTACCAGAACGAATCGGCGTGTCAGAGCCCATTGGATCATCAGTACCGCCAAGAGATCTTGAAACTGGAGAATTCTGGCGGTAGGAAAAACCGGCGGATCTTCACTTACACCGACTCGGATAGATACACAGACCTGGAAGAGGTATTGTTCCTTCTGGGGCCCCAACGCTTTCTTCTTCGTCTCCCCTGGTTTTCTAGCCTCACTGGCTCTAGGTGGTAAGTGGGAAGCCCATTAAAGGGGCTAGATAGAACATAGATGGTTCTAGAAGCTGCTGTGAGCTGCTGCCAGCCAGGCTGCAGGAGGCAGATGCAGGTGGTGCTCTTCTGCCTGCCAGAGGGCCCATGGGACCTGATAGCATAGGAATTGATGACATAGATGGGCAGGGTCTAGAACAATCCATTTACAATTCAGTCACAGTCTGGAGTTTATAGGCAAGAAGAGGAACGTGCTTAAGCTGTGGGGATGCCTGTGTCTTCGCCTGTGTCCCTGAGGCCTTGTGGGTTGTTTTACGTTCTCTTCCAGTACTATATATATGTCTTCTCAGGAAGATCATACATTCCTTGAAGGCGGGACTGTATTTTCTGATTTTTGTATCTATGAGCTCTGCTGGGAGCCGGTGTTAGTGGGTGTCTTTTGAAAGATTGGACCGCTTTCTTCAGGAAAGCTATGAGACAGCAACATATACATTTGAGACTGTTTTGGAAAAGCATCTAAAATTACAGTTTATACTAGCTCACCCAAGTGAGAACTTCCTCAAAAAAATTGATGTCCTATTTGGCACTTTTGACCACCAAGTGAGCATCAACATTTACCAGGCAAACTTACCCAACATGTGTTCAGAGAAGGCAGGCTGATGTTATTGTTAGCATAAACAACTTGTCTCTAGACCCCTAAGGAAACCCAAGACACGGTAGGAGTCTTCCTTGGACTGCGCCATCTCTCCCCTCCCCCCTGCATGGGTAACCGTGAGGTTCTACCTGTTGGGTTTGCACCCTGGAGGAGAAGTCAGAAGGAAGGTTTCCCTCTAGGTGTTTCACACCACATGCCAGTCACAGCTCTGTCCTCTTTCCCCAGTACTGTCAGAAAATAACCACTTCAGCCAGCGAGGTGCCATCGTTTCTGGCTGAGCGGATGGCGAACGTCAGGCGGCGGCGGCAGGACAGGCGAGGGGTGTGAGTACAGCAGAGACCCATCAGGTGGTCTCCGTGGTCTCTCTCTCTCTCTCTCTCTCTCTCTCTCTCTCTCTCTCTCTCTCTCTCTCTCTCTCTCTCTCTCGTGCTGACTGACGTTTCTGGGATTCCTACTAACACTTCCCACCCACTAGGGTTGGGGGATGGGGGCGCTTCCCTCATGATCTCTTTCAGTGATCCTTTCCTGTGGTCCCTCCCAGGGAGGGCAGCAAACTCAAGTCTCGGATTGTCACATGGGAACCCTCGGAAGACTTCATCAGGAACAACCACGCTATTAACACTCCTCTTCAGACAATGTACATCATGGCGGACCTGGGACCCTATGGAAAGTGAGTGACCCTTCACCCTGCTGGCTCTGGTCGTCGTCGTCGTCGTCGTCGTCGTCGTCGTCGTCGTCGTCGTCGTCGTCGTCTTCCTCCTCGTCCTCCTCATCCTCTTCCTCCTCCTCCCGCCCTTCACCACCACCTTCCTGTTACAGCTATATGGGGTGGAGGGTCTCTCTCTCTTTTTTGCTTTACTCAAAAGAAAAGCATCGCCTTGAAGATTCTCGCTGCGTCCCCTCCCCTGTCCCTGAAGTGGCTGACTCCCCCTCTCTCTCCCTGGTGACCTGAACCTTGATGTTGATGTCCTGCTTCTTAGGCTCGGCTATAAGGTACATGAACACGTGCTCTGCATCCTGAAGGTGGACAGCAATGGAGTGATCACAGTGAAGCCTGACTTCACCGGCATCAAAGGACCCTACAGGTGGGGATAGGGGGGAAGTGTGGCAGTGGCAGGGACCTCTCTTCTTGCCCTTCTTGCCTCTAGTCGGGCAGACTCCCAGAAGGCCCCTGACCTGCTCCTGAACATCTAGTTCCCAGGCACTCGGTCACACTCTGTTCTGGGTCGCAAGCCTTTGGGGAACAGTTGGAAAACGTGCAGCAAAAGGAATCCCTTTTAGCTGTGTCAATGAGGGAGGAGGATTCTGGCATAGCGGAGGATGGGGACTGGCTAGTGCAGGCGAGGTGAACTCAGCCAGGCCAGGGTCAGCCATGCTTGGTTTTGTCTGAGAAGACAGCTCTGTGAGTTAGCAACCAAACACACCCAAGCTGTCCATTTCTCGGGGGTGAGAGCTGAGTGGTGTAGGGTCCCCATGTCTTCAGGGTAGGGATGGGGGTCCAGATCCCATGGGTGTCGTCTGGTGCCCTTTCTGTATGACCGTCTTCTCCATCCTATACCTCAAGTGAGCTTTGTCACCAGCATAGCTGATTCCTGGCTCTGGAAAGCCACACGTCTTACCAACAGACACCGTCCTTTTTTGTGCCTTTGACCTCACAGAATCGAGACTGAGGGAGAGAAGCAGGAGCACACTTCTGCTTGGAAATACACAATTGACAATGTGTCCTCCCTCGCACAGCCAGAGGAAGAAGAGCGGGAGCAGCGTGTGTTCAAGGACGTAAGCACCAATCGATTCCATGTCCTGGAGGAGGAAGGAGCCCCTGTGCCGGGAGCTGAAACCATGTCTGGGTGGCTGCTGAGAGAGAGGGCAGCCCACGGCCATCCAGGAAATAGAACTGACATGACAGCTGAGTGTTGGTTATGTTCCGTGCCAGCCGGGTTACAAACATCTCACTTAGCGCTTACAACCCTGGGAGGGGAACATGATTACCACTTTATAACAAGGACCCTAAGTCATAGACCCAAGTCATCGAGCTTGGGAACTTGAAAGCCAGCTTCATTCCCAGGCTGGCCAACTTGAGAGCCTCTGTGTATCGCTCTAGTTTAGTGATCTTTTAGCAGGTATATGTGTTGAGGCTGCCTCACTCTGTCTAGCTCAGACTAGCCGGGAACCCCCTATGTAGCCCAGGCTGGCCTTGATTTGACAGAAGTTCTCTCGTCTTAGCAATCAGTATTGGTACTGCAGTTCTTATGTCTGACTGGTGGCACAGCCCTGTGCCCTGCAACAAACCGACATACATTTCTTTAAAATGTCAGTATCTGATTTTCTCCCATTCAGAACTAAACCCTGGGATGGGTTGAGCCGCATCTTGAGAATTGGTTTGTTTTGTTTCTTCAGCTTTACAGCCGGCACAAGGAGTACCTCAGCAGCCTCGTGGGCACAGACTTTGAGACGGTGGGTATCTCAGCTCCCCACAGCTCTTGGAGCTGTTAGGGAGAGTGTCTGACTATAGAGGGACTGTCTCCCTCTCTTAAACGGCTCCAAGATGAACTCTGCAGGGTAGAAAGGAGGTCAAAGAAGCGTCTCATGACCCTGCATATTGATGTGGGTTCTTGCATGTATAGAACAGGGTCTGAAAGGGCACACGTGCTATGTTGGCCTTTCTCTTGGGACAGGCTGGGTGGGTGGGTGGGTGGTGATTGCATATTGGGCAGTGAGAAAAATATACCAGGCATTTTTGACTTCTTGTTCTCTGGGGTTTGGTGGTTTGGGGAATTTTATCAGTGGTAATGCATGGATGCATTAATTTACAATTTATTTATTTTAAAAAAACCCAATATAACGATAAATTCTTCCTTACCTCTCATGGGAATATTGTTCCAGAACTCCTTAGACAGGCAAAGAGCTGTCATTTTTGCTGCTCAGATGTTTTGGACCTTAGAAAACAAAACCAAAACAGTTTAGGTCAGTCACTCTGGGGTCCTGTCTGTGTTTTCCCCACCACCAGGGATCCAATTTCTAGACCTGCTAACAAGGATAGAGCTACTCACCCTCACCCCTGTCTCTAGAAAATTAACTCATATTGTTTTATGCTACATGAGCAACAGATTCTCATGTTTAAAAAAAAAAAAAAATCCCAGACAGATACACAATTAACGAAGTAAACCTGGCTGCCTGCGAGTTCTAGTGAGCCCTTTCTGCTCTCCCAGTGCTGCTAATCTGCGGCTGTCAGAAACAGGAAAGCGTCCTGTGAGAAGTGTCAGGGTGGAGAGAACGTGCAGGCTGTGGCCAAGCTTGGAGAGCAGGCGTAAGGTCGTCTGCAGATTTGGGGACAGGGCTGGGGGCACCGCTGATTCCCTCTGGGCCTGACACCTCCCATTTCTCTCTGCTGTAGATTGCCCCAGGTGCCCTCCGGCTCTTTGTGAACGGAGAGGTAGGTAAGTGTCTTGTCTTGGAGCCCGGCAAGAGTCTGGTGGAGCTGTGAGCAGACACTCACCTTGGATCAGTCTGGGCGGAGCATGGTCTTTGGGAAGCTGAGTGATGAGTCTTTTCTGGAAACTGAGGCTCCTGGGCCCTGAGAAGGCTTTATTTGCAAGGGCATTTGGACCCTTCAAGACTAGATTGAGTTGCTGAGTAGTGGTGAGCAACAACTTTAATCCCAGTATTTGGGAGGCAGAGGCAGGTGGATGGCTGTGAGTCTGAGGCCAGCCTAATCTACAGAGTGAGTTCGAGGATTACACAGAGAAAAACTGTCTCAAAAAAACTGAAAGATTAAAGAAAGAAGGAGGGAGAGAGAGAGAAGAAAGACTAGACCGAGTGCTAAGGGTAATAAGAGAACAAATTAAGCTTACATTCCGCTTTCTCTCTAAGTTTCAGCCCAAGGCTATGAGTATGACAACCTCTATGTCCACTTCTTTGTGGAGCTGCCAGCTACTAGTAAGTGCTTTTCTGACATTTCCGTTCTAGGGGCATTCTGACCACTCCCACTGAAACCGTTCAAGGTCACAGGTCACCTCCACATGGCCAATTCTAATGGTGCCTCCATCCGTCCTTCTCTGAAGCACCTGCCACAGCACACTTTTCTTCATGAAGCATTTCTCTTGGCTTCTGGCGCCATAGTCCTGCCTTCTCTCTGAGGGCACTCCAGGCTCTTGGGAGGATCCTTCCTCTCCTCCGAGGCTAAGCCTGACCTGTGTTACTTTCTGCCTCTAGTGTTCCTAGGCTATTGCACCCATTCCATAGCTCAAATTACATCTGTGTCTCTCGTCCTGCCCATAGGCACACTAGAATCTTAGCTCTAGGAGAGACAATCTGGTTGCTAACATCCTGTAAAGTATCAGCCTACATCAGACACAACAAATGATAGTGATTGGCATTGGGTGAACAAATGGGCGGGTGACCGGCTGTGTGAAAGAGTCTTGCCATTGGCTCTGTTTTCTCACGTGACCTCCGCCCTCCCTAGTGAGCCTCCTGTGTCTGCTCTTTGATTTTCAGACTGGTCCAGCCCATCATTCCAGCAGCTCTCGGGAGTAACCCAGGCCTGTGCCACCAAATCACTGGGAATGGTATGGAGGGTGCCAGGGCGTCTGGAAGGAAATGGCAGCTCCGGGTGGGTGGCGTTTGAAACTTCATCAGGCCAGCTTCTCTGTGGAGGGGCCATAGTCAGGACTGCTTCTGTGTGGGCTCCACAAGGCTGCCTGGGCCAGAGTCGCTCTTTGATGTCTTAGTGACTGACAGCAGCTTTCCCACTGCCTGCCTGCTGCTTCCTACCAGGCAGACAGTGTGAAGGTGACCTCGTCACTGGACACAGAGAACCCATTCCAATGAGGCTGTGCCCACCCAGTGGCTGTGAGTTGAAAGTGACACTCCTCTTTTTTAGGACAGGGTGGCCTATTTCTCCTTTCCGTTCACATTCGAAGCCTTCTTTCTGCACGAGGATGAATCGGCTGGTGAGTAGCTGAGGTCCTCAGCCTCACTAGCGCGCAGACAGGGACCTCTCTGAACAAAGGGCCCTGTGTCCCCTCCTTTACATTTCAGAGTCCCTCCCGGAGTGGCCCGTGCTCTACTGTAAGGTCCTCTCACTGGACTTCTGGCAGAGGTATCGTGTGGAAGGCTATGGGGCTGTGGTGCTGCCTGCCACTCCAGGTAACCTCTTGTCCCTGCCCTCCCGATGCCCTCTGTCTTGTTGACAAGACCAGCACTTCCCAAAGGCTCTGATGCTACTGATGAGGAGAGATGATTAGGAACTGGGGTCTCTAACTGGAAAAATCACTGTGGCTTTTCGGAATTTCTCGTCACAGTCCTCTAGTTAGACTTTGAGAGGCTGGGCAGTGGTGGCGCACGCCTTTACACTTGAACTTAGCCAAAAGGCCGAGAAGTGATGGCGCACGCCTTTAATCTCAGCACTTGGGAGGCAGAGGCAGGTGAATTTCTGAGTTTGAGGCCAGCCTGGTGTACGAAGTGAGTTCCAGGACAGCCAGGACTACACAGAGAAACCCTGTCTTGAAAAAACAAAACCAAACAAAACCAAACAAGACTTTGAGAGCTAAGCTGCACCAACCGTGCGCTCTTGGCCCCAGGGGTATTGGATGAATTGACGTTCCTATTGCTTTGTGCCAGGCATTGTAGTAAACCTCACATAATTCTCCCAACCCCCTGCGAGGTGTAGTGTCCTGATTGCTTCTATGTTTTACTAGAGTCAAAAGAGAAGCTGGATCTCAGAGGTTGACAAGCTTATCTAGAGCACACAGTGGTTCTTGGACTAGCTTAGACTAGAACTTGTCTTCTGTCTTCCAGTCAGGCACTGTTACCCACAACCACGCTAACCTCTGCTAGGTCATAACCAACCCAGGTCATTGCTGGGAAGTCAGGGATGAAGCCCCTCCCCTTTTTCCCTTTCCTTGCACAGGATCCCACACCCTGACTGTCTCCACGTGGAGGCCCCTGGAGCTGGGTCTCGTGGCAGAGCTAAGGAGGTTCTTCATTGGCGGCTCTCTGGAGCTGGAGGACCCATCCTATGTGAGGATACCAGGAACCTTCAAGGTGACTCACCTCTGGGGAGACTTCAGGCTGAGTGCTTATATTCCTGTTTGAGCCCCCTCCCCTCGTTGTTCATCATACACTCATGGAATAGCCCCTTCCTCCCTATGGCTTATGCTGCCAGGCCTGCCCATATCTTAGAGGAACAAATATCTATACGAGGAGGTCCTTAGGGAGTCCTGTAATTAGAGATTTCCTCTTCTTTCCACCACCGAAGACCTTGATAATCAGATGCAAGGTGGACTTGCAAGAAGCAGTCTTGCTTCTTGCTCATTCTCAAATGAGGGTGGAGCCTGGTGTCCCCCTTGTGTTGCTGTCTGAATGACAAAGTAAAGTTCCTCGATTATGCTACACTACTTAAGAATAGGGATCCGGGTATCAGGCGTGGTGGCACACGCCTTTAATCCCAGCACTTGGGAGGCAGAGGCAGGTGGATTTCTGAGTTTGAGGCCAGCTTGGTCTACAGAGTGAGTGCCAGGACAGCCACAGGGCTACACAGAGAAACCCTGTCTCGAACCCTCCCCCCCAAAAAAGAATAGGAATCCGGATGGCAGCGGCGCCCCAATCTAGAGTCTGTACAAACTGATTCTGTCTCTGCTGTCTGCCCAGGGGGAGCGCCTGAGCCGCTTTGGATTCCGCACTGAGACAACTGGTACTGTCACCTTCCGATTGCACTGCCTGCAGCAGTCCCGGTGAGTGACACTGGGCCCTATGGAGCCTTGAGCCCCTTGTCACTTAGGGCTGGAGAGCAGCCTTGACTATGTTTTCTGTTTCCCTGCAGGGCTTTCATGGAATCGAACTCCCTCCGGAAACAGATTCGGAGTGTATTGGACCGTCTGGAAGGGTTCAGCCAACAGAGTTCCACACACAACGTGCTAGGTAGGCACTTCATTCCCTCACCTGGACACCCAGGGCCACTTGCTTCTCCTCCCCACAGTAGCTGACTACGTGGCAATATTTCCCTCCCTTACAGAGGCATTCCGTCGAGCCCGGCGCCGCATGCAGGAGGCCCGAGAGAGCCTCCCCCAGGACCTTGTGATCCCCACGGGAACGCTGACCTAGCTCTCTGCAACTCTGGCCTGTGGAGCAAGGGAAAGATCTGCATCCAGTGCTCTCACTTTGTCTTGCTTATTAGAGACCACATTGGTCCACCAAACTGGATGATCTAGAAACTTCCAGCCGGCTTCCCTGCCTAGTCTTCAGCAAGACATTCTTACATACAGAAGTCAAGCCTGAGACTCTGGGGCCCCACCTGACACCCTGTTCATGTTTTGACTATCAAACACCGGCATCATAACAAGGCAGGCCGTACAGTCTGAAACTGGTCTGGGGGAAACCCAGCATTAGCCTGTCCTCAGTACAAAGTCTTTTCTGGTTTGTTCTGGAGCCACCATGGCAGAGGGCTCCAAAAGGGAGTTTGGCAACCAGGAGTAATGGTGCACGCCTTTAATCCCAGCACTCAGGTGGCAGAGGCAGGAGGAAAACTATGAGTTAGAGGTCAGCCTGGTCTACATAGTGAGTTCCAGGACAACTAGAGCAACATAGTGAGACCCTGTCTCAAAGCAAAAACAAAAGCAGACAGCAGCAATTTGGGAGTTTTCGAGAGCTCAGTCTCTTGCTTCTTTCAAGAAAAGGTGAGGGTAAGGGGCCTCAACTTCCTGGCTAACTCTCTGTCCCCTGACAGTTTAGGGCTGGCTGGCTGTGGGACATGGCCTGGGGGAGTTCTCAGTTCTCCTGCCAGCTGTGTGGGGTTTTTTATTATATTCGTTTGTTTGTTTTTCATATAAAAAGTATTTATATTGATTGATCTTCTGTGGACTCTTGTTCTCTCTCTACTCTGGGGGTCCAAACTCTGCCTTTCTCTCCTTCACAATGTTTCTTAAAACTCCAGAAGAGCCCGTGTGGCGAGTCCCAGGCCCATTGTAGCCCTCGTCTTTACTATGTGGGGCAAAGCTTGGAACTAAGGCCACCCTCTCCCCAGCCCAACAGAGAGACAGCGAGCCCTGCTCTTGCATTATTTTATTGGTAGAAGACGTAGAGAGAGTGCTGATGTTCCTTCAGTTCCTGAGGAAGATGGTGGGATGGCTAAGAGGCAGGACTGTGTGCTCTTCCTGTCATGCTGAGGGCAGGGGTGCTGGAAGCCCTCCTGCAGTGTCCTGTTGGGACCTCAAAGCCCCATGGTTCCGCTCATAGGCTCTTATACCTGATGCCGATTCATAATGTGCTATCTAAGAAGTTCCCAAGGTAAGAAGGCTTGTTGCCATAGCTCCCTTGACGCTCTCAACCAAAAAAGCCATCTCTGAGTTTAACCAGCAAAAGCTCTAGCAGGAAACAGTGGTTCGCAGGGCAGAAAGCAGCCTCATGATCTCCCCGTTACCCTCATCTCCAAGGCTTGGGGTCTTGGCGTAGAATCCTGTGGAAATAGCAGAAAGAAATGGATGAGGAATTTGTTATCTACCCAAAGAGCTATTTCAGGATGTCAGTGACAAAACTGAGGTCAATTAAATACTTCTGATTGTCCCCCTCCCCACCGTACCAAGTCCTAGACTCCAGAACTGATTATCAGTCCAGAAGCTAGCGTTCTTGGAAGCCACTATGGAAAAGTACCATGTTCCTAGCAACAAACTGTATTGTTGCTGCCTAGCGGATGGGATGGATGTCTTATTCCTGGAAGAGGTGCTAGGGCCTCACCTGTTCCAGATCTCCCCTTACCCGCAGAAGCCTCATTTCCCTCGCCAGGCTGACAGGTTCAACTTGGGAATACGGCTACAGCTCACAAAACCCTGTGGGTAGATGTTAGCCCTGAAGATGTCCCTCGAAACCGTGGTGATGCCAGTATTGTCACATATAATCCGAGATAAAGAGATTCGCCTCAGGGCTTTACGTTGTCTTTTGGTGAAAACTCCCCATTTCTGCCACCAGAATCTGTGGGTCAAAGAGAGTCGTGAGAAGGTTGGAGAGTTGCTGTATAGTAAGCACCATGCTTGTGTCTGACACCTGGGCACTCTATCTCGTCCGCTTTCCATAACCCTGCCAGTTCCATAAGTGAACTGCCCAGAAGTAAGTATACACCAATCTAGGTAGCCAGGGACGGACTTGAACTCAAACATACACCACATTCAGATAAGGAGTCAGGTCTTAAGCTCACAAGCTCAGGTTTAGCTCTTTCTGCCCACATCTTCTGGGGTCTGCTAGCATAGACATCAAAGTTGGCCAGTCGCTGTTCTAGCCTATGGAGGCTCCGATCTTGCCTGGGGCAGCATTTCTTTCCCACATTTTTTTCCACAGACCCATGGGGAAGGCTCCTGGTCTCAGGTCCCATGAGCGCAGGAGAAAAGAAGCATTAAAAAGTGCTTTCCCCATTGTCCGGCCTCTCGATGCTGTATCCTGGTGCTGGATAATGGACAATGGTTATTTTAGGCTGCAGATCACTTACCTGTCTCCATCTCTGGCTCTCCTGAACTGGTTCTCAAACAGACAAGCCAGAAGGGGCCCCACTCGGGCCCCGGGCAGGAGAGGCTCCGCGATGGCTCCGACCCAGATGTCAATGTTGTCGGGCGTCTTGTACAGTCTCAGAAACTTCCTTGCCAAATGCTGATTTTTTAGCACCCGGCTAAGCTGGGCCAAGTTTCGGGGCTGGGAAAGCCCACAGAA
Source organism: Mus minutoides (assembly GCA_902729485.2). NCBI lineage: Eukaryota > Metazoa > Chordata > Mammalia > Rodentia > Muridae > Mus > Mus minutoides. The sequence goes on from LR750415.1 coordinate 407,042, forward strand.
GCGTCTCCAGGCATTGTATCCTGCAGGGGAGCCCAGGCAGAGCCACGCCGTCAGTCTCCCATCAGCTTCTGCTGCCCCCCACAGAGCCTCCAGAGTATATTCTATGCTCAGTACTGGGTGGCACCAGAAGATCCCTGAGGTCTAAACACTAGATCACTGCCCTCACTAGGCTGTAGGTGGAGTCTTGTCTTGTGTGTGTTGGGCTGAGGAGTGTGTCCTAATGTACAAAGCCCATAGACACAGATTTCATGTTGGGGGGGTGGATATAGAGGTCAAAGATCAACACCAGGTGTCATTTGCTAGACACTGCCTTTTTTTCCCCCCAAAGTAGCAATATCTTTATTTACAAAATATACAGTTTCACAGAAACAGCTTGCTTTATACATATAAACTTTATAATTACACAGAACATGTAAACGATGTTATGTCTGGCCTGGCCAAAGCCCACGGGAGGGGTCTACTTGGAACTGACCTTTCCCTCCCAGCATCAGCTATCAAGCCTTTTTTTTTTTTAACTTGCCTGGAACTCATCAAGTTAGGGTGGCCAGCCAGAGAACCCCAGGTTTCTGCCTGTCTCTGTCTCCCAAGCACTGGGATTACAAAGGTATGCCACCTAAGCCTGGCATTTTTAAAAAGTGGTTTATGGGAAATGAACTCAGATCCTCATGCTTGCAAGGCAAGCAATCCTCTTATTAACTCTGAGCCCCACAGATATGACATTTAATGTTATTATTGGGTTCATATACATTTTATAGGCACACTGCTCAGAACATTCTTAAAAATCCGGTTTGAAGGACTCATGAAGGAGACTGAGAAAACAAACAACAATCTCAAACACAGTGTTGCAGCCAGGAAAACAGCACCACGTTCTCTCATCGCTAAGTGTTATGTATGTACCTCTCAAGAAGTCGCAGTGCCTCCGTGAAGCTACCTGCAGTATGTACAGTTAAGTCTATCCAGGCATTGGTTGTGGAAGGTCTACTAAGTGGAGTTCAAAGCAGGCAGTTCAATTCTAGATTTGCTGTTGGCTGTGGAAGGGGCTAGAGGAGACTGCGAAAGCCAGTTTCGGGATAGTATTTCTGAAATGGGCTGTAGAGAACAGCTGTTTATGGGGAATAGAAAGTTACAGTGTTGACAATTTTGAGTGGCTAGCAGTGCCAGCCTTCCAGCAGGGGGCGACAACAGCTCCTTAGACTACCAGGGAACTGACTCTGCTTGTCACACAAGCCTAAGGACCTCCTGAATTGAATCTCCAGAACTCAGAACATCCATCCATCCATCCATACATACATACATACATACATCCATACATACATACATCCATACATACATACATACATCCATACATACATACATACATGGTAGAGGGCAGCTGTGGGATAACACCTGAGACTGGCCTCTAGCTTCCATGTGAGCCCCACAGACATGTACATGGAGAGGGTGGTGGGAAGAGGAGGAAGAAGAACGGGAAAGCGACCCTCGTGTCTCTGTGCCTACTGTCCATTGCTGTCGTGAGCAGAGCGGGCAGGCAGTAGGAACCCCCTGACTCCTTGACACACAGTGAGGCTCCGCCAGGACACGTGGGGCTTCAGGCTCTAGCTGGAGAGGAAGGCTGGAGTTGGAAGGGAGAAAGGCCAACCAGGCTTGAAGCCTCTTTGTGGTGTTGAATGGGGTCAAACACCAGGAAGAATGAAGACATTCTGAAGTCAGATTTCATGTTTTCGTGACTTTGGGTAGATTACTAGCTGTCTCTGACTACTCCCCACCTATATAATGACTGGGACTCCTGACGCTGAAGGTCACTGGAACAAGCAAGGGAAACGAGTCTGTTCTCTTCACACTGCCATGGTGTCCTCACCAAACAGCCCTGTGGGGCCTTAATCCGAATCCACTCGCTCCCCATCTCTCTGGCCGATGCCTTCCACCTCAGGTCAGAGGGCCCTGCACTCCCTCTGGTCCTAGAAACTTTATAGCCTCCTTCTCTGAAGTTGCCAGTGAAGTGGGGAACGGTTATGTATGTCCGTAAGGCAAGTTCTGATCTCTTCCCTTCACCTCCTCGTCCCCTGACCTAGTCCTCTAGTGAACCTAAAGCTGGGGCCCAATAGCAGATAGGGGTGACCTGAGGGGTTAGCAGGAGTAGGATCATGTGTATAGGGGTGCTTTGCTGCATGAGCCTAGGTCTTGCCTGTTCTGCACTGCTATCTCGTTTCTGTCACAAGGGAGGGTCCAGGTCTGCTCTGAACCCCCAAAATAGCCCTATGTAAGGCGCCCCGTCACCTGGAAGCCCGTGGTCCCGGCTACGCTGCATGTTCAGAGCTGCCAGATCCAGCCCGATCCTTCTCACTTGCTTAAACAGCTTGTCTCGGAGCTCATCCACCAGCATGGAGTCCTGCCGGTTCAGCTTAGCTGGGGTGGCCATGAGACCTCGGAGGATAGGGTCGATGCCGCCTGGTTTCACAAAATGGAAGCGTTGGCCAGCCTCTTAGAGGCGCCTGAGGTCATCCCGTGATGCTAAGCCAGCAAATGGGGCTCCTTGCAGGTCCGTGCGTGATCTACCTCTCTGACATCGGTCTGCCCCACCTCTGCTTAGGAACCCCCCATTATCAGGCCTGGTCATATAGATACGATGATAATCCTAGCTACTCAGGAGGCTGAGGCAGGACAATCACAAGTTCAAGGCCAGCCTGGGCTATTTTTGTAAATCCCTTATATAAAATTTTAAAAGTTGCCGGGTGTGGTGTCGCACGCCTTTAATCCCAGCACTCGGGAGGCAGAGGAAGGCGGATTTCTGAGTTAGAGGCCAGCCTGGTCTACAAAGTGAGTTCCAGGACAGCCAGAACTATACTGAGAAACCCTGTCTCAAAAAACAAACAAACAAACAAACAAAAAATTTAAAGTAAAAGAGGAGGGGAAACACTTTAACAGTAGATCACTTGCCTAGCGTGCACAAGGCCTGGGTTTAATTCCCAGTGCATGAGGCAGAAAAGAGGGTGACTCCTCCCTTAGGGCATGAGAGACTCACTGACTTCTTTCCACTATCCCGAGGAGGCATATGCAGAGGCAGGACCAGCAGACAACAGCCCACCTGGAAATGGGTGCTTGGCCCCACCTTCACCCCCCTACCCCCCATCCTCACCCCCTACCCCCCACCCCCGCCTTTGGGAAACCCAGTCACCTTCATGCACAATTCGCCAGCTGGCAAAGAATGCAGAGCTAAGTGGGACATGGGAGTTGGGTGCAGAGGCCCGATACTGGCTGTCCAGGCGGAACATGAAGGGCTGAAGCATGGTGTGGCCAAAGCGGAAGGCCAGGGTGAAAACATTGGCTACACGGGGGTCCACATTGGAGCAGTACCCCCTGTAGGGACCCAAGGTTCTTCTGATCCGGGCCTTGCCCAGAACCAGAGGCAGGAAGTCTCGGTAGGTGATGATCTGGAAGAGATGGAACGGGAAGAGTGTTGCCCGAGCAGCCTGCAGCCCTCCCTCTCCTCTGCTGTTCAAAAGGCTCCTCGGGCACACTAGTGATGACTGTCATTGTGCCAAGTGTGGCAACATAAATCTCCCATTGGAGGATGAGATACCGGAATCAAAAGAAATGCCATGGATGGGGTCCCGGTCAATTTTGGAACCAGGGGTAGAGATGCACCCCAAGTATCCAGACTCAGCAGCCTTAGGGAACAGCCTCAAAGCCATGTTCTCAAAGGCTGGGAACCACTCCCTCAGATTCATGCTGGCCCCTGGGCTCTCTACCTGGACCATGGCTCCCACGATCTTCCGAGCTTCGTTATACAGCTTGTCTCCACTCCAGCGGGGATTCAGGCGCCTCAGCTCAGCGGCTAGGCGATTGTGTTCTCTCATAAACAGCGTGTGCAAGGCCGCCAGTTTGGGGGTTTCACTTGACCGGGTGTCACCTTGAAAACCCCAAATTCAAGATTATAAGAGACTCTTTTGGTAAGGGAAGACTGAGGTCTGGGTCTCAGAGACCAGGTGAGGCAAACTTCCTGAGCTAGGCTTCCATCTAAGTCTCATGCGGCTCCCTACCAACAGCCACCTTCCTTCCCAGGGCAGGTTAGAACTAAGTGAGACACACAGGGCTGATCTTCTTGCCTGGTGATTCTCTTCTACAAGAAGACCAGACCCACAGCCCAGATCACACTCTGTGGGGAGATGACCCTGGAGGCCATGACCTTGAGACTACATGTCCCTGTCTGCATCTGTTTCTCCACCAAGGGCTCTCCCAGTTCCCAGTTTGAATTTGATATCCTGATGCTCTTCCAAGGAATCCGGGGGTGGGGGGCACATTGGGCAGAGCACATTTCTGAACTCAGACCTGTCCCATAAGTAAGGACACCAAGTTCAGCCAACTGATGGCTTCCCACCCAGCCTCCACAGTCATGTTTGGACTAAGTTTCTGGAGACCTCTGTTGAAGGCACATGCTGCTCTCCCAGAATATATAGTTGTGCAATCGTTATAGAGTGAGTTTTAGTTAAGCAGAGAGGCAAAATGGACAGAACAGAGACTCAGGAGTTACAGTGACTTTGTCCCAGTATAGGCTCTGCCCATCAGAGCACACCCATCTTTCCTCAGCCTCAGCCATGTAAATAGAGGACGATATTTCTCACCTTTCAGAACTTCAATGAGATTCAGGGATGGCCCAGAAGTGATTACTCTCATTATCATAACCACATAGGAAGGCTGGGGTAAGGACTATGAATAGAATGCAAACTAAACAGCCGGGTGGGAGGGAGGGATGGAGGGAGGGAGGGACCACATAGATGCAGAACTGTGTAACAAGAAGGGAGGCACAAAACACACGTGTGTGAGTGAGTGCGTGCACACACACACACACACACACACACACACACACCAGCCTAAAGGAGAAAAAATTGAGTTCAGGTAACTGAAGAGCCAGTCCCTTTCTATCTCAGAAGAGTCAGCGTCTTCTCTTGGGTCTCAGGACCATGACTAGGAGCAAAGGGTAGATACTTAATAGGGACCACTCCTGTAATTGGCTGGAGTGACATTCAGGTAATGAGAGCCTTGTCACTGGAGAAATGAAGCAGGGACACCTGGCCACAGCAAGGGATGGGTACTTCCCATGTACTAGGTTTCCCAACTGCACCAATGACCTAAGGTATGCCCCATGCTGAGGGTCTTTATCCTGTGGGTCTCCTGAGGACATCACTATTGTCTCCTCACCACACCCCATCATGGCCCCTCCACCCCGGGAAGACTCCCCTGCAGACTGACCTGCCAGGAAGCAGGGGATGCGTGCAGAGCGGTTAGTCAGAAGACAGGGGTCCTCATGCAAGTTGTCGAAAGGCAGTAGGGCCCGGCCATTGTCCTGGAATCGCTGGTTCGTGGCCAGCAGCCCCAGGTAGTTGGTCCGATTTCGGAGCCGCAGAGCGAGGGACACCTCACTGCCATACACCATGCTGGCGTCCACGAAGGACGTAAGCGCATTGATCTGGTTGCGGACTTTGTTCCTGTTTTGGGGGCACGCCGGGGCAGAGCGGAAGAAGGGGATGCAGTCGCGCTGGTTCTTGATGCGGGGATCATTGGGTGGGATCTAGGGTGAAGAGCTCTCAGTGACTCTGGGGCTCCTCCATAGCTGGTTCACTCTGACACTGCTCAAAGCTTCCCTACTCCAGGAAGTCCTCCAAGACTCACCCAAACCTAAACCTGGGGGTTTGTACCTGCTAGGCAAGTGCTCTACCCCTGAGATGACCCCTCCTGCCCTCAAGGAAGCTTTTAAAATGATGAAGACCTTCATCTAAGTGGAGGAGAGAGACGGACCCTCCAAGAGACAGGTTGTTGCGCAAGCAGTTGAGCAACACTCCGTGGAGGCAGCGTTTGCTGTGCCTGCCGTACAATCCGAATGCTAAGGCTGTGCTGGAAAGACCTGGCAAGCTTCAGAGGAGGCACCCCCCCACCCCCGCACCAAGGCAGGAGGAAAGGGGGTTGATAACATACAGCCCCTTCTGAGTGCCTCCCTCCCTAGCCACCCAAGCAAGCAAACCTGTAGGTGAATGTGTGTCTGTGTGTGAATATGTCTGAGTGTGTATGTGCATGTGGATGTGTGGATATACTCATGCCCCTCCCTTCCCCAAAGTGAATCAACTTCCTGAATTCTGTATCTTCTCACCTAGTGCCCCTCAGTCTCCTTGCTTGGAGGAAGACCCTGCCAACAGCCCCAAAACAAGAGTTGGCAAGAATCACAGGATTCTTAGACTGCACCAAGCCAGGAAGAGCTTCTAATAGTTTCTAAAAGGAGAGCCCAGAGGTTTCCTCTGCTGGAGTCAGTCCAATGGGTCTATCTCATATATCTCCTCCATGAAACTCCAATAGAGCCCACCCAACCCCACACCCCTCCAACATGCACCGCAGCGGGTATCTGTGGTCTCTGAATGGGGCTTATTTCTCCCAGATTCTCTGGCACCCCTCTTTCTGGGCTGGAAGCTACCCCGGAAACCTAGAAGGCTGGCTGAGGGACCTTGATGGGGAAGCAGGGAGGCAGCTGGGCACAGGTCTTCTCACAGTCCACACCCATGCTGAAGGCCACTCTGGCTGGGGACTCCGGGGAGAAGTCCAGGTCATGGTCGATGAACTGGCCCCACTGCATGAACATGAGGGCCCGGCCGTGGTCTGAGGTCAGTTTCTTGCTGGGGAAGCGCACAATCTGATTGGAGACATCCCGGACCTGGTAGGGAAGTGCAGTCAGCATGGGTCTGGGCTCTCGGTCAGGGACAGGTGCTAAGACCAACCAGGACTCAGGGGGTGCCAGTTCCTGCCAGAGCCGTCTGTCTCCCATCCACCCTCTCCTGGCTCTTCTTCTGTTCTTAGAGATGCAGCCCGGATGGTCTGCCAGCTTGGCCTGAGGTTGCTGGTGGCCCCAGCCTAGAATCCCAGGATTTGGGAGGTTGAGGCAGGAGGATTGTAAATTCAGGGCCAGTCTGTTAAATTGTGAGTTACATGCCAATCTGAACTACACAGAAAGATCATATATCAACAAGTGTGAGGGGGCTGGCCCAGTTCAACAGATTCCCCCCACCAGCTGATCCAGAGAGATAGAAACATGTTAATATGTAGACACCGATTATAGAACTGGTGATATTCAGAAACAGGACTGATTTCAAGGTGACAGATAATAAGTAGAGATCTGGATGGACAGATGGAAGGGTCAGTAGGATAAAATTTAACACTAATATTAAGGCAGGTAGGGGATTGTTATATTAACATATCAAAAGAAAGTTGATATTGTGAGATTACAAATCATGGATGCACAGGTGCGTGGCTCTTTATATTTAGTGAGATACTTTGACCTGAACGTGGAGTCTCAAGGCTATAACCCCAGCCCTGGGAAGCCGAGGCAGGAGGATTGCTGTGAGTTTGAGATCAGCCTGGGTTGCATCCTAAATTTGGACCAGTCTAGACTATAGACTCAAGGCATAAAACAGAGGAACTGGAGGATGACTTAGTGGGTAGGAATACTGGCTATGACCTGAATTCAAATCCCTGGGACCTACACAGAAGCCAAGCATTGCTACGTGTGCCTGAAGCCCATCATGCACTGACGGCAGAGACAGGCCAGTCCCTGTAGCTCACTGGACAGCCAGCCTCCACGAAACTGCAGACTTTGGGATGGGTGAGAGACCTTGTTGCAAAATATATGATGGCGACAATCAGCAAAGGCAGATATCCAGCATCTTCCTCTGGCCTCCACACACCTGTGCACACCTGTACACACGTATGACACACACACGCACAGTCACATACACACATACATGGGGTGAGGGGGTAGAGAAAGAGAGAGAGAGAGAGAGAGAGAGAGAGAGAGAGAGAGAGAGGAAGGAGGGAAATAGAGAGAGGGGGAGAGTTGTCCTCTCATGAGAACCATAAAGCAACTCTATTCCATAGTAGGTAGCATTAAGGGATGGTGGTATCTATAGCTGTTTAAGCCAAGAACTTCACTTTCATTCACACACGCTCTAGATTTTTCTAATCACAGGTGAAGAAACTAGGCTCAGAAGGTAAGTATATTCTCAACCCACAGTCGCTCAGCCAGTCAGGGGGAGGAGAGCCTGGATCTGAGCCTTGCCTATAACAACTCAGGGCTGTCTTTACCTTCTGTATTTAAAAGAGCAAGCATTTTCCAGACCCTTCACTCCCTTCACTCACAAGAGGAAGCAGGAAGCCATTACGCCTCTTTCCAGGGGTCCAGCCGAAGGGGAGAGACCTGTGGTCTTCATACTCAGCTGGCAGCCAGCGGGCCAGGGCCTGGTTGGAGGCTCCCAGCCAGGGACGCTGCCTGGGGTAATGAATAGGTGGGTGTTAGTAGGGTGCAGGGCCTGAGAGAGGGGGTGCCGGGCAGAGGCAGGACCCCGACACTCACCTGTTGTTGCATCTCCCTGTTATGGTTCGGTACTTGTTGCCGCACCTCTCAGCCTGGTCCTGGAGAGCGCAGCCACTGGCCTGGGACAGCAGGCGCAGCTGCCATTCTGTGAGCACATCTGTGAGCATGAGGAGGGAAGCAGGGCTCTGAGTCCAGTGTCCTCTCTCTCACCTGGGCTGTTCAGTTCCACCCCTTTATCATTTCTAACATTCCCTAGGCTTCTCACCCCACCACCCCACATCTCGCCTCCACTCCCAGGCTAGGGCAGGCTTTAGGGGCTGGGGCAGGGGGGGGGAGAGAACAGAGTACCAGTGGCATTGAAGGGTCTGGATCCCTGTGGCTGCAGCCTCTCTTCTAGCAGCCCTAAGGCCACATGCATATAATCAGCAGCCTGTACCACTCTTCTGGTGGCTGCTACTGGCTGTTTGAAGTAGGCCAGGAGGTCCATGGGGCTGGCCGAGCCACTGCGAAGACGCTGCGTGATGCTGTCCCAAAGAGAAGGAGAAAGAGGAAGCTGGAGAAGGGTGCAGGCTACCTTAGATCCACAGCCCAGCAGTGAGACCCACAGTGCTCAGGGGTTCAGGTTGGGTAAGATGGTTTTGCCCAGAGCCCGTCCTCCCGCAGTAACCTTCCCAGTCCCAGGCCCACCTTTTCTGTGTACGATTGTAGGCCGTGTCCACCAGCAGCTTAGCCTCCGCTATGCAGTCTCGAAGGACTGAATTCTCCACTGGACTGGGGGAAGCTGTTCAAAAGGATGGAGACTCAGTATTCAGGGGAGCCACAGACGCCCTATATCCAAGTGTTTTCCCTCCACATCCTTATTAGCTTTCGTAGCTAATAGTCTCCTACCTGGGACAGTGCCCTCAGTGCGTTGGGTGAGGATGAATGTGGCTAAGGCCCCTACCAGGGCCAGCAACTGCTGCATCATGCAAGCAGAACCCGCACTACAGCTGAGCAAGTGAGCAATGCCCACGGTCGCCACGGAGGTGAGTGTACAATTCTTCTCTCCCCTAGAGGCCCAGTGATGCTTTCTTTCTTCTTACTCTTCCCTGGAAGGAGCTAAGAGACTTTATATCCCATCCTGAGGTAGAAGGGGCGGGACTTGGCCGCCAGAAGCCCGGCCCCTAAGGCGGAGCTCTGGAACCTCGGTCTGATTTTCAGGGGGAGCCGTGGGATTGAAACACCCCCATCCTACTTTACCAACTCACCAGAATGGGGGCTCCCCTCGCCACCATTACCTCCAGTCTTGGGTTCATGGATGCATTTCCCCCCACAACCCGAAGCAGTGCTGGGGATGTAGGCTGTCACCCAATGAGTGATGAATGACCTCGTTACTGACAAAAAGAGAGAGCTTGGCCCCATCACTAATTGTCAGTCGTCATTTCCAGACCTCACTTTCACATCCCTAAAATAGGTTTTGTGTGGATGTTTGGAAAGGTTCCTTTCTCCCCATCAGGGCAGAAATGGGGTCCGGACTTACTACCATATCCCTAATACTCAGCACAAGGCTCCATTCAGTAGGCATTTATTAAATGTCTGTAGAGGGGTGAATCGTCAATAATCCAGTTCTCTCCTTATCTCCCTAGGGCGATCAGCTCCCTCCAAGATGCCAGAGAAATACCTCAGGGGACACCTGGGGTCATGGTAAGGTGTCACAGGTAGAACTCACAGCGAGTGAACCTGAACCGAGTGTTCCTGCCCAGAGCTAAAGGCTCACTGTGGCTCTGAGTGTGCCCTGAACTCTTCTCAGTGCACGGCAGTGGTGGGTTTACTGTGTGCTCCCGTGCTCTTGACTAAAAGAGCTTGCTGCACTAGGCCAGACTGACCTGAGTCTCCATCTGGCTCTTGCACAGGCAGTGAGATCTTGGGCAGAACTCAACTCAGTCGGCCCCAGCCCCTTCCTTCACACTTCCAAGCCTTTCCTCCTGACAGGCCCTTCTCTGGAGGAGCCTGTTGATCCTCGCCTGCCTGGATAGCTAGTGTTGGTCTCTGGCTCCAAAGCCACTGCCGCTGTGCCCGTAACCAACCTCTCCTGGTCCCTTCAGGTGAGCATGTCCATTCCTTCCTCGGTGCAGACCCTGACCCTTTTAGACCTCGGAGACTCTTCCCGGGCTCTTCAACCCCTGCCCCACCTCAACCTACACTATACCTTCCCCTGCCCCTCCTCCCGCATCAGTGCTCCCTCCTCTGCCACTGGTCTCAACAGTTGCTCCTGAAACAGCCACTTTGCTTTAGCAACTCCTTTCACAAGCTCCTGTTGGCAAGGCTTCCCCTATCTTATCTCCCATCTTCAGCAGAGGCCCAAACCTCTGTGCCAAAGGACACAAAGTCACAAGGAAGGATGAAGGTCTGCTACAAAGTCACAAGGAAGGATGAAGGTCTACTAGCTCTCCCGATGACACCCTGCTAGAACTCCATTTCCAAGCTTATGAGCCAGAACGGTGATCCCAAGAGACTTTAAACCTTACCATGCACAGCTGAGCTTCCTCTCGCTCCAGATGTCCCAGGCTAGAGCTAGGATGCTCTCCTTCCAGGGACACCATACCCCCACAGGGGTCTGCTCTCCCCTGCTGGGGTCATTAGTTCTTTAGCAGCAGGTAGTTAGTTGAGAGTGGTCCTGACTATGATGCAGTGGGTTTGGGGGATGAGCTAGGGGCAGAGCCCTGGGCTCTAGATCCATCCCTACCTGCTACATTCATTATATTTGGATATCTTAACAAGTTAGGCTTAATGATTAGACTGAAACCCTGAGGGACTCTACACACCCTGACTATGGAAAGCAAGTTCTGGGGGTGTTGCTAAAGCTGCCCCTTGGGTCTGGACTAGTGGGTAAAGCTCATTCAGAAGACTGAAGAACTTTGGCTTGTCACATGGCTCTCCTAACCCCTGGGGCCTCGTGCTCCCTTCATCCTACACTCAGCTGCTCTCCTATGGGACCCTGTCCAGAGCCCCAACCATGCTAATCTTCTGTTTATAATCCTCACCCTTTGATGAATGCCACCCCCTGTGCCTAGCTCCCTCTAGGATGCCGCGTTTGACACATACCCCCTCAAGTCAAGCTGGGACCTAAATCCTGCACAAGGAGCCCCCTGAGAGCAGCTCAAAGAAATCCTCAAGAACTCCTGATATAATTCCATCATCCTGTGAGGCAAGCGCTGGCCCCAGAGGCCTTCTCCTGCACAGTGGAGGTTTCCCTACCTCCTGGGAGAGCACGTGACATGCTACCACAGTATCTAGCAAGCAGGGCATTGAAGAAGCCTCGTCAGGCAGCCATTGGCAGGAGTGAAGAATACAAAAGCTTCTTTGGATCCTTCAGGGCTAGATCTCTAAAAGGGAGGCCTCTAAAATGAAGGCTTTGGCTCCTAGTTCTGGGGCTGGAGCCACTGAGACCTGATGAAGATGGAGCCCCGGATGAGGTGAGGTACCCTCCATCCTAGGCACCCACTGTGGCCGTCACTGTGACAGGTCTGACAGACAGGCAGGGTCTGCACATGCTCATGGTAGTCAGCTCTGACGTTGACTTTCTTCAGTGTCAGAGTTTAATATCGAAGTGATCAGAAGGGATCAGGGGAGGAGTGTAGTGATGAGAGGGACAAGGAGAGGAATGTAGTGATCAGAAGGGACCAGGGGAGGAGAGTAGGCAAAGGCCATGGGTTCTTAGGCCTCCCCATGGGCCTTTTCTCTCAGCACCTCATAGGGGAGATTTTCCTTGTAGCTAGGTTTTTGTCCAGTAGCAACTAAGCGTGTCAGACAATAGGGCCCCCTTCAGTATCCTCCTCTACCCATTAAAATAATTTTAAATGATACTCGTTAAATAAAACAAATAATAATAGCCAGAAATGTGTGGAGGTTTTCTTTTATTGATCTTAATGTATATAATTATGTCAGTAAAATATATATGTGTGTATGTGTATATGTGTATATATATATATATAGTATATGTATGTGTGTATATATATTTCATAAATATATTATCTCAAAGATTGAAGTTCAAGGTCTGCCTCAGCTACACAGGAAGTTAGAGGTCAGTCTAAAATGCATGAGACTCTGGAAATAAACAAATACATGCACGCATGCAAACATACTAACTATATAAAAGGAAAAGCATAATGGCTTAATGTTTTTAACTTAAGGGGGAATATCCACATATTGTTAGATTTCTGTTATTGTTGGTGGTGGTTGGTTGGTTTAGGTGTTTGGAAGTCCAGGCTGGCTTGAAACTCTTCCTCCTCCCTCCACCTCCCGAGGGCTGAGATTACAGACGTGTGGTAACACACACACCTGGCTTATATTAGCAGTTTTAGTATTCAACATACGGTTAAGTACTAAATTTCTTCTTTAGTTTTAGAGTCAGCAGTTTTACCAGGTGCGGCGGCACACCGCTGCCATCCCAACATGTGGGAGACTGATGCAGTTAGAGATCGCCCTGAGCTATGCACCAGGGGCGTCCCCCAAACAAACAAACAGGTGTTTAAAGAGCAGCTCAATCTTGAAAGCATAAATAAACCGGTAAAACCATTTCATGTGTGAAGTCAATTGTACAGGAAGATACTGTTCTCAGGCCTGGGGAGATGGCTCCGTGGTTTAGAGCACATGCTGCTCTTCCAGAGGACCTGGGTTCTGTTCCCAGCACCTACATTCAACAGCCCCCAGGCCTGTAACTCCAGCTCCAGGGGACCCAGTGCCATTCTCTGAATTCCCAGGGCTCCTGCACTCGTATGCACACACTTACACACAGATGTGTGTATATCTACAAGAAGTTAAAACTTAATAAAAATAAATCTTTTTAAAAGATACAGTTTTCACACAGTTTTAAACTTGAATGTTATGTTAATTAAAATGCCAGCCTTCACATAGAACAACAGAATTAAAAGGAAATCAGATTCTATTTCTTTCAACTTTATACGTACTGTGCTTTCATTTATATCAACTGTTTTTTGTTTTGTTTGAGACAGGGTTTCACGTAGCCTAGGCTAGCTTCAAACTTGCTATGTAGCCAAAGATGGCCATGAACTTTGGCTTCTCCTAACCACTCCTACCCAGTGCTGGGGTTACAGGCATATCCCACCCCACCCACACCCCCAGTTCATGCGGTGCCAGGGATTGTCAGGACCTTGTGTATGCTAAGCAAGCACTCTTTCAGCTGAGCTATATCCCCAGCCAAGCGAAACGTGTAAATACAGACGTGCACACCTTCGTCCTTACTCTTGAAGTAAACGCACACAGCGTTTTCCTAAATTTCCTAAATTAACCACGGTTCTTATGCGCAATAAAAAAAAAAACCATTAACTTGAACTCACGGGGTTTATTAAAGTTAAACGGTATTTGCAGCAATCACTTAGCATATAGAGCGGCACAAATCGCACTTGGGGAGGAGAATTTTATTGCTGAGATTGTTTACAGTAACAATGGCAGAGTGGACCTCAAGAGCCACCTGACCCTGCGTAATGACTCCCTGGAAGTTCACGGACGGAACCCTTTAGCTTTTGTGCAAGGGTGAACAGCTTGCTCTGCTCCGTCATTAGCGACAAAACAGGAGGCTTTCTACTCCCTCCACAACCCACCCCTTCACGTATTTTGAGTCAATGGAGAAAGAGAGGAGGGCCGGGAAGGGGAAGGGGCTGGGTGCACAGTGACCTGGTCACTCGTCTATTGAGCAGCACGAACCCCGATGCTTCCACACCCCCTCAGCGCCTTCACAGCTTTTCTCTAGCCTCTGCTATCATTCCTCCTCACCACCCACCACATTCCAGCCTTAATGGATGTACCCTTCCCCCACTTCTAGGTCCATCCACACACCCTGTTGTCAGAATAACTCCGCTCATTTTACCCTAACCTCCGCCAGGAGGCCTTCCGTGGGCCACTTCCTGCTCGCCTCCAAACACACCTCCGATGTCCCTCTTTGATCTATGGGGCACCCCACAATGAGGTTTCTCAGCACGAATTGAACTTTAACGAAGAAATGACGTCACCACGTCTGTTTGTCCGTCTTCTGGATGAGTGGGAGAGACTCCGTATGTGATCTCTATGGTGTGTATTCAACACCCAGCAGAGCCTGGGCCAGGTCTCAGAAGAGAGTGAGCAGCTTTCTTGCTTAACCCCCTGAGCCCACCCTAGCAAGAAAAAACATATCCCCTGCCTCATCTAGTTGGTATTTCCCCAGGTCTCTTCCTTCTCCAGGGGCCAGTTAGGCTACAGAGGCAGGGTAGAGGGCAAAGCCTGAGCCAGAGAGAAAAGAGAGGGTGCGTAGACCGCTAAGTAGGAGGTGCTGGGTGTTAGGGAAGCGCGGGTGTCTATGTGAGCTCTTCCTTCAGCAAGTGGAGCCCAGAACCTGCTTCTGGGGTGGATAAGTATCCTTCCAGGCATGACTGGACCACAGGCTTGGGAATCTCACAGGCCAGCCCTTCCTCCAAAAGGGAAATGGCCGATATAAAAACAATGAGGCTTGGCCACTCAGGACCTGTGAGGAGGGCCGTACTTAGGGCAGGGGAGATTCTCAAGGCTGCGTTCCATGTCCAGTACTGAGGAGAAAGAGGAGGAAGGGGGTGAGGAAGAGATTATTATTTGGGGGTGACAAGGCTTCTAGGAGTGCTCGGGATGTGGAGCCCTGACCATTCAACCCCTCAGTTGCTTGCTTGGGCTGCCTGCTTCCCTCCCTTCATCTCAGGCAGTGAGACTATGGGGCTATGGAGGACTTGGTCTCCTGAGCCGAAAAATCAGCATCCAGTCTCTCCTGTTGTCTCATTCTGACCCCATCCCCGCCCCAGCAGCTCCTCCTAAAGAAGGAGGTACGTGGGGAAGGAGGGTCACACAACCCTGGCTCCTGCCTCACCTGCAGGGTAAACCTATGCCTCTGCTTTCTAAACACACTGACTTTCAGCTTCATAGCGAAGTCTACCCTCTTCCAGACACAAGTCGCAAGCCCTGAAGGCCCTTTGTCTCAGCCTGGCTGACTCCGTCTGAGTTCCTAGGTCCCACTCATCCACAGGGAATCCTTCCAAGACTCGGCAGGCTTGGGCCCTCTAGTTCTCAGTCTCACAGTTTCTTTCCAAACTTCATCATGTGCTAATGAATTTAATATGTTCCTCAAGTTGCTCCTCAAGTTCCACACAGAAAAGGCGTTTGCTCACAGGAACCTACCACCTAGCCGTGCCGGGCAGGCCTGGTAGGATGTGTGGAGCAGATGTGTTTGCTGTGACCTTGCCTGTCATGGCTGTTGGGTCAGGGAATGGATTTGTGCCCATACATGTCAGTACCTCTGGTAAGGGTCATCCCTGAACCAGACTTGCTGTGAGTCACTGGATGCTGTGGCAGACCAGGCCCTGGACCATGAGGACAGCTCCCTTCTCAGGAATCTCAATAGACAGCACTGGAGAACCTCCCCTCCCCTCCTCACTGGGCAGTCTGAAACCTCATCCTTCTGCAACCACTTTCACAAGAACTGTCTACCCGCCATGGTGGAACTGCTCCCCACAGGCCTGATCAGATCTCTTTATCTGCTCTGCTCCAACTGTCCCATTAAGACAGGGGACACAGCAAGGCTCAGGCTTGGCAGACCCACCCTTGCCAATGATCAGATCTCTTTATCTGCTCTGCTCCAACTGCCCCATTAAGACAGGGGACACAGCAAGGCTCAGGCTTGGCAGACCCACCCTGACACCCAAAGTCAGTGTCCTGGTATCCGAGTTAGGAAGCTCAGAAGCACCTGTAATTCTAACTCCAGGGAATCTGATGCCCTCTGTGGGTACCGAGCACACCGTGATGCACAGGCATGTGTGCAGGCACTCACAAAAATAAAATAAAATAAAATAAAAATCTAGTTACATAGCCCTAGATATCCCAGAACTTTCCACATAGAACTTTCAGAAATCTATCTACCTCTGCCTCACAAGTGCTGGGATTGAAAATGTATCCCACCATGTCTAGCTGCCCTGGCTGTCCTGGAACTCTCTGTAGACTAGGCTGAGCTGTCCTGGAACTCAGAGATCTGCCTGCCTCTTTAGTCCAAGTGCTGAGATTAAAAGTGTGTGCCACTATCGCCTGGCCCACATTTTTTAAATTAAAAAAAAAATTTTTTTTTTAAGCCAGGCAAGGCAGCACCCCTATGTTGGGGAGGAAGAGGCTAGAGTATCCCTGAGGTACAATGGCCACTGAACCTAATTAACAAGTCCCAAGTCCTAATGAAAGCACTTGGCTTGTCTCAAAAAGAAAGTGAGGGTGCTCCTAGACCCCACATCAGGCAGGTTACAACCGCCTGCAACTCCAACTCCGGGAGCTCTTGAGCCCTCTACTGGCCTTAATAGGTACTGCGCTCACATGTGCAAACAGATTCACAATTTAAAAATAATTATATATAAAAAAATTTTTAAAGCAAGATTGACCATGTCTATAAGAAAAGGCCCTAGGGGTGGTGGGGGGAGTGGGAGGGGAGAAGGAGGGGAACCTGATCTTGTATTGGGTGAGGGAAAAGGACTGAAGCCCTGAGGGTCAGTAGAAAGAATGGAAACAGGCAACCTCAGGAAATAGGAGGTTGGGGGGACCCTCCAGAATGCACCAGAGACCTGGGAGGTGAGAGACTCTCAGGACTCAAAGGAATAGCCCTTGGATGAACTGCAGGACAGTAGAAGAGGGAACTTACAGAGCCCACCTCCAGCAGGAAGACTGGACATCAAGTCTTCCCACAGTTGCCATCCCACAGTCACAACTCTGACCCATAATTGTTCCATTCTGAAAGAATTACAGGGATGGAAATGGAGAGGAGCCTGAGGAAAAGAAGGTTCAGCGACAGGCCCAAAGTGGGATCCAGCTCAAGGGGAGGTCCCAAGGCCTGACACTACTACGGAGGCTATGGAGTGTTCACAAAAAGGGACCTAACGTGGCTGCCCTCTGAAAAACCCAACAAGCAGCTGAAAGAATCAGATGCAGATATTTGCACCAAACCAAGGAACAAAAGCAGCTGACCCCTGTTGTTGAATTAGGGAAGGCTGAAAGAAGCTGAGGAGAAGGGTGATACTATAGGAGGACCAGCAGTCTCAATTAATCTGGACCCCTGAGATTGCTCAAACATTGGACCACCAAACAGGCACACAGTAGAGGACTGGGGGGGGGTCTTCTGTGTTCTTTCAGAGATGATGCACCTAACCCTCAAGGGACTGGAGGCCGCAGGGAGTTTAGAGGTCAGGTAGAGCAGGGGGTAAGGACATCCACGTGGAGACAGGTGGGTGGGGAAGAGGTATAGGATGTGAAACCGTCAGAGGGTGGAGGGGGGGAATAAAATTGGGAGTATAAAAAATAAATTAATTAATAAAAATAATGAAATAAATGTTTAAAAAGAAAGAAAAGGCCCAACGTTGTGCATTTTTGCATTCTAGCAATTCAAAGCACATAAAATCATGAATGTCAGACCCAGAGAGTAAAGTTAGCAGTTTAGTCAGGAGAGGATGTGGGGATTGCAAGCCAGCCTGTGCTCTGCTCTCCGGGCGGGGCGGCATTCTCTGGCTTCTCTGAGTTACATCAGTCCCATAAAGGGGGAACCTGTGTCTAACTTCCACAAAGCCTTCAAACATATCTGACCACCACACTGAGTGACGAAAATCAAATGTTAAAGGTATTTGGCTTCTGCTGAGAGGCATGGAGTGGTGCTTAGCCTGATACATAAAGTCACCCCCACAACCTTTCAGAGATAATCCCAGCTCTCTGTTGAATCATATCATGTGAGAATCTAGAGAAGAGGCGGGATCCAGAGAATTTGTGCTGCAGCCACGTCCTGGTCTTCAGGGCTTCGTTGTCTGCCCGATGGAGGGACGTACCATTTTCCTTTTTCCACCTTCCTACACCAACCCAAGCAGCGGATACTGTAAAGACAGAGGAAGCCAAGTGAGAGCTGACCCCTCCCCACACCCACCCTGAGACACCTGGACCACCCAATTCTTATTTCTCTTCTGACTTTCTCAGTTCTCTTAGTATCATGCATTTACACATGCTCTGTAGTAGACCACTCTGATACACACACACACACACACACACACACACACACACACACACACAGACAGACAGACAGAGTTTTGAAGAGACAAAGCGGGTGCATACATTAGCCAGACAATATTTTATCTGACATCATTGAGGACTGCCAGGGTGTGGTGACAAGGAAGCGCTTTGTAGTTTCATTGTTGCTTGTGAATTCTCCAGAGAAAATGACTCCTCTATGACTTGCACGGGGCATCCTGGCCTGCCTACGTTGTGTCCTGCGTCTGTCAGGAGCACATCCAGGGCAGGAGTCATTGACTTTGACTGACTGCCCTGGTGTCCTCCTCCCTCGAAGGGTGCCATTGGATGGTGCCACTCCAGGGATGCTCCTCTTGCTGCCTTCAGGGCAGGCAGTATTGGAGAGATCCCCCGCATTTGTCTCTGCCTTCCTCCCAGCTCCCTCAGCTCCTGCTCTGGCTGCCTACTGGGTATTCTGCCATGGATGCCACCACAAGTATCCCCTTGGGGTACCTCGGTTCTTGAGACTCCTGACCAAGGCTAGAATGGTCTCTCTTCCTTCTGTTTGCCAAAGCAGAACCAGGAACTTCCCTATGAACCCACAGGAAAAAAATAAAACAGAACCGAATGAGTGCATCACAGACACTCAAACACTTGCTCAGTGAACAGGCACGACACATGAGCGTCGGGCACAACTAAAGATGAAAGGATTGTGTGGTGCCATTAAAGAGATGCTATTCTTATCGCTTTTGTGGTAGACCATATTGAAGGTATCAGCCCACATCCATCATCACTCTCTTGGAACAACTCCCACCCACAACCCTTGCTGAAGGGGAACAGTGTAATGATAATTACACTGAATATTCCCACCACCACCACCACCCAGCCACTGGGAACATGTGGCCCAACCTCACTATACTGGATAGTTTTATTTCAATGTGACACAAGCTATAGTCATCTGAGAGGAGGGACCCTCAATTGAGAAAATGCCTCCATACAATTGGACTGCAGGAAAACCTGTAAGGCATTCTTTAAGTTAGTGATCGATGGGGAAAGGCCCAATCCATTACGAGTTGGGCCATTGCTGGGCTGGTGGTCCTGGGTTTTCTATAAGAAAGCAGGTTGAGCAAGCCATGAGGAGCGAGTCGGTAAGCAGCATCCCTCCATGGCCTCTGCATCAGCTCCTGCCTCCAGGTTCCTGTTCTGCTTAAGTTTCTGTCCTGACTTCCTTCAGTGATGAACCAGAGACATGGAGGTGTAAGTCAAGTAAACCTTGACCTCCCCGAGTTGTTTTGGTCATGGAGTTTCATCAAAGCAGTAGTCACCCTAACTAAGACACCTGCCTAACCCAATCATCCTCATAGGATGTGATTAGATGCCGGATAGACTGAACTAGGCAGTTATAGGAAGTAAAAAAAAAATCAAGTCTTGGTTTGGAACAATGATCCCCATTTTTGCCCTGATGTGGACAGTTACACAGGCAAGAGAAGGTGAGTTGAGAAAGGGAGGCACTCGTTCCTTATGGCTTCTTGCTCCCAAGGGAGACTCTCTTACATCTAGAAGATCCTTCTGTCCTTGTTTATTTTTGTGGCATGTGTCTGTGGACATGTTTGTACATGTTCCTATGAATGTATGCTAATATAAATGTATGCGTGTGCATAAGGAGGCCAGAATTCAATGTTGGGACTTCCTCAATCACTCTTCACATTATTTTTTAGGACAAGTCTCTCATCAAACCTGGAAATGAGCAATTTGGATAGACTGGCCAGCCAGCAAGGCTCAGAGGTCCCCCTGTCTCTGCCTCTCCATCATTAGGATTACAGATGCATGCCGCCATACCAGGCTTTTGTACCTGGGTTCTAGGGTTGAACTAGAGTCTTTGATAGACTGAACCTTCTCCCTAGCCCATAGATTTACAAACAACAAACCTTTAATTTGGACTTGTCTGGGATATAGTCTCCCTTGCAATGGAAACCATAACCTACTCTCTTTAACCTGACACCTTTCACATTTGTTATGAAGGAAAGAGAGAATAGCGTGTAGCAGAGGAAAACATACCAGTGAATAGGAAAAGGAATAGCCCTAGCTGGCTATAAAGACTGAACTTACAGCAACTGATGAAGGAAAAGGGAGAGAGGAGGAAGATGAACTAGAAAGAGATCAATGAACTGAGAGTCAATAAAATACTACACAGTATCTTCTACGAATCAAAATACGGCACCAAGACCCAAATTCAAATGTATAAAAGTGAATCATGGGGAAAAAATTGTTGGCTAAGTTAATGGGTATTCTGATCCAATTTGCAAGAAATTGTTGCCTCTGAAAATAGGGGTGGAGCGGGGACAGCAGCCAGACTCCTATCAACCCTATTGATTATGGCTTTCACACCTTGGGTGTGGTGGACAGCCACCCTCACTGTCCACATCCAACACACACACACACACACACACACACACACACACACACTGTGTGTGTGTGTGTGTGTGTGTGTGTGTCTCACACCACAGAGGATTTCTGGCCACTTCAGTGCACGATTCAACTGACAGAAGAAATATGTCTATGTCAAGAGTGATGAGCAAAAACTCTTCCCACATTTTGTGTCCTCCACAGCATCCTCTGGCACCCTGTTTAGATCTTGACAGATGTGTAACATTGTCGAGATCATTGGTTCAAGCCAGTTTAGTGAAGCCAAGACTTGAGAGTTGAGGTAGGACATCTGTGGTCAGCAATTTGATGTGAAAGATCAGAGCTCCTATACAGGACTAGGAGTGCAAACCATCTAGGTCCCGCCCCATGCATGCTCTGAACTCAGAACAACAGAAAACGCTTAGAAGAGAGGTGTCACACAGAAATAGTCTTCTGGGGGAGATGCCATCATCACAAAAGAGAAGTTTCCATCCATCAGGGGAGGGACAAAGAGGCTATGGCTATTCATGGACAAGTAAACATGTCTAGTCACTGTGGGGGGTGTTAGAATACTTTTCACAAACTTTAACCACAAAGAACACTTTCTTTTTGCCTACAGAGCCAAGTTACTGAGTCCCTGGGACTAAAATAAATTAAAGGAGAGGAGGGTTGTGTTGGTTCCCAGCTGCAGGAAATAGTCTATCCTGCAGAGGCATGGTGGGTGAAGCAACTTGGTCTTTAATGGCAGGAGTGTGGGGTGGAGGGAACCAAGTTCCTGATTACAATGTATTGGTGCATTGAGACTCTGAGAATGCTGGAAGTGGGGACTAGGATATAGTATCCAAGGCCTGTGCCAATAACCCATGTCAGAGAGCTGGGTCCTAGACCCCAAAGGTTCTACAACCTCCCAAAATAGTCACACCAGTCACCAAATAGCTGAGCTTGTGTAAAACAGTTTAGACTCTAGCCATAACAGTTACTAGATTTCAGAACAGGTCCTTTACAAAGACAGGCTGTGAAAACATGCTTAAGCTATGAGAAGTAAGAATGTATACTTTTAAAAAGGATCAACCACAGGAAAGTACCTTACCCATAGTCACTCTTTTCTACAAAGTAGCAGATGCATCCCTAGTCTCTTCAATGCTGCCTGCATCTCCTGGTTCCTGAGCGTGTAGATCATGGGGTTGAGCATGGGGGTCATGACCGTGTGGCTGATGGACACAGCCTTGTCCATGGTGAAGGGGGTGAAGGGCCGGGCATACAGGTAAATGCTTGGAATGAAGATCATAGACACCACGATGATGTGGGTGGTGCAGGTGGACGCTGCCTTCCTCCTCGCCTCCCCTGAGTGTGACCTCAGCATCACCAGGATGACCAAGTAGGAGATGAGAAGGAGAAAGAACCAGATGACATCCAGCATCCCACTGTTGGAGATCATGAGGAACTCCAGGAGGGTGGTGTCCGTGCAGGCAAGTCTCAGCACTTGGGGGACATCACAGTAGAAGTTATCCAGGACATTGGGGCCACAGAAGGGCAGCGGGAGCATCAGAGACAGCTGGACAATCGAGTGAACAAATCCCACAACCCATGCAGTCACAACCAGTACCACACAGTGTTGGGTGTTCATAATGGTGACATAGTGGAGAGGCCGGGAGATAGCCACCAGGCGGTCATAGGCCATCACTGAGAGGAAGAAGACCATGGCCCCTCCCAGGAAGTGGAAGAAGAAAACCTGTGCCATGCAGCCTTGGTAGGAGATGGTCTTCTTCTCAGAGAGGAAGTCCACCAGCATCTTGGGGGCAGTGACTGAGGAGAAGCAGAAGTCTAAGACAGCCAGGTTGCGGAGCAGGAAGTACATAGGTGTGTGGAGCCTGGGGTCAGAGGAAACCGTGACTATGATGAGGAGATTTCCCACCACGGTCGTGCTGTAGACACACAAGAACACCAGAAACAGGAAGACCTGAAGCTCCCAGCTCTCTGAGAACCCCAGGAAGACGAACTCTGACACCCATGTGAGGTTCCCTGGTTCCATGGTGTCTTCTGCATGAACCTAAAGGAAATGGCTAACTGGTACAAGTGCATGAAATAACTCCCTGCCCTGTAAGCATGTGGGGCTCAGACTGAGTTGTTCCATTTGATAGACATCATCATGCGAAGACGGTGGTATAACCTACCTCGTCTCTGAAGAGGTGACTAGTAAGTTCTGGAATACACATTCATGAACTATCTTAAAGCTGTCCAGAAGGATATACAACTCCC
>LR750415.1:438906-506089 GCA_902729485.2 Mus minutoides
ATATTTCTTGCTCTTTGATTGTACCTTTCTAAAATAGCACTCTAATCTTGTTTCAGTTTTGTGAGTATCACAGTCTATCAGAGTGGCATTAACATTGTACTGTATCAGCCAATGTCTGGCAAGACCCTTATCTTAGTGTAATTGATCTGCTACAATGGTATATCATGGACTGAATGACTTAGAAGCAATAGCCATAAATGGAAGAGAATAATCAGACGTTTATATAACTCCCTCCAAAGCTCAGAGAACAGCAAGAAAGGAAAGAAAGAAAGAAAGTAAACACTGGAGGAAAAGATGAAAAATGCAGTGCAACTATTTCTTCCCAATTGAATCAGTTCTATCCTCTCCAGAAGAGACCAAAGAAACTGACAAAATTTACCAGGCTCAAAAAGCCCAGAAAGTTACAAAATTCACAAGGTACCTTCCCAGGGTTAAACACAAATAGGACACTTTCTGGGATGAAAGGACTTTCCAATAGAGCTGCCATAAAGTGGGTAGGAATGTACAGAGCCTCAGACACCCTGTCCCCATGAGTAATCTCAGTGAGTTCTGTCGGGTCACTAAGCTTCTTTGTCCTACCTTGATGCTCTGTCTGGACTGGATGGACAGAGTTGTACATGGTTTGTCAAATAACGTCCCTCATCTCACAGGTCACCAGATGTTAATTAGATTTCATCATGTGAATTTGGGAAGAAAACGAAAATTTAATCTGTAGCAGTTCCCATGAGAAGAAAATGGGAGACGTGCATAGTAAAAAAAATCTCTGGGCGTGGTGGTGCACGCCTTTAATCCCAGAACTCGGGAGGCAGAGGCAGGCGGATTTCTGAGTTCGAGGCCAGCCTGGTCTACATAGCAAGTTCCACGACAGCAAGGACTACACAGAGAAGGCCTGTCTTAAAACATAAATGCACGCACACACGCACACGCACGCACACACACGCACACGCGCACACACATGTGCACACACACGCGCGTGCGCACACACGCACAGACACACACACAGACACACACACACACACACACACACACACACGAGGGTGAAGAGACAGAAACAGAGTCTAAGTTGTATTCTTTTTCTTGAACTGTCACTGGTTTCCTGAAGATTCTACTTCTTTCTCCAGTTTCTCATTTTGGCTTCCTTAGTTCTGTTTTAATATCTTTTTTAAAAATCAGTCAATCTATTTTTTAAGATTTATTTATTTCATATATATGAGTACACCGTAGCTGTCTTCAGACACACCAGAAGAAGTCATGGGATCCCATTACAGGTGGTGGTGAGCCACCGTGTGGTTGCTGGGAATTGAAGTCAGGAGCTCTGGAAGGAAAGTCAATGTTCTTAACCACTGAGCCATCTCTCCAGCCCCTTAGTATCTTTTTGAAAAACACTGTTTATTGGTTCTTTGTGACTTTCACATCATGCACCACAATCACATTCATATCCCCATCCCCCCATACCCTTGCGACCTCCCCCACAAAATAAAATAAAATAAAAACATCTCCATGAAAGCTGTGTGTGACTCGGTGTGTCACAAAGTATTCTGTTTGCCCAAACAGCTTTCCTTGCAAATGTCCATTGCAGTGAGTCGTTGGTTTGCTTAGAGGTCTCTGGCCTCTATTATACTATCAGTCCTGCATCCGCACCTGGACTCCTCTTGGATATCCCGCTGTTGCCTCGTGTCATGGAGGTCCCGCAGCTTTGGATCTACACCACCTGATCCTTCACAAGCTCCAGCAGATCTTAGATGGGGTAGATATTGGGGTGGGCAACTCAAAGCCCTGGACCTGGGCCGGGGTAGGAGCTGAGTTGGTCAGCCCTCCGGCTCTCCAGCCCCTGAGCCAGCTGTCTTGGTTTGCCCAGGTGAAGGGCAGGGCTAGCTCTCTCAGTCACACACCCTTGGGCAAGCTGGCCTTCACCATGCTATTAAAGCCAGCTCTGGTGTGATGCCCAGGCAAGGTTTGGGGGCTGTTCTCTGGGGTGCTGCAGCCAGCATGGGGTGGAACCAGCTCTCACACCCTGAGTGGTTTGGGGAGAGTGATATTTTAGCTTTTTGGAAAAGCTCTATATTGATTTCCTCAGTGGCTACACCAGTTTCTATTCCCACATCAATCAATAAAGGTCCTGCTTTCCCCATGTCCGAGCAGCATTTTCTGTGATTTATTTGCTTTTAAATCCTTCTTTCACCCTTCCTTCCTTCCTTCCTTCCTTCCTTCCTTCCTTCCTTCCTTCCTTCCTTCCTTCCTCTCTCTCTCTCTCTCTCTCTCTCTCTTTCTTTCTTTCTTTCTTTCTTTCTTTCTTTCTTTCTTTCTTTCTTTCTTTCAGACTTAGTCTCACCTTGTAGCCCTGCCTATTCTAGAACTCACTGCATACACCTAGTCTTGAACTCAAAGATCTACCTGCCTCTGCCTCTTTTTTTTTAAAGAGATTGTTTTTATTAGATATTTTCTTTATTTACATTTCAAATGTTATTCCCTTTCCTGGTTTCCCTTCCAACCCCCCCTCTCTCATCCCCCCTCCCCCAACTCGCCAACCCACCCACTCCCACTTCCCTGTCCTGGCATTCCCCTACACTGGAGCATCGAGCCATCACAGGACCAAGGGCCTTTCCCCCCATTGATGACCAATGAGGTCATCCTCTGCTACAGGTGAGGCTGGAGCCATGGGTCCCTCCATGTACACTCTTTGGTTGGTGGTTTAGTCCCTGGGAGAGCTGGGTTTTGAGTGCTGGGATTAAAGGCGGGTGCCATTCCCAGCCTGGGATTTGTGTTCTTGTTACTAGCCATTCTGACTATTGATGGAATAATGAGATGGGATCTTAAAGTAGTTTTAATTTGCATTTTTCTGGTGGTTAATGGTGCTAAACATTTTTGGCATGTGCCTCTGTGTGGTATACATGCCTGTTCATGTGTGTGTGTGTGTGTGTGTGTGTGTGTGTGCATGTGTATGTGTGTGGGGGCACTTAGAGGCCTGAGGTTGAATTTAGGAGTTATTCTTTTTTTTTTTCAGAAATACTTATTTTAGGGGAAGGGGAGGAAATAAGAAAAAAAAAAGAGAAGAAGCCGGGCGTTGTGGTGCACGCCTTTAATCCTAGCACTCAGGAGGCAGGGGCAGGTGGATTTCTGAGTTCGAGGCCAGCCTGGTCTACAAAGTGAGTTCCAGGACAGCCAGGGCTACACAGGGAAACCCTGTCTCCAAAAACCAAAAAAAAAAAAAAAAAGAAAGAAAGAAAGAAAGGAAGGAAGGAAGGAAGAAAGAAAGAAAGAAAGAAAGAAAGAAAGAAAGAAAGAAAGAAAGAAAGAAAGAAAGAAAGAAAAGACTTATTTTAAATATGTGAATACACTGTTGCAGTCTTCAGACACACCAGAAGAGGGCATCAGATCCCATTACAGATGCTGGTGAGCCACCATGTGGATACTGGGAATTGAACTCAGGACCAATGAAAGAACAACCAGTGTTCTTCATTGCTGAGCCTCAGGTCCCTTAAGTGGGGCCAGGTCTCCCAGATTCAAACCTTCAGGCTGACTCATCGGCACCCACACAACCAGGACCTGGTCTACTATGCTGCTCGGGTGAGGGGTGGAGCAACTCTCCTGAATGCTAGAGCCAGGGAGGGACAAGGCTCGCTCTATGCAGTGTCCCAGCAGTGGGGCGGGAGGCTAGCTCTGTGTAGCCCTTGGAAATCAATATGGCCCCAGGTTGCAGCCCAGACCAGGCACATCCACCTGGCCTTTCAGACTTTGGTGGTGGACAGTGGAAATCAACACGGAGCCCTCTCTCTTCAGAGCCACGGACCCAGTCATGGCCCTCAGCAGCTGCATGAGCAGGAATGGTACCATGGCCTCAGGAGGCAGAGCAGGCTCCTCACCTCAGGCTGTTAGCACCACGGCCTCAGGAGGCAGAGCAGGCTCTTCACCTCAGGCTGTTCTTCACCAGCCAGTTCCAGCTCGCTTCACAGAGCACAAGCCATTCTGCCTCTCTTTCTCTCTCATCTCTCCAACACATACTTGCTTCTCCTAGTGGCCCCCCAGTGCAGCAGGAGGGTTTCTGGGTGTCTTCTACCTGGTAGAAGATTTCTTTATGTGCCTGATGATCTATGTTTGAACATCATTATTTGAACTCAAACCACTCAAACGCTCACTGGCTGTTGTGTGTGTGTGTGATCAGGGTTTGGAGATGTGTAAGTTGTTTTGTGAGAAGCTGCCTATGTGACCCATTGAAAGTGTAGATCTGGGCTTTTATTTAGCATCTCTAAATAAAATGCTCTGTTAGCATTCACATCTCAGAACTCTATGGTAGCAGGGAGGACTGGAGAAAGATCCTCCCTCAGCCTGTATGAGTTCTCAGAAGTTGACCTGTATGAGTTCTCAGAAGTTCTCTCAGCTTGCTATGCTACTTGTTGGCTTCACTGGGCATATGAATGGGTGACCCCTCTTCATGGTAGAGCTTTCATCTCATCATCAGGATTTCTTACTCAAGACAACTGTGGCTCTTCCTGTTGTCAGTGGGTACCACATTCAGACACTGTTGTTTGACCTGGAAGAAAGGCTGGGCATTATCCTGTCCTTCTCTGTACAGACTGAGGTGACCACAGAGCTGGCCAACTGGGTCCTAGGAGAATTCTACTGAGGTAGTTCTAGGGAATTTTCTCCCCCCGCCCCCCGCAAACACACATGCACACACACATGCACGCATATATGTACCAAGGAAAAAATGACTTGCATGTGTTTCCCTTTATTTTGTCTCACTAAATGGCTCAAATGTGAAGCTGTGACATCTGAGCTCTGGCTGCCACATCTTCATGAGAGGAAAGTAAGGCATCACCAAGAAGACAATACTGAGCCATGACATTTTTTGATGTGCGGAATTAACCAACTGGAAAGTGCTTGTCCTGGGTCTTCTATCTGACACAGAGCTTGCCTCCTTACTTGAGCTGCTCTCATTGGCTTAGTCAGCTGCTGGCAGACAAAGGTATCTAGCTTCCTTAGTTAGAGTCACACCAAGGTATTTTATATTATTTGTGACTATTGTAAAGGGTGTTGTCCCCCTAATTTCTTTCTCAGCCTGTTTATCCTGTTTCTGTAGAGAAAGGCCACTGATTTGTTTGAGTTAATTTTATATCCAGCTACTGCACTGAAGTTGTTTATCAGGTTTAGGAGTTCCCTGGTGGAATTTTTAGGGTCATTTATATATACTATTATATCATCTGCAAATAGTGATATTTTGACTTCTTCAAGTCTCTGAAGAAAGAAATCGAAGAAGATCTCAGAAGATGGAAAGATCTCCCATGCTCATGGATTGGCAGGATTAATACAGTAAAAAATGGCTATCTTGCCGAAAGCAATCTACAGATTCAATGCAATCCCCATCAAAATTCCAACTCAATTCTTCACAGAGTTAGAAAGGCCAATTTGCAAATTCATCTGGAATAACAACAACAACAACAAAAACCTAGGATAGCAAAAACTATTCTCAACAATAAAAGAACCTCTGGGGGAATCACCATGTCTGACCTCAAGCTGTACTACAGAGCAATTGTGAAAAAAAAAAAAAAAAAAAACTGCATGGTGCTGGTACAACGACAGACAGGTAGATCAATGGAATAGAATTGAAGATCCAGAAATGAGCCCACACACCTTTGGTCACCTGATCTTTGACAAAGGAGCTAAAACCACCCAGTGGAAAAAAGACAGCATTTTCAACAAATAGTGCTGGCTCAACTGGCGGTTATCATGTAGAAGAATGTGAATTGATCCATTCTTATCTCCTTGTACAAAGCTCAAGTCTAAGTGGATCAAGGAACTCCACATAAAACTAGAGACTCTGAAACTTATAGAGGAGAAAGTGGGGAAAAGCCTTGAAGATATGGGCACAGGGGAAAAAAATCCTGAACAGAACAGCAATGGCTTGTGCTGTAAGATCGAGAATCAACAAATGGGACCTCATAAAATTGCAAAGCTTCTGTAAGGCAAAAGACACTGTCAATAAGACAAAAAGTCCACCAACAGATTGGGAAAGGATCTTTACCAATCCTAAATCTTATAGGGGACTAATATCCAATATATCCAAAGAACTCAAGACGCTGGACTCCAGAAAAATCAAATAACCCCATTAAAAATGGAATACAGAGCTAAACAAAGAATTCTCAACTGAGGAATACCGAATGGCTGAGAAGCACCTGAAAAAATGTTCAACATCCTTAATCATCAAGGATATGCAGATCAAAACAACCCTGAGGTTCCACCTCACACCAGTCAGAATGGCAAAGATAAAAAATTCAAGTGACAGCAGATGCTGGTGAAGATGTGGAGAAAGAGGAACACTCCTCCATTGCTGGTGGGATTGCAAGTGGGTACAACCACTCTGGAAATCAGTTTGGCAGTTCCTCAGAAAATCGGACATAGTACTACCAGAAGATCCAGCAATACCTCTCCTGGGCATATACCCAGAAGAAGTTCCAACTTGTAATAAGGACACATGTTCCACTATGTTCATAGCAGCCTTATTTATAATAGCCAGAAGCTGGAAAGAACCCAGATGTCCCTCAATGGAGGAATGGATACAGAAAATGTGGTACATTTACACAATGGAGTACTACTCAGCTATTTAAAAAAATGAATTTATGAAATTCTTAGGCAAATGAATGGATCTGGAAGATATCATCCTGAGTGAGGTAACCCAATCACAAAAGAACACACATTTTGCTGACAGGACCCCGATATAGCTGTCTCTTGTGAGGCTATGCCAGTGCCTGGCAAATACAGAAGTGGATGCTCACAGTCATCTATTAGATGGAACATAGGGCCCCCAATGGAGGAGCTAGAGAAAGTACCCAAGGAGTTAAAAGGGTCTGAAACCCTATAGGAGGAACAGCAATATGAACTAACCAGTTACACCCCCCTCCCAGAACTGTGTCTCTAGTTGCATATGTAGCATAGTCGGCCATCTATGGGAGGAGAGGCCCTTGGTCTTGCGAAGATTATATACCCCAGGACAGGGAAATGCCAGGGCCAGGAAGCAGGAGTGGGTGGATTGGGGAGCAGGGTGGGGAGAGTGTATAGGGAACTTTCAGAGAGGAAACTAGGAAAGGGGACAGCATTTGAAATGTAAACGAAGAAAATATCTAATAATTTTTTTTTAAAAAAGAAACCAACTGGAGGACCACAGATGCTGCGCCTGGGGAAGAGGTGATCTGGAGGATGTGAACAGAACCGGGAGACAGGACTTTCATGTGAAGGGAGAACCTGTGTGAGATGGATCAGGTCACACAGGTCCATGCTCTCCTCCTCTCCCGTCTATATTGTAGCTGTGAATATGGGTAAATGAATGAGTGAGAAGCAGAGGAGACATGCTGGTGCATACTCCAACTCTTAGAACTTGCATAAATGTCTGCACGTATCAACTACACAGAACAAAAGTCTGCTCATGTGTTTGCAACCACTCAGCATTACATGTCAGGCTATAAAAGTCACCTCCAAATACCACACCTTTGTGGTCAGTGCCCCTGTGACCCAAGGAATTCATAGTTCCCACATACATCATCCCTTCAACTAAGTCTGTAGCTTTGATAAGAACTCCTGGGTCCTTAAATAACTTTTGCTAGGAATCCAGCCTAGAAACACCCAGATGCATCTTTTCTCTGGCTCCTTTCCCTGCATCCCCCACAAACACTACATCTGCATCTACCCAGGCTCCACTCAGACTTCCCATGCATCTCTGGGGCCACACCTCCCGACACCTACTTAACCGGATCTCAAACTCAGTATGGGATCTGTGACAGCAAGACTGGTTTAGTAGTTGCTCAAACAACATCTGCCAGCTTCCTGGAATGGCATGGAGTGGCCTTGCTCTGCAGACGCTGAGGAGACTTGTGTGAGGTTTCGCTTGCTCTGCACACTGTGAGGAGACTTGTGTGAAGCTTTCGCTCTTCCTCTCTGTCTTCCATTCTCAGCATCCTCCCTCCCAACAGCAGGGTCCATTGATTCTAAGCTTAGCTGTTCCACATGAAACATGAAACAACCTGTTTACACGATCACAAGCCCCATGCCCGATGTACCTCCAGTCTCCCCCACACTTCAGGCTGACTCTAGTCAAGTCTGTGCCCCTCACTTTTTCTTACCTACCAACAAGGTCCTTCTAAGAGTTGATCTGTGTGTGGAAGAGCAAAGCCCTTCCTCTCACCATACTTCAGCCCAGCACGGGACTTTATGGCTTACACCTTCTTGGAGGACCTTTGCTATGACTTCAGCTTTCCAGTCAGTCCTTGGCCATCCTGAGTGTGTGCTGCATGTGTGGACCCTAGAGAAACAGGGAATGTCTTATGGGGAAAGTGATTGGACAGGATTCAGGAGGCAGAGCTGGGCTCATTACAATTGGGACCTGGGTAGCAATGGGACTTGTTAAAAAGTTTTTACGTCTCAAAGCATCCCCCCTTTTAGAAGTCTCCCTTGAGAACCCAAAGAACCAAGAAGAGGAACAACTTTAGAGATTTCTGTACTTCAGGGTTTGCTGTCAAAGACCTTAAAGGACGGAGTTTTCAACAGGGGCTGGAGAGACGATGCAGTAGTCAAGAACACGTGTTGCTCTTGCAAAGGACCCAGGTTCAATTCTCAGCACCCACGTTCTAGCTCACAGTCATCAGTAACTCTAGCTCTACAGGCTTGGAGCCCTCTTATCCTCCACCTGCCTTTTCTGCCCTCTGTGGGTACCAGGTCCTCATGTGTTGCACATATAAAATGCAGGCAAAAAAAAATCATACACATAAAGTTAAAAGTAAAATACTTTTTTTTTTTTTTTTTTTTTGGTTTTTCGAGACAGGGTTTCTCTGTGTAGCCCTAGCTGTCCTGGAACTCACTCTGTAGACCAGGCTGGCCTCGAACTCAGAAATCCGCCTGCCTCTGCCTCCCGAGTGCTGGGATTAAAGGGGTGCGCCACCACGCCCGGCCAGTAAAATACTTTCTAATGTCAACAGAAAGCGACTGGGAGTTTCACAAGAACCTGTTTCTATTATGATCTACTCTGTTCCTGTTTCTTAGCCTGGTGTGTTACCCTTGAGGGTCACTCAGAGGGCTTGCTGGTGAGCAGACTGGCTTGCCCAACTCAGCCTTTCTCATTCAGTGGGTCAAGGGCAAAACCAAGAATTTGTATTTGTAGAAGGTTCTCGGCTGACACTGACCCACCTGTTCCATGGACCAGACATGGCTTGCTCATTGGCACAATACACAGATCTACCATCAAGATAATGGATTAGATCTTTCTTTCTTTCTCTCTCTCTCTCTCTTTCTCTCTCTCTCTCCCTCTCTCTCTCTCTCTCTCTCTCTCTCTCTCTCTCTCTCTCTCTCTCTCCCTTTCTTTGTTCCTCTCTTTTTTCTTCTTTCATGCTGAATTGAAATGGATGTCAGTAAAATCACATGTGGGGAATTGTTTGTATACTATAACAGAACCTTAAAGCCTGACAAGTTGTGTCCCAGAGTTTGCCAGCCACATCGACACAGTAGATTTACCACCCACAGCTGGGTCTACTCTCACTGTCTCTAAAGTACTGGGGTTCTTTGCACTTGAATTATCGGCCTCTTTAGATAGGAGATTTGTATAGGAAATCCACATGTGTTCTCATTTTGAAGGGTTGATACAATGGAGTTAACAGGCATTGTATACTTGATGTAATATAACGACCATAAGAGTTCTTCCCAGACTCCAGGGAACAAAAGGAGGACCACACCCTACTATAGTGTCCCAGAGTCCCTACACATCTCCTTCAGGGTTCTTTTAGAGTGAATGTTTCCTTTAATTGAGTGATCTAGTGCCTCTATCTTGTCTTTAGGATCTGGTATTCTTTCTCCCACTCAATGCAACATACTGCTGAAACTCCCCATTGACCCACTGAGCCACTGAGCCACTGACCCATTGACCCCTTGACCCCTGCTTTCATTCAGTGTCTGACTCACTAAAATTTTCATTTCAGGATATATTTCGACTTGACTTTTCTTCAGAAATTCTATATCTTTATTAAATTCTCTTTTCATATATCAACTTGCTTTCCTTATTTTATTCAAGGGTTTATGTTTTTTTAAATATTTATTTATTGTTATATGTAAGTACACTGTAACTGTCTTCAGACACACCAGAAGATGGCATCGGATCTCATTGCAGATGGTTGTGAGCCACCATGTGGTTGCTGGGATTTGAACTCAGGACCTTTGGAAGAGCAATCAGTGCTCTTACCCGCTGAGCCATCTCACCAGCCCCGGGTTTATGCTTTTGAGATGCTCATTCACACCCTCTTTGAGATCCTTGGAGATATGTGTTCTTGTTGTAAAGTCGTTGTCTTATGTGATGTCTAGGTTGCTTTTCCCAGGGAACATTACTCTGGGAGCACTAATTTTTGGAAGAGACCTTTCATGTGGTTGTTCATGTTGCTTGTGCCTTTGCAATGAACCAAGACATCTAAAGGTCACTGGTCTAAAAGTAGATCATTGGTTGTGTTTCTAGGCATGGACGTCTTGTCTCACCTCTGTTGAGTGGGTGTTTGGATCTGTTTGTCGTCAGGTTTCAGGACAGCAGCATGATTCTTTTCTTTATCAACTCAATGTTGATATATGAACAGAGTTTCGGAAGGTCTTAGCTCAGCTAGGACTAGGTGAAGCTTCAGAGCCCAAGGTTAGACTTCCTGTAGAGTTAGAAACTTCTCAATGCTGATCTTGTGGACAGCTCACCAAGTTCTGCATTTGGTCTCTAGATGACTGAGGTTTAGGGAAGGTTGTGGCAGAAGTGGGCATTTCTACCTGTGGCGGGCGGTGCATGGGACATGCAGTCTCCAGGAATAGCTGTGTGTAGGGGGCATGCCAAAATTTGAGAGTCCTTACCTGGGGAAAGGAGAAGAGTGTTGTGGCAGGCAATCCTCAGGCAGGCAGTGGGTTGGAGCAGGGTCACACCTTTCAGTGTGAAGAATAGGAGTGAATTTTTTTTTGAGGAAACCTTAAGGAATGGAAGATGCTTCTCTGAACATCTAAGGAAAATATAGCATTTTTATATATATATATAAAAATATATATAGCCTGTATAGCCCTGGCTGTCCTGGAACTCGCTTTGTAGACCAGGCTGGCCTCGAACTCAGAAATCCGCCTGCCTCTGCCTCCCGAGGGCTGGGATTAAAAGCGTGAGCCATCACGCCCGGCACAAAACCATATTTTTAATTTCTAAGAAGTTTAATTTCTGAGTGAACATTTCTAAAGTAGCACCCCAATCCCCATTATGAATTTGTGACTATTAATTATAGTAAATATAGTATATTATCCTACCCAGGCTTGGACTGCAACAGTACTGTTCTACTAATATTACATGAGACGTTCCCAAGATGCCTTAGTCTGACTGATCTGCAACAGTGCCCCATAGGCTGAACCTTAGTATGGGATATAAATGCATTTCTCATTGATCTCCTGATGGGAAAAGTCTGAGGGCAAGATTAGAGATCTTATAAGGTCAGCTTCATGGCTTCTAGACAATTGGCTACTCCCCGTGTCCTCACATGGCGGTGACTGGCTCTCCAGGGTCTCCTGTAGAATCATGGGCTACGTGCCTAATATGAAGTAACCTACACACCTAGCAGAGACCCCACAACACACAAAACAACAGACTTTGGCTTGGTTTCAACACATGACTTTGTGGAGTCAGCAAGTAATCAGTCTGTAGCAGTTCCCGTGGGAAGAAATTGGGTGAAATTTATAGTAGAGAGTTCTTTATTATACCTTACAGAGGCAAATACAATCATCTCAAAATAAAAATTTCAATTAAGAACATTTTAAAGTGTAGTATTTTATTTCCTTTAACTGCTGATCATTTTGTTTTATTTTGTTTGATTATTTTTGGTTAGTTTTCTGGGTTTTTGGGGTTTTTTGTTTGTTTGTTTGTTTGTTTGTTTTTGTTTTTTGTTTCACTTGAGACAGAGTCTCTCTAAGTGACAGAGTCTCTCTAAGTGACAGAGTCTCTCTAAGTGGTCCTGCCTGTCCTAAAACTTACTAAGTAGACCAGGCTGGCCCCGAAACTCACTGAGATCAGCCTGGCTCAGCTTGCCGAGTGCTAAAATAAAGGTATGAGCTACCACCATACTTCTTTTCCTCCCAGATAACTATTTTTGTCTTACTTTAATATCTGTCTCTTATTGGGTAAATTTTCTTAATCTGCCTGGTGGTCTGTGGTCAAACATTAGTGTTTCCAATCAAATCACTCATATGCTTGCTGGAAGTTCTGTGTGATCAGGGCTTGACATGTGGAGGTTGTCACAGCCCATCAGATCAGGTATTTTATCAGAAGCTTCCAGAATGATAATTTGGAATGACACACTGGAGACTGTTCTTCTGGGGC
Source organism: Mus minutoides (assembly GCA_902729485.2). NCBI lineage: Eukaryota > Metazoa > Chordata > Mammalia > Rodentia > Muridae > Mus > Mus minutoides. The sequence continues at coordinate 451,265 of LR750415.1, forward strand.
TTTTTAGTATCTCTAAATGAAGTTCTTAAGAATTGGTGATGTAGCTCAATTTGTAGAGTGCTTGCCTCCCAAGTGCTGGGATTAAAGGTGTGAGCCACCACTGCCTGGCTATCATCAGGATTTCTTACTCAAGACAAGTGTGGCTCTTCCTGTTGTCAGTGGGCACCACATTCAGACACTGTTGTTTGACCTGGAAGAAAGGCTGGGCATTATCCTGTCCTTCTCTGTACAGACTGAGGTGACCACAGAGCTGGCCAACTGGGTCCTAGGAGAATTCTACTGACGTAGTTCTAGGGAATTTTCTTCCCCCAAACACACACATGCACATATACATGCACACACATATGTACCAAGGAAAAATGACTTGCATGTATTTCCCTTTATTTTGTCTCACTAAAGGGCTCAAATGTGAAGCTGTGACATCTGAGCTCTGGCTGCCACATCTTCATGAGAGGAAAGTAAGAAGACCACACTGAGCCATGACATTTTTTGATGTGCGGAATTAACCAACTGGAAAGTGCTTGTCCTGGGTCTTCTATCTGAGACAGAGCTTGCCTCCTTACTTGAGCTGCTCTCAATGGCTTAGTCAGCTGCTGGCAGACAAAGGCATCTTACTGACACCAACTTCAAAAGTTGTTGGTACAGAATTCAGAGGCAATAGCCTATGTTTTCTGAACAATTCACACAAACACACACACACACACACACACACACACACACACATGAACACACACATGCACATGCACACGTGCAGAGGGTCACACAGTAAATGCCACATTTTGAGAGGAGGATGTTGTCATACAGCAGTTAAGACAGAAGGTTTGTTCAGGATGCTGGAGTCAGGAGGTTGGGATAAAGAAACCAACTGGAGGACCAGAGAAGCTGCACCTTGGAAACAGGATGTGAGCAGAACCAGGAGATGTAAGACTTTCATGTGAAGGGAGAACCTGTGTGAGATGGAGCAGGCCACACTCCTCTCATGCTCTCCTCCTCTCGTTTCTAAACTGTGGCTGCGAATATGGGAAGAAACAGGGAGGAAGAAATAGAGTCAGAACAGACTCAGGGCAGCCATCATGGTGCAGAGAATCTAAGAGGAACCTGTGACATTCAGGTCTTGGTGGGGATGATGCTGGACAGAAGTGAGGAACATCTCTCGCATTGTGCGCTAACTTACAATCAACTTATTACTGAGAGTTTTGCAAAATGTTGTATATCCCATAGTAAACAAATATACAGTGAAGTCATAACAACATCCAGGTGCGAGAGCCTTAGGAAAAATAATAGAAACTTTTGTGTCTGTCAGATGCAGCTAAAGGCACTGGGAGATTTTCTGAGGTGTCTGTGTCTCCAGGCTGCTAAAAGCTCTCACTCCAGTTGGAGGTCACACCTGTGCCTCTGACCTTGGAGTCAGTGAAACCAAGTTCTATCATTCCATTGCTTCCACTTTGTAAAATTAACCATATTCTGAGCTTTCTTATCTTATTTTAATATAAAGTGTAGAAGTATCTAACAGTGCCCCAACCAGGAGTAGCTCATAAAGATATATTACTGTAATCTGATTTGTGTGTGTGTGTGTGTGTGTGTGTGTGTGAGAGAGAGAGAGAGAGAGAGAGAGAGTTAGTTCATGTGAAGTCCAGAGGGCAAGCTCAGAAATTGTTGGTCAGATCTATAAAGTTTTTTGTTGGGAATTGATTCTAATGCTTTGAATTAATCTGACCCCCCAAATCAGGAATCTATGTGTCCAAACACCAAAGGTCCTTATCCTCAATTGTTTTTTTTTTGTTTGTTTGTTTGTTTGTTTGTTTTCGAGACAGGGTTTCTCTGTGTAGCTCTGGCTATCCTGGAACTCACTTTGTAGACCAGGCTGGCCTCGAACTCAGAAATCCGCCTGCCTCTGCCTCCCGAGTGCTGGGATTAAAGGCGTGCGCCACCACATTCGGCTCCCCAATTGGTTTTTAATCAAACAATAAAGATCCAACAGCCAATGGATGGGCAGGTAGACTGAGACAGGACTTGGAGATTTACTCCAGTGAGGAACCAGGAGAGAAGGTGACAGAATCACTGTGAGAGGGGTGTAGGATGGACCAGCTATATAAGAATTCAGGTAAGTGGCTCTAGTGGCCACTTCTTCCGCTGGGTTTGGGGTAGCAGAAATGTAATATAGATCTTAAAGCATGTTAACTCTGGCTGCAGGAAGGATTAGAAGTGCCCAACCATTAAGCTAGTCAAGGCATACTAAAATGAACTGGGGTGTGTGTGTCTGTCTGTCTGTCTGTCTTTCATTTGCAAATCCAGATAGCTCTTGGGTGGGTCCACAACAGGTTTATTTTAGACAGTCTATCTTGCCTGCCCTTACATCCCCGGGGCTGGCTGGCCAGTGATCCCCAGAGTTCACTTCTCTCCAGCTCTCGAGCTTTGGACTCTAATCAGGCATTGCTATGCCTGGGATTACGCATGTGAGTTCTGCAGATCAAATTCAGGCCTTGATGCTCTCAAGGAAAACACTAGCTGAACTTTCTCCCCAGCCCTGGTTATCATGCATAGCTCTGCATTTTTCCCAGAGTGGTACAAGTCCAGAGAACTCTGCCATTGAAAGGCAATCTGTCTAAAGATCATTTCTTTTAGAAAGTACTAAGTGTTCTGCTAGCCTCTTCATGGCTGCCTGCATCTCCTGGTTCCTCAGCGTGTAGATCATGGGGTTGAGCATGGGGGTCAAGACCGTGTAGCTGATGGACACAGCCTTGTCCAAGGGAAAGGGACTGAAGGGCCTGGAGTAGATATAGATGCAGGGAATGAAGATCATAGACACCACAATGATGTGGGTGGTGCAGGTGGATGCCGCCTTCCTCCTTGCCTGCCCCGAGTGTGACCGCAGCATCACCAGGATGACAGTGTAAGAGATGAGAAGGAGGAGGAACCAGATGAGGACCAGCATCCCACTGTTGGAGATCATGAGGAGCTCCAGGAGGGAGGTGTCCGTGCAGGCAAGTCTCAGCACTTGGGGGACATCACAGTAGAAGTTATCCAGGACATTGGGGCCACAGAAGGGCAGTGGGAGCATCAGAGACAGCTGGACAATGGAATGGGCAAAGCCTCCTACCCAGGCAGCCACTATCAACCCCACGCACAGCCTGGTGTTCATGATGGTGACATAGTGCAGGGGTCTGGAGATGGCTACGTAGCGGTCATAGGCCATCACGGAGAGGAAGAAAACCGTCCCACCTCCCAGGAGATGGAAGAAGAAGATCTGCGCCATGCAGCCCTGGTATGAGATGGTCTTGGTCTTGTGAAAGAAGTCCACCAGCATCTTGGGGGAGGTGACTGTAGAGTAGCTGAGGTCTATGACGGCCAGGTTTCGAAGCAGAAAATACATAGGCATGTCCAGCCTGGGGTCAAAGGTCACAGTAATCATGATAAGGATATTTCCCACCACAGTGGTGATGTAGACACACAGAAACACCACAAACAGGAGTTTCTGGAGTTCTTGAGTCTGTGAGAAACTTAAGAGAATAAACTCTGACACCCCTGTGATGTTCTGGGGTTCCATGGGGGGCCCTGTGTGCCTAGAGAAATAACACAATGTAAAACATTGTAAACAGTCAGTCAGGGTTTTTTTTGGAGGTGGGGGCATTGGTTGGTTGGTTGGTTGGTTTGGGTTTTGTTCATTTGTTTGGTTTTGTTTTTCTGTTTTGTTTTTTACTTTGCAGGGTCAGGATTGAATTGGTCAAAGTTATTCTAAGGTGTGGCTTGACAGAGCTTCCTAGGAAAATGGAGACATTGCCAGCCCCTGCTGGCTTAGCTCCCTGACCACATCTGGTGTTGTATCATAGGCATTTATAGCTGCAAGCTCCCTATTCCCCTGGACCACAATGTCTCTGGACCAGAGTTTATTTCTAACTCTTTTTTGTACCTCCAGCATCCAGGATATGACCTTGCAAAATACAGCTTTCACAAATCTGCTTGAGACAATTAGTGAGAAAATAAACATGTCATTGCACACCTGGGACCATGGGCCCATTCATGTATGTGCACAGATCATGAGAAGATGCAAAGACTAATGACCTTAGGTAGACAGACACCCTGTGGCAAGAGCTTGGAGGGGGAAGATATACAGGGTTTTAAGAGAGAGAGAGGGAGAGAGGTGTCTACTATAAGAAATTGTAAACCTGGTGGAGGTGGCACACTCCTCTAAACCCAGCACTTGGGAGGCAGAGGCAGGCAGATCTCTGTGAGTTCAAGGCCAGCCTGGTCTTCAGAGAGAGTTCTAGCACAGCCAGGGCTACACAGAGAAACTCTGCCTTGGAAACCCAAAACCCCAAACCCACAACAACAAACCCCAACACAGTAAAGAAATTGGGGTGCACACAATCAGATGTAAGTGGAGGAAGAGGCGGGCAGACGATCTCGGAATTGTGAGCTGGGATGATTCACACAGCTTGTATTTTTCTACTTCTGCACTTCTCTGATGGTGTGTGTGTGTGTGTGTGTGTGTGTGTGTGTGTGTGTGTGTGTGTATTTGATGTTGAGCAACTTAGAGAAGCTCAGGCCAAATACAAATCTTCCTGAGATACTCATACTGTGTATTTAAAATTTATGCAAATGTTCTATAGACACATTATGCCAGGCAATCTTTGTGACATTTAAAATTTTAAACAACAACACTTCCACCACCGCTACCACCACCACCACCACCACCACCACAGTTAGAAAGACAAAATAAAATAAAATTTAAAGAAGTAATATGAGGGCTCCAGAGAAGTGATTTGGTGGAAAAGCTGCTTGTGCAGCCAGTACAAAGACCAGACTTTAGAGCCCCAGCACCCAGAGTGATGGAGAAAGATTCCTGATGTCAACCTCTGGCCTCCACACACATGCACACGTGTGTGAGCCTATACGCATGTGCTCACACATACATTTTTATTAATACAAAAGACCACAGATACTCTACCTTTGATATTTATGTCTCTATTACTTGGAATTTTTTTACTTTAAATAAACTATGCATAAGACATGATAAAAAGGTTTGAACATGAAGTAACACATGATGAAATTATATCTCCTAGATAAGATGGTAGACAGCTAAGATGCAGTGCTCCTACATGTAATATATAAGATTTATTTACAATGTACTGAATCCACAAAATCAATTATTCACAAATGAAAGTGCATACTGTCATTCTTCACCCTACTCCCAAGTACCAGCAACACTTGCAGCAATTACCTGCTTGTATAAATGGATTCCCTTCTGTTCCTGAGAACCAATCACGATGACACCACCTGTGGCAAACACTGAGTCCTGAGACCAGTGGATGCCACCGAAAGATTCAACTTGAGTCTTTTAAAAGATATTCAGGGATTCTTATCACCTGTGGGAAAATAGTTAAGATTTACCTACGATTTATCAACCACCCAAGAAATTAAAATATAATAAGAGAAGTTCATTTCTTCGGTTATTGCCTTGACAGGATATGTTTTAAGAGTTGGACTCCTCAACACTGTGAGAGTTTAGAGAAAACAGAAATCACCGTGGTCCAACCACAGCTCAAACTATAAACTACATCCACACATTTGTTAGATTCTCTCCTAGGTGTCTACCAGAACAATAGAAGCTAATTCTAAAAATGTGTATTTAAGGATGCACATCCTCTTCAGAATACTTATAATTTGATTAAAACCATAAGCAGTGTAAATAACTGTGCAGAACACGTTGCTAAAATAAGACATGATATCTCCATGTGATAAAATTCTAGGAGTGATAAATTCATGTTCTAAAATAAAATTTGGTTGTATGGGACTTTTATTATATTATTATTGGTATTATTATATTATTATTGGTATTATTATATTATTGGTATTATATTACTAGTAGTATTATTATATTATTATTGGTGTTATCATATTATTATTGGTATTATTATGTTATTATTGGCATTATTATATTATTATTGGTACTATTATATTATTATTGGTATTATTATATTATTATTGGTATTATATTATTAGTAGTATTATTATATTATTATTGGTATTATTATATTATTATTGGTATTATATTATTAGTAGTATTATATTATTATTGGCATTATTACATTATTATTGGCATTATTATATTATTATTGGCATTATTATATTATTATTGGCATTATTATATTATTATTGGCATTATTATATTATTATTGGCATTATTATATTATTATTGGTATTATTATATTATGTATTGGTATTATTTTTAAGGAGTAACTACAAAACATTTTTAGCGTTTGAAGTGGTTTTTGAAACAGGATCTCACTCTGAAGCCCTGGCCTGGATGTAAATCAGGCCAGCCTCAAACTTGGGATGACCTCCCTGACTCCCGAGTGCTGCGATTGCAAGCAAAGGCTTCTATGTCTGGTTGACGTTTTGTTAAAATAGTGTAAGATCAAAATGCTAACAGTGGTAGCTAGTGTTTATACCCAGTTGAAGGAACTGATTTCATAGCTATATATTTCTTCTCCTTCACTAATTTTTTTTTCTCATTTCTCATAGTTTAGAAATGGTCATGAGGGGGCTGGCGAGATGGCTCAGTGGTTAAGAGCGCCGACTGCTCTTCCGAAGGTCCCGAGTTCAAATCCCAGGAACCACATGGTGGCTCACAACCATCCTTAAATGAAATCTGATGCCCTCTTCTGGAGTGTGTATATATAATGAAATATATATATCACAATAAGAGAACAAAGGGAGGCAGGGGCAGAGCCTAAGGCTTCTTGGCGTTGCTGAACACCAGCCCTGTCAGCTCAGTCCTGTCCTGAGGAAAGACGGCCTGAGTGCAGAGATGAGAAACTTCAACACAACAACAGGAGAGCAGCAGGGAGAGTTAACACACACACACACACACACACACTCACACACCTTTGCGAATAAAGAACAAAAAATAGCAAGTTCCCATTGCAGAAGCAGCCAGGTTCTCACACACACTTCTCAGAGTAACCTTACTGGCCACAGCCAGCCTCAACCTTTCTCCTAGCAGCCCCATTCCACGAGGCCCTGCCTGTCCTTACCCATCTGTGCTCACGCTCACTCCGTGTCTTCAACCCAAATTCATCTCTGACTCTCCTGTCTCATCTCCTAGCCCCTCACCCAGCCAGGCGCATATGGATTCTGCACATATTCTCTTTAGAGCAGAATAGCTCTTCCTTTGAAATCACTGACCAGGTTTTCCTCCCACCTGACTTACTGTGCTGGGCTCCCGGGAGCGTTCCTGCCTCCGGATTGTGCTCCATTTTAATTCACACTGTAATGCATAGTCTGCAGTCAAGTTCTCAAGAGATACCGTCCCCATCTAATTCAAAATGTCTTCCGAAGAATTCCAAGGCTGTTTATTGTCTGCAGGAAAGAGATGACATTTAGACAGAGTTCCAGGCATGTCCTCACGACTATTCTAGAGAGTGCCCTATCTCTCTAGAATAATCTGCCTCCTTAGTAGTAATCACAGTCATTGATTGTTATGGTAATACTTGTCAGTATTTATTTATAGGGTGTTTCCTGTGTGTTAGGCACTATGCTAAATATTTCAGAAGCATTCCTTTACTCAGTGCTAATAATGTATAGGAAGTATGATGAATTATCTCTATGCATAAGTAAACTGAGGCTTACCAGGAGTAAATGACCGCCCCAGGTCACACTGAGAACGACTAGCAGAGCCAGATCTTAATTGGCCTCAGAATCTGCATCCAGAGCTACCCATCCTTTTCTCCCTTGTTTTCCTCTAAGACGCCTCCGTGTCAACAGAACTGAGCCCCTCCAAGGTCCCTCATGGGACAGTGCCCCATGTGGATGCTGTCTGGTCCTACTCAGCCACCTGAATCACACCATTTTCTAAAGGTTTAGGAGTCTCCAGGTCTTCTAGAAGATTGTCCTGTGTCAGGATGCCTCTGTCACCTCATGTATTATAATCTCAATGTGAGGCCAATATACCAGCTAGTGCATGGTGCCCAGTGCACGCAGCCTCTCACAGAGAGAATGCTTACTCTGTGGTGGCTCAGGTGTTGAACTGGTCAAAGCCCTGGAAAGGAAGGCAAGAATCCTCGTTCCTAACACATGGGTGTTTGAGAGAGCTCAAGCTTTGTCTTTGCAAGGTCGACATTTCTCCCACAAACCCCTAAGAGTTTTTGCAATGCTTCCTCCACCTGTAGGAGAAAGAGAGCGGATTTGGGGTGGGGTGGGCTGCAGATGGGGAGAGACACGGATACACACGGGGAAAGCACTTTCTGTTGTTACTCGGTTGTGTCCTTTGTTGGGCATTGCCCTTAGGAAGTGAGTCTACATGACACTTAGAGAGGAGAAGAGAAGTGAGCTCACCAAGCAGGGATGAACCTAGCATGTGACCACCCTTGGAGCAGTTAACAGGTCGAGCAGACACTGAATTAAAAGCAGAAGACTGGCCATGGAGAAGGAATGAAAAATCTGGGGTGAGTAGGAGAGCGGAGAGGCAGGAGGAGGAAGGTGGGACCAGAGAAGATTAAAAAGGGAATATTAGTGAGTGGGAAGTGACAGTGTCGCTTTTTTTCTGAGTGTGGGAAGAAGCTGCTGTACGGATGTGGGCATTGGGGGAGAAAGCTCTGTCTATATTTTGCCATCCCTCCCACCCTCTATACTAAAATTTCCCCAACATAAACCAGTATAGGCAAAAGACTTAGCTCCAGATAAAACTATTCTCCAAATATCCTTCCTCCAGGATTCTTGACCAGTGACTTCGCCATACCTTCCCTCTGCCCGGTGCTGGTCTCACAATGGGTTTTATCTGGAGTCTCTCAGCCATGACCCAGCCATGGGAAGCCACCACATACCTCCAGCCCAAATGGCCAAGGAGACTCTGAGCCTTCATCTTCTATCCATCCTTCTCCTACAGCTCCATTCTTCTGTCCGTCCCTCAGGCCAGAACCTAGAGGATCATCCTTAAGAAGGACAAGTCCTCTGGGGACGAAAGTTAGTCTTAATTCTTGGAGTGAAGATGGGCTCAGGCTGCCGAGGGCAGAGGAGCAATGGGAGTCATTAAAAAGTCAGTGAGCGCTTACATCAGAGGCAGGCAATCATGGAGAGACTGCCTTGGGGCCAGGGCTTCAGGATGACAGCTCACAGGACCAACAGAAGATAAGATCCCCTAGGGGAAGCCAATCCTAGAGGGACTTTACAAGAACAAAAAACCCTGGGGTCAGAACCATGGACAGCGCTGAGGTGTCCACCTTCTCAGTCACTGTACTCAGGAAAGTCATCAGGGTCCTAAGACACTATCTAAGTCACCCCCTCTACAGACTGAGCCCCAAAGCCTTTCTCACCAGTACTCCTTCATCTCAACTTACAAACTCTCCTCACAGCCAGAACGAATTACTCATAAATTGGCTCAGTTCACTCTCAAGATATAATTCACATCTAACACTTAGCAAATTCTGGGGGTTGTATCCAGGGTCTCACACATGCTAGACTAGTGCTCTAACAAGCAGGAGAGTTCCCTCTTTCCTCTTACTTTCAATTTTGAAAGCTCTCACTTTCCTTGAACTCATTCTACAGCCCAGGTTCACTTTAAACTTACTATCTTTTTGTCTCAGCTTCTCAAATAGCTAAGACAATAGTCAGTCTCAAATAGCCAGACCTACATCACCAGGTTCAACATACATTCATTATTTTATCTTTTTAACTACTAAGTTTGTAAGTGTCTTGTCTATTTACTTACCTTTTGTATATGGGTGTTTTGCACTATGTATGCCCAGTGCCAAGAGAGGCATCAGATTCCCTGGAACTTGAGTTAAAACAGTTGTCAGCTGCCATGTGGACTCTGGGAACCAAATTCAGGCCCTCTGGAAGAGCAACCAGTTCCCTTAATTGCTAAGCAATTAAGTGAAATTAATTGTACACTTTAAAGTGTACAATTCAGTCAGGCAGTGGTGTTACATGTCTTTAATCCCAGCATTTGGGAAGCAGAAGCAAGCAGATCTCTGAGTTTGAAGCCACCCTAGTCTACAGTGTGAGTTCTAGGACAGCCAGAGCTACAAAGAGAAATCCTGTCTTTAAAAAACAACAAAGGAACAACTCACTGGGGTTTGGTGTGTGTACAGCTTTCTGTGGCTTCACCACTAGCTCCAGAACATTTCCATCACTCCCCAAAGATGCCTTATATCCGCTAACAGCCATTATCCTTTCTGTTCTCCTAAAGTCCTGGCAATCACTAACCTGCTTTTGCCTCTATGGGTTAGCCTGTCCTGAATATTTCATCACTGGCTTTGTATCTGGTTTCCTTTGCTTGCTTTCAGGTTTTTTTTTTTTTTTAAGATTTATTTTATTTATTATATGTAAGTACACTGTAGCTGTCTTCAGACACTCCAGAAGAGGGCGCCAGATCTCGTTATGGATGGTTGTGAGCCACCATGTGGATGCTGGGATTTGAACTTATCACCTTTGGAAGAGCAGTCGGGTGCTCTTACCCGCTGAGCCATCTCACCAGCCCTGCTTTCAGGTTTTATCATGTTGAAAATGCATCAATACTTTGTTCTTTTTCATGACTGAAGTATATTCCATTGAATGGATATACCACATTCATTTGTCTATTTAGTACAATTATTGGACATTTGGACTGTTTCTATTTTGCAGGTGTTGTGGTTAAAGAGCTAGGGATATCCATGGAAAATATTTTATATGAAGATACACTTTCATTGATCTGGGATATATACCTGGATATGGAATTGCTGGGTTTTATAGACCAATCTCTGCTAACATTTTAAAGAAGAGCCAGTCTGTTTTTCAAAATGCCACCCTATTCCTACCAGAAGTGTCTAAGGATTATATTCTCCACATCATTACCAATATACTTTACTGGCTGGATCAGTTACTTTTCTATTGCTGTGATAAAACTTACCATGACTAAGGCAACTTAAAGAAGAAAGAGTTTCCTTAGACTTAGTTGCGGAGGGTTAGAATCCATGATGCTGGAGTGAGGGCTTAGCTGTAGGAAGTTGAGGGCTCACATCTTGAATTACAAGCAGGAAGCAGAGAACGAATCCAAAATGCATGAGTCTTTAAACTCCTGAAGCCCTCCTCCAGTGACCTACTTACTCCAGCAAGGCCACACCTCCTAAGCCTTGCTAAAACAGAGCCACCAACTGGGGACCAAGGTTCAAATGTCTGAGTCTGTGGGGCGCATCACTCATTCAAACCCTCACACCGTCTGTCTTTTTAGTGTAGCCATCCTTGTGAAGATAAAATGGTACCTCATGATTTGAATATGCATATCTTCAGTGATGTTTGATGATTTATAAGTTTATTGGTCATTCAATTATCTTCTTTGGAGAAATATAAATTCAAAACCTTTGTGCTTATTTATTTATGTTTATTTATTTGATGCACTAGGGACCCAACCCAGTGCTTCATGAATATAAAACAAATATTCTACCCACTGAGTTATATTCCTGGGCCTTATTTTTTTTAATTGAGTTGCTTATCTTTTGTTTCTGAATTATTACACAATTTTTACACAGTCTGCCTGATATTGAACCATTATTAGATATAAAAAAGACCTAAGTTTGATCCTCAGGAGCAACAAAATAAAAGAAGACAACAAACTCATGAAAGTTGTCCTCTGACCTCTGCACATGCTTAGGAGTGCGTGTGTATTACACACACACACATACATACACACACACCTACACACCTACACACACACATACACACATAAACATACACATACACACACAGACACACACACACAGACACATAAATACATACATACATACATACATACATACATACATACACACATACACACACACATACACACATAAACATACACATACACACACACAGACACATAAACACACACACACATACATACATACATACACACATACACACACACACATACACACACACACACATACACACACACACACACACACACACTAAATAAATGGAAAAAAATTTTAAAACAATGGCTTATTGGTTCACAGGTTTTTAAAAAAGATTTATTTATTTTATGTATATGAGTACACTGTCGCTGTCTTCAGACACACCAGAAGAGAGCATCTGATCCCATTACAGATGGTGGTGAGCCACCATGTGGTTGCTGGGAATTGAACTCAGGACCTCTGGAAGAGCAGTCAATGCTCTTAACTGCTGAGCCATCTCTTCAGCCCCTTAAACAGAAAATTTTAAAGGTATTACTAATATTTTGTCCATTCTGAAGATTATTCTTTCGCACTTTTGATACAGGACCTCATTATGTAGCTCAGGCTGGCCTTAATTCATGATCCTCCTGTATCTGCTGCCTGAGTGCAGCATACACCAGCACACACCACATGGCTTACATTCTTAAAAACACGAGTTATAAAGAACATCTTAGTAGTTATAAAACCTGCTTGTTTATTTGTGTTGTTCTGTCATGATCTTGGTCTCAAGTTTAACACTGCACTGCCACATGTGAGGTCGTGAAGATGTGGTCTATTTCATCTAAGAGCTTTAGTTTTTCATCCCATTCTGACACCTCCACAAGTTCACAACAAAAAGATCATGAAGCAACTTAACTGCCAGGAAAAGACCTTCAGGTCTTACTTTTTAAAAGTAATGGTGACCATAGAAACAACTCAAATAACCAGATGAATGAAGCAAAGAAACAATTCAGGACCTAGACTAGAAACTTCCCTCATGCATGAAATGGTCAATAACTCAGAGGAGAAACTTAAGATTGGAGAGTAAATTCAGCAAGGAAATTAAGGCTCAGAAAAATAAATTCCAGGGATGGTAGACAAGACTGAGACAATAATACACTATATATAAAGAAAAAATTAGCCAGGCGTGGTGTCACACACTTTTGATCCCAGCATTCTGGAGGCAGAGGCAGGTGGATCTCTGTGAGCTCAAAGCCAGCCTAGAGCAAGTCAAGAACAGCCAGGGCTGAAAAAGACAAAAAAATTAAAAATGAAAAAGAACATGACTCAGGCTTCCGAGAACACTAAGCTATGTCCAAGAAACCAAACCTAATAATCCATAGACTAGAGATAAGAGCTGAAATAAAACCTAAGGCATAGACTATCTATTCCATTAAATTATCAGAAAATTTCCCAAACCCAGAAAATAAATGGACATGCAAACACAAGAGGCATATAGAACCCCAAACAGATATGGCCAGAGAAGAAACTCCTTATGAAATATCATAGTCAAGATATCAAAGCTACAAAACCAATAAACGATGCTAAAAGCTGTTAAGCAGAAAATGTCAACTCATATACAAAGGCAGAAGCTATTCATCAAGGATTTACAACAATTACAAATATTTATGTGCCATATTCTGGACTCCCAATTCCTCAAGCAAATTCTAAAAGGTATTGTCTTAGTTAGGGTTTTACTGCTGTGAACAGACACCATGACCAAGGCAAGTCTTAAAAAAAAATTTACTTGGGGCTGGCTTATAGGTTCAGAGGTTCAGTCCATTATCACCAAGGTGGGAGCATGGCAGTATCCAGGCAGGCATGGCGCAGGCAGAGCTGAGAGTTCTATGTCTTCATCCAAAGGCTGCTAGTGGAGCCGGGCGGTGGTGGCGCACGCCTTTAATCCCAGCACTCGGGAGGCAGAGGCAGGCGGATTTCTGAGTTCGAGGCCAGCCTGGTCTACAAAGTGAGTTCCAGGACAGCCAGGGCTACACAGAGAAACCCTGTCTCGAAAAACCAAAAAAAAAAAAAAAGGGGGGGCTGCTAGTGGAAGACTGACTTCCAGGCAACTGGGATGAGAGTCTTAAGCCCACACCCACAGTGACACACCTATTCCAACCAGGCCACACCTCCAGATGGTGCCACTCCCTGGTCCAAGAATATACAAACCATTACAGGTATGAAAAGCAAGAAGTGTCCTGACACAGCAGCAAGGAGATTCTACACGTAGTGTCACCTTCAGATGGGTCGTCTAAGCTAAATACCAGCAAAGAAAACCCAGACTTCAATTATATCATAGGTCAGATGGATTTAGCAGATAGGTATAGACTATTCCATCCAACAAACAGGGAATACACACTCTTCTCAGTGGTTCATAGAACCTTTTCTAAAGTCATTCATCTTATATGCCACAAAGAAAGCCTTAATGAATGGAAGGAAGGAAGGAAGGAAGGAAGGAAGGAAGGAAGGAAGGAAGGAAGGAAGGGAGGGAGGGAGGGAGGAAGGAAGGGAGGGAGGGAGGCAGGCAGACAGAGGAGAGTGACAGACAGACAGAGACAGAGAGACAGAGAATTCCACAATAAAATAGAACTAGAAATCCCCCGCAAAAGAAACTATGCCAACTCTTGAAGACTGAACAGACACTTCTGAATAAACACTGATTCACTGAAGAAATCAGGAAAGAAATTAAAATGTCCCCAGAATGGTTTAAAATAATAGAATAACCTACCAGATTCTCTGGGGTACAGCTAAGGTCAGTCTGAAAGGGAAAATGTCCAAAAGAAGAAACACAAATAGCCAATAAGTATATTTTTAAGTGTTCAACATACTTAGCCATTAAACAAATATGACATCTAATGTGAGACTTGATCTCACCCCAGTCAGAATGGCTAATGTCAAGAAATCAAATTACCAAAACTGTTGACAAGAATGCAGAAATATGAGAGGGCCTCTTATTTATCATCGATGTGTATAGTCGTGTTTTTCCACCCAGCCACTTTGTTCCCAGAAATAAGGACTCTGAAACTTCTTATATATGAATAAATGTCTAGGCTAATATCTTTGACTTGTTCCCCAACTAGCTCCTAACTCAATTGCCCATTTATTCTATTCTAAGCTATGCCACGTGGCTGGTTACCTGGTCCTTGGTTTCATGACTCTGTCTCCATTCATGTTCCCCAGTGAACCTCCATCCCTGACTACTTCCCAGAATCCTATCTCTCATTTCTGCCAAATGTCCCACCTTCTAATCCTGCCTCAGCTCATTGACCATAAGCTTTTTTATTGACAGGTGAATATTTCCACACATTGGCACAAGAGATTCCCTCTGCAGATATGCAAACTGGTACAACCACTAAAGAAAGAAATATGTGACTTAAAAAAAACACAGCAAATTACCATATGTACCAGTAAAATACTTCTGGGATATATTCACAAAAGACTCTAAGTCCAAGCACAGAGATATCTTCATATCTATGTTTATTGCTGTGCTGTTCATGATAGCTTCAATGCCCATCAACAGATGGATGAATAAAGCGATCATGGGGGCTAGAGAGATAGCTCAATGGTTGAGAGTACTTGCTGTACAATCATGAGGATGGGAATTCAGACCCCAGAACCCCTGTAACAAGCCTAATGCCCTGCCAAAGTCTGCACCTCTAGCCCAGAGGAATCTGACATTTCTTCTGGCCTCTAAGTGCCTATGCACACACATGCATGCTCACTCATGCATATATGTGTGCACACACATTTTTTAAAAAGAAAGAAAATTCAGTGTGATTAAAAATGGAAGCTTATCCAGCTTCAAAGAACAATGAAATCATGACATTGACAGGGAATTGTTGTATTAAGCAAAGCAACTCAAATTCAAAAGGAAATACCATGTGTTTTCTATATATGGGCACACATGGGGTGAGCACGGGCTGTGAGGGACAGTGATAAAGGGAAACCATGCCCTAAGGAGGTGAGGCCATAGAATACAGAGAATTGAAAGCAAACATAGGAACCACTGAAGGACGGCACAAGCGGAATGCCAAGGGATGGGGCAGAAGTGACAGAGGACAACCAACCAAAGTGAGTTCAGAAATGGGTCAACGAAATAAACACCAGCTGTCGAGATGGCTCAGCAGGTAAGAGCACTGACTGCTCTTCCAAAGGTCCTGAGTTCAAATCCCAGCAACCACCTGGTGGCTCACAACCATCTGTACAGCTACAGTGTACTCATATACATAAAAATAAATAAATAGATCTTTTTTTAAAAGGAAATAAACACATGAATAGAAGAGTTCTATAGCTTTAGCCTTGCACTTACCTCATAGATTTGCTCCAGTTAATTCTGAATAGAGCAAGGCAGATGTCCAACTTCACTGTTTTGGGTGTGGATGCCCAGCTGCCCGCAGTTTGTTACAGAAACTGTTCTTTCTCCATTGAATGGCCTTTGTCACCCTTGTGGAAAACCAACTGCCCATAAAGGTTTAGGCTTGTTTCCAGATACTCCACTCTATTCCATTGCTTCGTGGCCTGTTCTTATGCTAGCACCATATTGTTTTGATTACTGTAGCTTTGTAGTAAACGTTAACATTGGGACATGGAGAGACCTCTTACTTCATCTTCTTGAGTGTTGTTTTGCCTCCTGGGGGACCCTTCCATGTATATAAGAACTTAAAGACTTAAAAAAAAAAAAAGCCGGGCATGGTGGCGCACAACTTAAATCCCAGCACTCAGGAGGCAGAGGCAGGCGGATTTCTGAGTTCGAGGCCAGCCTGGTCTACAAAGTGAGTTCCAGGACAGCTAGGGCTATACAGAGATACCCTGTCTTAAACAAACAAACAAACAGGGAGGAAAGCAGGCCTGGAAGCGTTGGAATTTTGATAAAGACAAATATTCAAACTCAGGACCCCATGGTTTCATGGCAAACACTTGACCATCTCAGTCATTCTCACCCTGTCCTGTCTCTGTTTACTTTTTACTGTGAACCTCAGGATGGCCTGAAACTCCACATGAGCACAAGCTGGCCCCAAAGTCATGGTCCTGCTACCTCAGCCTCTCCAGAGCAGATCCTGAGCCATCACGTCTGGCTAAGTGGTTTCTTTCCTGATGACTTCAAGACTACTTTTATTTATTTTTTTACGTGTGTGTGTGTGTGTGTGTGTGTGTGTGTGTGTGTGTGTGTGCTATAAGAAGTCTAAGTTCCAAAAAAAGTCTAAGTTCTAAGTTCAGGCACCAGCATTTCAGCAGAGTCAAAACAAAAACAAAAACAAAACCTCTTTTTCTTTCTTTTTTTTTTTTTTTTAGATTTATTTGTATTTACTTTATTTGTGTGTATTTGTATGTGTGTCTGTGTTGGTAAACCATGTGTTTGCGTGTGCCCACAGAGGCCAAAGAGAAATATCCAGTCCTCTAGAGCTGGAGTTACAGGTGGTTGGGAGCTACCTGATGTACACTCTTGGAACTGAACTTCAGTTCTCCGGAAGAACACTGTCCTAGCTGGGATTGCTATTGCTGTGATGAAACACCAGGACCAGAAAAGCAAGTTATGGAGGAAAGGACTTTTGGCTCATACTTCCAGATTGCTGTTCATCATCCACAGGAAGTCATGGCAAGGATCCAATCAGGAACCTGGAGGCAGGAGCCGATGCAGAGGCCATGAAGGGGTGCTGCTTCCTGACCTGCTCCGTATGGTTTGCTCAGTCTGCTTTTTCACAGAACCAAGGACCACCAGCCCAGAGATGATCCCACCCGAAATGGTCTGGACCCTCCCCCCTCAATCGCTAAGTAAGAAAATGCTTTACAGAGGCATTGTCTCAGTCAGGATTCCTTCCTTTCAGATGATTTTAGTTTGTGTGTCAAGCTGACATAAGACCAGTCAATAACCAGCAGGAGCACTTAACCACTGAGCCATCTCTCTGGGCCCTGGGAGGGTCCTCTTGATGTGTCCTTACTTAGAAGAAGGCAAAAAGACAAGAGAAAGCAACTCCTTTCCAGCCTTGTTATTTCATTCACAGGCCAGGAGCCCTCGTGGACTGATTACCCCTTAAAGGCTTCATAGGCTACTTCTGTCACACAAAAACACTTCTGAATTTTAGTCCCAAACACTCCAACCACAGCAATGCCTGAAGAGGGGTCTCAGGGAACATCCTTGTCCCACTGTCATAGAAAAACATATAGAAGACCCTAGCTATAAAGCAGGGGTCCCTCTCCAGACACCACACTTCGCTGGCACCTCCAGGCCTGAGGGAGATAAACTTACACTGTCCATAAACTGCTTCATCCTAAGGCATTTTGTTACAGCAGCAAAAATGGACCAACACCCAAGCATAATGAAGTCACACCAAAAAAGGCATGTCTACCAAATACATCCAAACTATCATAGAGTTAGAACACCATGCACCTTCTTATTTTACATAAAATAAAATAAAATCTGGAGCATTGCAAAGTATATTGCATCAGGTAACTTGGGGAAATGTCAAAACTTGAATAATAACCAATATGATGGTTGGCTCTTTGATTTTTGTTTTCTTCCCATAGCTGCTGGCTGAGAATTAGGGGAGTAGGAGCTGGAGAGATGACTCAGTGGTTAGATCATTTACTTGTAGGCTTATATATTTTTTAAACCTACTCTTTAAAAAGATTTATTTATTTATTTATCTTATGTATATGAGTACATTGTAGATGTACAGATGGTTGTGAGCCATCATATGCTTGCTGGGAATTGAACTCAGTACCTCTGCTCACTCTGGCCCCACTCGCTCCAGCCCAAAGATTTATTTATTATTATATGTAAGTATAGTGTAACTGTCTTTAGACATATCAGAAGAGGGTGTCAGGTCTCATTACAGATGGTTGTGAGCCACCAAGTGATTGCTGGGAATTGAACTCAGAACCTCTGGAAGAGCAGTCAGTGTTTTTAACCGCTAAGCCATCTCTCCAGTCCTTAAAACATACTTTTAATAAGAGTTCTCAAATGCTTCAACCTCCCCTTCTAGCTCACTGTCCAAAGGTAGGGGAGAGAAGATGGTAAGTAGGACAAAGAGATGTGAACCTGTTCAGAAGGAGTTCTTTGAGGGTGATTCTGATCTCTGTTGTCAAGGTACCAGCAGTCCAGTTCAGTAGTGTTTGGATACCAAACATGAATCAACAGTGGTGGCACGATCCAGCAGAAACAGCCAGCCCTCCGCCAAATTGGCACGAGTCAGCAGGAATGAACAGAACTGGCCAGGATGGCTAGGAGTTCTCTGCTGTGCCTCTCTCAATGTAGTGAAGAGCAGTGAAGTTGAGAGACCAATGAAGCTGTTGCAAGGCAAGTTATACAAGCACTCCATCACTGTCTGTTGAGTCCTATTTATACTTACTCCAAACATCACGTGTCCTCTCAGGGGTCTTGCATCAGCAAGATACCATGTGAGTCTGCATTGCATGACACATCCAGAAACTTCCACTTCACTTACTGCTCTTTCAGAAGCTCCAGGTGTGCCAGCACCACATGGCAGCTCAGCAACCATCCATAGGAGGAGCCAATGCCTGCTTCTGACCTTCATTAAAAAATAAAAAAAATAAAAGGCAGGCAGTGGTGGCCCATGCCTTTAATCCCAGCACTCGGGAGGCAGAGGCAGGCGGATTTCTGAGTTCGAGGCCAGCCTGGTCTACAGAGTGAGTTCCAGGAGAGCCAGGGCTACACAGAGAAACCCTGTCTCGAAAAACCAAACCAAACCAAAACAAAACAAAACAAAAAAAAAACAAAAAAAACCTGTGCACGGAGAGAACTTGAAGCAATCTAGCAAAAGCTCTGGGAACTGAGGCATGGCACAAACAACCAACAGCCAGGTCCTGGACTGGCACAGACTGGCACAGACGTGCCCCACACATGAGGCAGATCCAATGTCACTGCAAAGCCTTTGAAAAGGAATCAGGCAGCGGCGTCATAGCTCACACAAGGCTGATGAGAAAGGATGACCCAAGCAAACAAGCAAAACTGACGCTCTCCAGAATGGTGACAAGACTCAATACAGTATCTCTAGGACACAAACCAAAACTATTCAACACACATACACAAATGGAAAACCCTCAACAACTTGCCAGAGGAAAAGACAATCAATAAACACCAGCCCTAAGGAAACATGAATGTTAAAATTTCCAAAGGCAAGGTCGTTGGTGTAGAGGACATTTACTACCATGACTTCCAGCTTTGCTTTGCTGAGACTTCAGACGCGTGGTCTTCTGGCACGTTAGCTGTAGCCCTGGAAGTTGCGGCTTCCTATAAGCTTGGCTTGGCTGAACCAAGAAAGAAGGTGCATATAGATTTCTACAGAAATTATGATTCCATGAAAGATTTTTGAAGAGACAACTGATATTGAGAGACCAAATCTTTTGGATTCAGAATCCAGCTTAGAGAACCTGACCTAAGCTTGAACTCAAGTTAACTAAGAAGCCAGTACCTAGCACCAATTTCCTGGTTATTCCCCAACAAATCTGCACCTCCAGGTTACAAGCCTGCCCCTAAGACTTCACTTCCTAACAACCACCAATCGGGAAGAAAATAGAAATTAAGTTTATGGTCAATTACGTTAAAGGCCACATTGGACCCCCTCCCCACCAATCAGATATGTACAGGGCTAGATATGCCTTCTTGCCTGTATAAATGCTTGCCTGAAACTGGGCTCTGGGTGCCCTCCCGTTCTCCTGTGTCAGACGGTGGTGTGGCCCAAGCTGGAGCCTGAATAAAGAGACCCTAATTCAATTGCATCAGAATTGGCTCCTTGGTGGTCTTTTGGGGGTTTACAAATGTTTCCTAGCACAACAGTATCTTTCAGAGTATAAAGTGATTTCAGAATGTAAAAATGGCTTTAGGTTGACCTAGGTAGACATTTATCACTGACTTGAGGGCTAACAGATAGTTTCTCTCAGTAACCAACTGACAGTTAAAATTTTTTTCTAAAGGCTTACAAGTAGCTATTATGATTATTAAGTATTAATAAGACACAAGTAAACACACTGGATATATGAAAGGATAACAGTTCTTTTTTAAAAAAAAGTAAAATGCTACTTTTTGTTGTTGGTGGTTGTTTTTTGTTTGTTTTGTTTTGTTTTCAAGACAGGGTTTCTCTGTGCAGCCCTGGCTGTCCTGGAACTCACTCTGTAGACTAGGCTGGCCTGGAACTCAGAGATCCACCTGCTTCTGCTTCTCAAGTGCTTGTTCTAACTTTAACCTTGAAGTCATGGGTCACAGCAGTTCCCCAGATAAGTCACAGCGGTGTCCTTTGCAATGTATTATCTTTCTTAGGTTAGCCCTGCTTGTGGAATCACTCTTAGTTTGGGGTTTTTGTTGTTGTTGTTGTTGTTGTTATTGTTTTGTTTTGTTTTGGTTTGGTTTTTCAAGACAGGGTTTCTCTGTATAGCCCTGGCTGTCCTGGAACTCACTTTGTAGACAAGGCTGACCTCAAACTCAGAAATCTAGAAATCCGCCTACTTCTACCTCCCGGAGTACTGGGATCAAAGGCGTGCGCCACCATGCCCGGCTTTTCTTTCTTTTTCTTTTCTTTTTTTTTCCTTTTTTTTTTTAAACCACCATGTGGTTTCTGGGATTTGAATTCAGGAACTTCGGAAGAACAGTCAGTGCTCTTAACCACTGAGCCATCTCTCCAGCCCTCACACTTAGTTTTAATCTTACTTTTTTAAGAGCAGCCTTAGTGAAGGCTGAGTGTAGATGACCAAATTTTATTCTACTTCCCTAAAATGCTCCAAAAAAGTGTATTGGCTTTTTGCCAAGATTTCCATGACAAATACCCTGGCTTATTCCATGTGGTCAGAATGTATGGTCTTATATTTAAGCATAACTGTCTCATTGTGGGTGTGGCTTTTGTTTGTTTGCTTGGGTTTTTTTTTAATTTATTTATTTATTATATGTAAGTACACTGTAGCTGTCCTCAGATACTCCAGAAGAGGGCATCATATTTCGTTAAGGATGGTTGTGAGCCACCATGTGGTTGCTGGGACTTGAACTCGGGACCTTCGGAAGAGCAGTTGGTGCTCTTAACCACTGAGCCATCGCGCCACCCCGTTTGCTTGTTTTTATCCACCATCTGAGCCCACTTAGCCCCTAACATACTCTCACCTCCCCCAAGACTGGTTCTTTTTTTTTTTATTTAACTTTTTATTGGTTCTTTGTGAATGTCACATCATGCATCCTGATCCCACTCATCTCTCTCTCCCATCATACCCGCCCTCCACCCTTGCAACCTCCCCCTACCAATAGAGGGGGGAAGTCTCACTGTGGAAGCTGCGGTGTGTCCTGGTGCGTCTCACCATATACTCTTTTTTCCACAGTTCTTTGCTTGCAAATGTTCATTGCAATAAGTGACTGACTGGTCTGGTACAAGGCCTCTGACTTCTGCTACTCTGTCAATCCTGGAACCTCACTGGACTCCTATCCAGTATCCTGTTGTTGCCCTGTAGTTTTGGGTCTATAGGACCAGCCCCTTCATGTACTCCAACAGTTCACTAATGGGGTAGATGTTTGGGTGGGCCAATTCAAAGCCCTGGATCTGGGCCTGAGCTGGTTGGTGAGCCTGCCAGCTCTCCCACACCTTCGAGGTGAGCTCTCCTTCTCTGTCCCAGCTGGCCCATCCAATGCCACTGCCAACAAGGGGCAGAGCCAGCTCTCCCGCTCTCTTGTTCTCAGGCTGGCTCATCTGCACCCACACCAAAAGGGCCAGCTCTACTGTGCTGCCTAGGCAAGGTATAGGCCCTGCTTTCCCAAGTGCTACAACAGGAGAGGGGCAGGGACAGCCCTCTTGCTGTCGTAACCTCGGTGTGGCCAGCTCTCACGCGCACCACAGTGAGGAGAGAGGATTCCTCACCTGCTGATGCCACCACACAGCAGGCACGAGCCTGGGCCAGCTCTCCCACACTCATGCACTCGGGGCTGGCTCATCTGTAACTCCCACATCCAGAGCCAGCCCCCCTGTGCTACCCAAGCAAGGTGCCAGGTCTGATTTCCCAAATGCTGCAGCAGGTGAAGGGCGGGGCCACCTCTCCTGCTTGCTATAGGTGGCAAAGGCAAGAGAGGGCATCTCTCTCTCACTCATGTCACCACACAGTAGACAAGTGGCAGGGCCAGCTCTCCCACATGCCCTTGGGGGCCAGTTTTCCTGAGCCCCCACAACCAGGGTTACTCTAGTGAAATGCCCAAGTGAGGTTCATGGCCCACTTTCTTGAGTGCTGCAGATAGTGAGGGACAGAGCCAGCTCTCCTGCTCTTCTGACTCCAGGGCCAGGTCTCCTGCCTGCCATCGGTGGTGAAGGGTGAGGAGGGTATCTCTTTCTTGCCCATGCAACTAACTGCATGGGAGATGAGTGGCAGAGCCATCGTTCCCACACTCACATCCCTGGGGCCAGCTCACCTACAACTCCCACAACCAGGGCCAGCTCTACTGTGCTTCCTGGGCGACACGTGGGTCCCACTCTCCTGAGAATTGCACCCGACTAGGGACAGGGTCAGCTCTTCTGCTCTCGTGTCCCCAGGGCCAGCTCTCCCATAATGTCCAGGTAATGGGGTGGGACAAGTTATGCACACCCCTCAGACATCAGCATATCTTGGGGTCATCTGCCTGGCCTTTGGTGGCAACAGACCCCTGCTGCTTCAGGACCACAGACTCAGATGTGGCCCACTGTGGCAGCACAGGCCAGGACCCCACCATGGTCCCAGGTGACATCACTGGCTATTCACATCAGGCTGTTCCTCTCTACCCTCCAGTCTCCGGTTCTGCCTCTCTCCATTGTGCCCACATCCTTCTGTTTCTCTTTCTCTTTCATTTCTCCATCGCTTACTTGCTCCTCTTAGTGGAGCCCGGGGTCTCTGAGTGTCTGGGGTCATCTCAGGAGTGCTATGCCCCACTTGGACATTGTGGCTCTGAGCAAGGGTCATCTTGAACATGACCTGCCCCAACCTCTGCCAGGCCCACTAGTGGTCATCTCAGGCTAGCTCCCTGTCCGGGTCCCATGGTACCAGACTGGTGGTCAGTCATCTTAGGCTCACTTCTCAACCAGAGCCACCTGCATGGCCCCTTCCTAATGCTGCAACCCTTTAATACACTGTCTCATGTTGTGGTGACCCCCCCACACACACACCATAAAAGTATCCTCGTTGCTGCTTCATAACCATACGTTTGCTGCTGTTATGAATCATATTGTCAATATCTGATATGCAGGAGGTCTGATGTGTGACCCCCGTGGAAGGATCCAACCCTCAAATGGGTGGTGGCACACAGGTTGAGAACCAGTGTTCTAGAGAAAAGACTGTTCATCGAAGGTTTACAGGTACTTAGGGTGTGATGAGATACGTGACCTCCTGGAGAGACATGAAAACATCTCCTCACCACAGACAGGGCACTAATGGTATATACTGAAGGAACAGCTCTGGATGGTGAGATGGTTCCATGAGTAAGGTGCTTGCCATGTTCAATTATCCAAGCCTAATGACCTGAGTTTACTCCTCTGATTCCACAGCAGAAAGAGAACTGACTCCCATAAGTTTTCCTCTGATTTCCACATATGTACCATGGCATGCATATACTTACTCTTACATATGTCATACATGTGCACATATACACAATAATAATAATAAGTAAACAAAAAATTAAAAAACAGTTCCACCTATGTCTAGCTTATTAAAGCAGTAAGTTTATTGTGATTTCTTTGGAGAGAATTCTCTGTATTACAGCTCTGGATGTCCTAGAACTCACTTTTGTAGACCAAGCTGGCCTCAAACTCACTGAGCTCCACCTACCTCTGCCTCCCAAGTGTTAAGCACACCACATACCCTGCTATTGTGGTTTCTGAAGGAATAAGGTTGAGGGTTACTTACAGGAATGTAGATGACTCAAGGGCAGGTACATCACCAGAAGACCATCCAGCATGGGCAATAACTCACAAAAGCTACACCCTTGTAGCTCCCTACACATCTTGCTGACAGCCCAGCTATCCATGCTCTCTTCTCTCCAGCAACTGTACCTATGCAACCTCAGAGAGGGACCTTGAGACTCCTGTAGTTTCATTAGCTACTTGAGCCCTGTAAGCTTCATTTACTTCCTGGCTTTTTTATGTTTCCTTTGCTTCCTGAGAGGTATTAGCTTACCTCCTCTTTCCAAGAGGGAATGTATCTATTCAGAGAAAACAGGTTCACAACAGGAGAGAATGACTACACAAACAGCCTGGATTCTTACCAATGTTCTACCACAGATAACCTTTGTAACCTTGAATAGGACAAGATCAGACAATTTTGCCGCTCTGTGTAGTTTCAGCCACCATCTGATCCAACTTTATAGGCAAAGATTATGCTTAAAGAGGTGCTATAACTTGCTTCAAGACATGTGATTGGTTAATGGCACAGCTGGCTGTTATGCACAGGATTTTCCTACAGATGTTTTTTTCATTGTTTCATGCCCAGAGCCTCCACTTCCACTGCACAAGAGCACTGTGAGGTTTATAGAAAAGATCAGATATTTGTAAATAAAAAGTATCATTCAAACAAGAGCTTATTAGCATCCTTGGCAATCCCATTGGAAATGGATGCTCTGTTGTGTCCCTGTGGAAGGTCGTAGCTCACAGGAAGACTATGTTCATTTGTCCACCTCCCTAGGGACCTACAAACTTTTAATGGAAGCATTGAACAGGAGCCAAGGCTGCTGTTGCTAATAAGGCTCACTGGAACCACTTTAAAGTTGTTCTCCTAAACGACTGGCAGTGACTACCAGATCTGACAACACAAGTGTAAAAGGATGTGGGGGTAAGATCATGGACTTTCTTTCTCTACTTCACAGATTGGTGATAATGTCATTTATGGATCTAGCATAGCTATTACATGGCCTTATCATGGGAATACACACACACACACACACACACACACACACACACACACACACTATGTGCATTTCCTTGGAGGCCAGAAGAGGGCATTGAATCCCTTGGGGCTGGAGTTGCAGGCAGTTGTGAGCTGCAGATGGGTGCTGGGAACTGAACTCTGGTTCTCTGCAAGAACAGCGCCCAGCTCTTAACCACTGAGCCATCTCTCCAGCCCCTTAATGGTTTTAAAATGGTTCCAAAGTCCAAGTTAAGTGTCCTCTGAGACTCCAGGCAAACTCTTAGCTGTAAGCGCCCGTAAAATCAAAACAAGGTAACATTCTTCCAAAACACAATAGCACTGGTTCTCACTTGAAAATACAAAGGAAAGATCTCACCAAAATGTCTCATGACAAAATGTGAGCCCCAAGGGCTTCCTTGGGTAGTCTACTGTGGTTGCAGCCTACAACCAACAGCGCCTCTCCCAGCCTGGCTTTTCCCACTGTCTGAAGCATCCCTGGCAGACACGCTCCTAACTCCCTGAGGATCTCCATCATGTGCTTGGCTCCACCTCATTCATTGCCTTCTCGGAGGCTGTTTGTCATTAATTGTTAACCATCAACCGCCCATGTCTGCTTGGGGTGGGGTGTGAGGGTGTGGCCTCATGGATGCCTCCCCATCCACGTCAAGTGCCTGATGAATGCAGATAACCTTGGCTTCTGTGACTTCATGTGTGCTCATGTGTGTGGTAGCCGTGCTGTTCCACAGACAGTGTTCACAATACTCCTTCTCATCCTCTGGATCATACTTTTTTTTTCCATCCCCTCTTTGGTGATGCTGCCTGGGCTTTGGAGGGTGTGATGTAGAGGTTCCCTTTTGAGTTGAGCATTCGACAGGCACACTCAGCACACTGACCAGCGGAGTCTCGGCGTTAACTGCTGCCTACTGCAAAAGGGAATCTCTCTGAGGAGGTCTGAGAACAGCCCTAGACTGTGGGTATAAAGTGTTTTAAAGACAGTTTTAAAAGCAAAAATACAAAACAGAAAAAAAGAAAAAGAAAAAAAAAAAACAGACATGGTGTCTTATACCTTTAATCCTAGAGGCAGAGGTCAAATATCTGTGAGTTCCAAGTCAGCCTGATTTACTTTGCAAATAATATTAATTAATTAATTAATTAATTGATTAATTAAAATAAATCTGATTTAAAGGGAAATTCTTGGTTATAAAACCAGGCATGAGGGCTAGAGAGATGACTAAGAGATTAAAAGCACTGGCTGCTCTTCCAGGGGTCAATTCCCAGCAACCACATGGTGGCTCACAACCATCTGTAATGGAATCCGATGCCCTCTTCTGGTGTGTCTGAAAACAGCTACATTGTACTCATATTCATAAAATAATTTTTTTTAAAAAATTGTAAAAAACAAAAAACAGGCATGGTGGTGCACAGCTTTAATCCTAGCACACAGGGGTGGGGATGAGGGACAGACAGATCTCTGAGTTTCAGTTTGGATCCCAAGCATCCAGGTAACTACCAAGTAGACATGGTACTCTACCTGTAGTGCCAATGAAGTCAGGGGATCTCCAGGGCAAGCTGCTCACTAATCTAGCTGTATCCGTGAGTCTGGCTGAGAGATCCTGCCACAATAAAGAGGAGAGCAATCAAGAATAACTCCTGCCATGAGTGGTGGTGCACACCTTTAATCCCAGCACTTGGGATGCAGAGGCAGGTGGATTTCTGAGTTCGAGGCCAGCCTGGTCTACAGAGTGAGTTCCAGGACAGCCAGGAAACCTGGCTGAAAAACAGAGAAACCCTGTCTTGAAAAAACAAAAACAAACAAAAAAAAGTACCATATATCTCAGCTATGCCATTCTTGGGCAAATACATACAGAGCTCTATCCTACAACAGTGATGCCCACACATCTGTGTTCACTACTGGCCTAGTCACAGTAACTAAGAAATGGAAGCAGCCTAAATGTCCACCAGCTAATGGATGTACAATGAAAACATGGTACATATAATCACTTGGATTTTCTTCATCACTAAAGAAAAAAAGAAATTATAAATTTGCCAGGAAAATGGATAGAACTGAGTGAGGTAACCCAGACTCAGAAAGACAAATGCTGTATATTCTCTCTCATATGTGGATCCTAGTTTTGAATTTCTAAGTTTCTGTGTTTAAGTTGGGATGAGTGCCTAAAGAGGCCAGGAAACATGTGACCACTTGGATAATTGAAAAGGCATTATTCTGTGTGGATGAAGCAAGTTTGAAAGGGCAAAGGATGTAGCCCAGTAATAGAACAT
Source organism: Mus minutoides (assembly GCA_902729485.2). Taxonomy (NCBI): domain Eukaryota; kingdom Metazoa; phylum Chordata; class Mammalia; order Rodentia; family Muridae; genus Mus; species Mus minutoides. The sequence continues at coordinate 479,071 of LR750415.1, forward strand.
TTTCACTACTGTGTCTAGTCCCCAGTATTTCACACACACACACACACATAAAGAGAGACAGAGACAGACACAGAGACAGAAACACAGAGACACTCACATAAACACACATACACAGGGAAAGACAGAGAGAGGCAGATACACAGCAAGACACATACATATACATATATACACAGAGAGAGATACAGACACAGATAGAGTTATACACATACACATATGGAGAGAGAGAGAGAGAGAGAGAGAGAGAAATACACACAGAGACACACATACGTCTCAGAATAAACCATATAATCGTTAATGTTTCGTTTGTTTGTTTGTTTGTTTGTTTGTTTGTTTTTCGAGACAGGGTTTCTCTGTATAGCCCTGGCTGTCCTGGAACTCACTTTGTAGACCAGGCTGGCCTCGAACTCAGAAATCTGCCTGCCTCTGCCTCCCAATAATGTTTCATATGCATGACTAACATATTCAAAGACAACCCTGCAGTGATAAAGAACCAACTGGAAATTGCCAATCAGCAAGATTGCAGGGGAGTAAAGTGAGAGGTTTTTTTGAGGGCTGAAAGTTTTTATGGAGGCTGGAAAGTTCAACAGCTAAGAGCACACATACTGCTATTACAGAGGACCTGGGTTCAGTTCCCAGCTACCACACTAGGCAGCTCACGGCTGCCGCACCTGTTCTTCAACGTCAGGACACCTGACACTCTGTGGCCACTGAGAACACCTGCATGCATGTGGTGCTCAGAAACTTACACAGGCACACACACATAAACAGGCACATAAGTAAAAATAAGTATGTTCTTAAGCATCTTGTGCTGTTGTCTAGTTAGGGTTTTATTGCTATGAACAGACACCGTGAACACGGCATTTCTTCTAAAGGACAAGATTTAATTGGGACTGGCTTACAGTTTCAGGCGTTTAGTCTATTATCACCACGGCAGGAGACATGGTGGCACGCAGGCAGACATGGTGCTGGAGAAGGAGCTGAGAGTTCTACATCTTCATCTACAGGTGGCAGAAGGAGACTTGATTTGAGCTTCTGAGTTTCAAGTCTGCCTCCACAATGACACGCTCTCTCCTGCAAGGCCTCCCTTCCTAATTGTGCCTGTCCCTAAGGGCCAAGCATTCAAATACATGAGTCTATGGGGGCCAAATCTATTCAAACCACTATAGCATTTCTCCAAATGTTACTGAAAGATGAAATCATGCTGTCATAAAGAGTGGGAAGATGAGATGGAGAGAAGACAGCAGTCATTGCCCTAACTTACTCTATTGTCTCCCCACCCAGCTTTGTTCTGCTCTTCTTGCCTGTTTTCTCCCTGGCCCTTCTCTTCTGCAGCCACATTGCATTCCAGGAGCAGCAGGACCTGGATAAATATCTTTCCAACAGTCAACAATGGGCTTCACAGGACAGATCACTCCCCAGTAAGGACAATACCTCACATGGTGAGACCCTTGAAACATGAGAGATCATACCAAGGGCCCATATTGCTTCCTTCAAGTCATCACAGACGGGGTTCCCAGAAGCCTCTGCAGAACTGAGCAGGAATAATGACCAGTCAGACCAGCTGCCTGAGCAGATCCCCAGCTCTGCCAACTGTGCACACCACAGCTCTGCCTTTGTTTCCATTTTCTGTAAACTTCAAAGTTCATGCCAATCCTTTGAAAAAAACTGGCGTGTGAAAAAGAAGAACATACAAAGTAGCAAAGATCAGCTATGAGTGGCACCCAAACGTGGGACATGACAAAGAAAAAAAATGGAAAATTTGATTTCAAATGCCCTAGAGAAAACAGCAAGGAACTAAAGAATAGATAGTTTTTGGTTTTGTTTTTTTCAAGACACAAGCAAAAAACAAATATATATATATATATATATATATATATATATATATATATATATATATATGTGTGTGTGTGTGTGTGTGTGTGTGTGTGTGTGTGTGTGTGTGTATTGTGGCTGCTACCACTGAGATCCTCTGCTTTACTTCCAGGGGGTATTTTCTGGGTTTTGGGGGTTTTTTCTCCCTTTTTCTTCTTCATATGTTATGTTTCAAAAAAGATTGGAAGAATGGTTGAGCAGTTGGCAAATTGCAGGTGGAAATGGAGGAATCTAAGTAATAAAAAATGACTGAAATAGGAAAACAAAGGGAGTCACTCTGCTCTCTCTTTTCTGAAAAGGTCGCAGCATTGGTGGTGCAACTGGAGAGGTTGCAGGTGGAGACGGAAGCTCCGGGAGGGATGGAGCACCAGGAAAGAGAGAACAAGAATCAGAAGAGCATGGTGTCAGGTCAGAGAAAAGCTGAAAAAGCAAGAGGAAAATCTGATGAAACCACTCATTTCAAAAGAAAGGTTTAATCTTGAACTAACTGCTCAGCCAGAGTAGGAGAGGGGCAGCCTGGGGTTATGAGATCACCTTTATCTTCCCCAGTAGTTGTACAGCATATGCCTGCTAATGGTATGGAGCAAGGTTATGACAAGCTAGGATGGGGTTCTACAGATAGATAGAATGATAGATCTAAGGCAGTTTAAAGAGGCCATTATTTCATATGGTATGCACTCACCTTATGTGAAACAAATTCTAAATAACTGGGCTACTCAAAATACAATTATTTTCAAAGACTGGAAGGGGTTGGTTACATTGTATTAGAAGCGAGTCAGTCATTGCAGTGGTTAACATGGTAGAGGGAAGAAGCCATGAATATGGAATAGAGCATATAACAATGGAATAGAGCATATAACAATGGAATAGAGCATATAATGATGGAATAGGGCATATAACAATGGAATAGAGCATATAACAATGGAATAGAGCATATAATAATGGAATAGAGCATATAATGATGGAATAGGGCATATAACAATGGAATAGAGCAAGGGGGATAAATATGGTTAAAGATCAGTTGCTAGGTGATACACTGATATACAAGAACAGATTGGATTTGATGACATTACTATAGAACAATGTCACTTAGTGGCTTTAAGAGCTTGGGACAACATTAAGGAGGTTGGGAGACAGGGGAGGGCCATATCCTTTACAAAGATTATACAAGGCTCCAGAGAAGCCTTCACTGTTTTGTTGTTGTTGTTGTTGTTGTTGTTGTTTTTACAAAGATTAGTCTCACCTGTGAACAAAGTCATATCAGACCCTGACACAAGGGACCAGTGTTGACAGAAACCTTGGCATTTGAAAAGTCAAATACTGGGCAGGGCAGCCACAGTTGAGCATATCGACCCCTGCCCATAAGAGGAGCATACAGGATTCTATGTATGTGAGATCTCATTACAGATGGTGTGAGCCACCATGTGGTTGCTGGGAATTGAACTCAGAGCTTCTTGAAGAACAGCCAGTGTTCTTAACCTCTGAGCCATCTCTCCAGGGATTTGGGGATTTTAAGCGATTGCAAGAGGACCTACCTATGGAGGTCAGTGGTGCACTGTCTAAAAAAAACATTGTGCGCTGTAATGCAGTTTGGGCCAGAAGGGACACCCTAGGGATGGTACTTTTAAACTAGTAATAGAATTTCCTGAAGAATATCCAAATAGGGCACCAACCGTTAGGTTTTTATCCAGAATGTTTCATCCAAATGTGTATACTGATGATAGCATATGTTTAGATATTCTTGCAGAATGGATGGAGTCCCACATATGACTTCTCTTCCATCTTAATTTCAATTCAGGCTCTGTTGGATGAACTGAATCCAAACAGTCCGGTCAATAGCCAAGCAAGATAGCTTCATCGGGAGTACGAGAAGAGGGTTTCAGCCATTGTTGACCAAAGCTGGAATGATTCATAATAGACACCTGGTCTCTTCATCTATTCATCCATTGTTGTGTATAATTTACCTCCCAGTAGAAAGGCTAGCAAGTTTTGGGATAGAGAGATGGCTCAGTGGTTAAGAGCACTGACTGTACTTCCTGAGGTTCTGAGTTCAATTCCCAGCAACCACATGGTGACTCACAACCATCTGTAATGGGACCCAATGCTCTCTTCTGGTGTGTCTGCAGATAGCTACAGTGTACTCATACATAATACAAATAAAATCTTAAAAGAATAAAGGAAGGCTAGCAAGTTTTAAGTGCCACTGGTTTTAAGGATTCTGAAGAAGAAAAAAGAAAGTCCTTCAGTTTAGAACCTACAAAAGTTTGAGTATCTTGATTAATGTACTTCTTATTACATGGTGTGAACTAAGTTATGGCTGCATAAATTTGTAATATATCCTGTTTGTATTTTTTCCAAGTGTATAATGTTGGTGTGGAGTTTTCATGACAGAACACATACATTTTGTAAGTCTGTACTTTTTCAAATATTGAATGCCTTATTTTTGAATTCCTTAGATTTTTAATTTGGAGAAAAGCACTTAAAGATTTTATATATGAATATTACATGTAAAGCTGTTAAAATACATAACTTTAAAGGGGTTTGCAACCCCAAAGGAAGAACAACAATACCAACCAACCAGACCCCCCAAAGCTCCCAGGGACTAAGCCACCAACAAAGGAGTGCACATGGTTCCAGCTGCATATGCAGCAGAGGATGGTCTTGTCAGGCATCAGTAGGAGGAGAGGTCCTTGGTCCTATGAAGACTTGATAGATGCCCAGTGTAGAGGAATTGAGGTTGGGGAGGCAGGAGTGGGTGGGTTGGTGGAAGAACACCCTCATAGAAGCAGGGAAAGGAAGGATGGGATAGGGGGCTTCTGGGATGGGGGAAACCGGATAAGGGGATAACATTTGAGATTTCAATAAATTACAATACATACATACATACATACATACATACATAACTTTAGTGCAAGAGACTTTGTTACCTATTTCCCTACCTGTGCAGGAGGGACCACCAAATCTCTCTCTGCTCTCTTACAAGTGAGTCTCATCTTCAACTGTAGAAGGTCAAACTTCTATTTTATTAAGTCTGCAAATGTGATTCTAAAACAAATTCTGACCTCCAGCTTTATTTTGAATGTATCTATGTTAGCTCAGTTGAGTAATTATAGACTTTATGGTCTGGATCTATCCAGCTCTGTATTTGGGCCACTTGTTAATGTGCGTTTTTCATGTAAATTGTACCTTTTGTGACTTCACAGTTGGCACCTCCACCACAAGCAGATCTGACTTGCTCAGCTGTGTGGCAGTACCTTCACAGGCTTTTGATTAAGGAGTAAAACCATCACAATTTACCAAATGCTGTGCTGTAGTATGTGCAATGGCCGGTTGCACTGGTTTGAGCAAGGCAGAGATTTGAAGGGAATCTTAGGGTAACTTGAATTTTTTTTTTTGGGGGGGGTTGCAAGACAGGGTTTCTCTGTGTAGCCCTGACTGTCCTGGAACTCACTCTGTATGTAGACCAGGCTGGCCTCAAACTCAGAAATCCACCTGCCTCTGCCTCCCGAGTGCTGGGATTAAAGGCGTGCGCCACCACGCCCGGTGGTAACTTGAATATTTGCAAACTACCTTTGAATGCAGCTGTGCGCTACCTGTTTATTCTGGAACTGTTGAGCACCAGGGCCTGCGGAGTTGCTTCTCACCTCCTCTGTTGTATACAAGTTGTACTGCATCTGAGTTTACTGGATAAACTTAAAACACAGCATTGTAGAAAGCTAATACGAAGGCTATCCTATGTCTTCAAATAGTATAGAAAATGGAAAAATATACAAGTAAATTCTGTTGAAAAAAAAAAGATTCAAATACCAAATGTATAAAGTTATTAGACCTTAAAAGCTGTGAGCAGCGCCTATGGACAAGTGGATAAGGAATACAGCTGATATCGGCTCTGATGTGCACCATGCTAATATAAAAAATCAAGTTGTAGCTAGAGATCTCTGATATCAAAATGCCTGGTGCTTCAGTTGTGGGAAGTATGGTCATTTGCAAAAAGACTGTGACCAAGCTGCTAAAAGGACTCAGATCTCACAATGTCCAGTGCTTTAATTGTGGGAAATACGGTCATTTGCAACAAAATTGTGGACAAAGCAGCTCTAAGGGCAGTGGTTGTTCTAAATATAAACCAAAAAGAAGGTGTAGGCTTCCGGGGGTGAACAGGCAACATGGCAAGGGTTGCCACTGGACCAATGAGTTAGGTCTAAAAGGGACATCCAGGACACTCTCACCCTTGGGAAATGACCTTCCGGGGAACTGGCTCCGGCTCTGAAGCAAAACATTATTAGCCATTTCACTTAAGAGCAACTGAGAGACACTTGGTTATAGAAAAACCTGTGGAGTTAAACTCAGCCTCTATACTATAAGGATATGTTAACATCAGAATGGAAACCAGCCAAAGTTTCTTACTGTGTACTCAAATTTGTTTATATCTCCACAGGCAATGAAAAGTTGTGGATACGATCGAAACTGATAAAGAATAGAACTGAACAGGAGACGTCTCCTGAAAACCTTGGCCACTGGCCAGAAAAGCCCTTATTCATTGAATAACATCTGTTTCTAATTTCCCAATACATACAGCATAATTAATGGCTTAAAACAGAAGAGGGGAGATGTCATGACGATTCAGAAATTTTGGTTTCTTTAAACACAGAGAAATATTACAAGAATGTGTTTTCATTTTACTCCCAGGTGTGTGGAAATGGGGCAGCTTCATACTGTCTGCATGAGGATTTGCCGCGTGCTCTGACAGAAGCGTGGTTTTGCTAGCTGCAGATAGTTTCTATGATTGTGTGATGTTTGCGATTCTGGGAACTTTTCAGAGGGTGTGTAAGTGCTAGGGCTCTGACAGGCAAGGTTGATGGTTGATGGTCATTCAGGGTGAGTGGATGCAGTTTGCTAGTAGTTGTGCTCAAAGAAGAAACAAGAGGAAAGAAATTGGATTCAGAGAGCTCTATCTCTCTCCCCTTCTATCCTTCTTTCTTTCCTATCTAGTGATGGGGGTGAAACTGGGGGGATAACAGGTGGGAAAAAGAAGAACCCACAAAGTAGCAAAGACCAGCCACAGATATCCCTCTGCCTCCCAAGTGCTAGGATTAAAGATATATTATTCCACATCTGACTAGAACTGAGAGTTTTACCCTAAACCCTGGGAACAGTAAGAGAAAAACATGAGATCCAGACATGAAAGTCTACATAAGGGAAAATAGATACATGTTCAGCCAGGGTGGTGAGAGCAATCCCCACCACCACCACCACGCATGCATGTGACGGGAGAGTATTACTGTGGCTGGCTCCAAAGCAGTCATAAAGCCTGCTAAAGTCAATCTGGTCTTCGTTACCAGACTCTGTTAGGGGTACAAACCTGGAAACACCAGCAGTCATCTATGACACCCTCACAAACCTAGCAACTGCCTCGGTTTGTACTTATTCTAAATTCCATTTTTAAGGAGAAAGCTAGAAGTGGGGCACCCATGCTAGAAAAACAATATCTGGAAGAATTCAATAAATAAGGCATATTTTAAAAGCAGTAAATCTACTTTGCAAAATAAAAGTTGCCGGGCTTGGTGGCACACGCCTTTAATCCCAGCACTTGGGAGGCAGAGGCCAGTGGATTTCTGAGTTCGAGGCCAGCCTGGTCTACAAAAGTGAGTTCCAGGACAGCCAGGGCTATACAGAGAAACCCTGTCCTGAAAAACCAAAACAAAACAAAATAAAACAAAATAAATAAAATAAAATAAAAGTTAATGAAAAAGGAAACATGAGCTTGCCTGTAAATACCCACGTGAGGAACAGTGCAGGGTTGTGGGGAGTGCGCTGCGGCACACCTCCCTCAACCAGCAAGAAAGTCATGCCACCGGGATCTTCTCAGTCAGCTTTATTCTGGAGCACGTTGATAGTAGATTCCCAGAACCCTGGACAGCAGCAGAGCTGCGGCTTTTATACTCTCTCAGGGAAGGGGGGCGTGTCGTAGTGGATGCAGATTGGTGCACCAAGATACACCTCATTAGCATGTGGCCCATTCATTGGTGCCACAAGCCACACTCATTAGCATATTGCCCATTCATTGGAGCCACAAGCCACACCTCATTAGCATATTGCCCCTACCCACTGCATATGGCAAGCTGTTTGGCTTTTCTGAACCACCTGTGCATGAAGAATATGCCAGCCAGGCATAGTGGTACACGCCTTTAATTCCAGCACTTGGGAGGCAGAGGCAGGTGGATTTCTGAGTTCGAGGCAAGCCTGGTCTACAAAAGTGAGTTCCAGGACAGCCAGGGCTATACAGAGAAACCCTGTCTCAAAAAACCAAAAAAAAAAAAAAAAAAAAAAAAATTAAACTCATAGAAACCATATCTAGTGGCTACCAGAGGTGTGAGGGGTGTTTGGATGAGGAAAGGGGAGAGACTGACCAATAGGTTCAGGTAGGAGGATGTTCTGTCACTCCGCTGCACACTGTATTGATGACAGACCATGCGGTCTTCCCACTGGCGACTGCTCACCCAGGCAGAGTAGGCGCTGGAAGCCAAAGAAAGGAGTTGCACAGTCCAGCTTGGTGAACAGTGGGTGTACTGGGGTTACCTCCAGGAACATGGGTGACTCATGAGTCTCTTGTGGGGGCTCACAAAGGCTCATGGGTCCTGCAGGCCTCCCTCTCCATGACAGAAGCATAATAGGTCGCATCTCATGCAGGTCCTTCGAGAACAGACACAGGAGCTCTGGTTCACCATTGTAACAGTCATGTCCAAGCCAGGTTTGATGACAATAGGTGATCAAGACATATATTTCAAAAAATCTAAAGGGGAGACTTAGGTGCTTTTACAACAGACAAGTAGTGTTTGAGATGATCTACGTGCTGATTGGTCTGGTTCCACAGTGTACATACTTCCAAAGCTTCCTATTGCATTTCATGATATATAATCATCACTTCTCAATTAAAAATAGAACTGCAAGGTGAGTGTGGTAGGACATGCCCAGAATTTCAACACTTGTCTGTGTTAATAATTCAAGGCTAGGGCCACCAAGTTGGAATAGGAGCTCCACAGGAAGACCAACAGAATACACTAACCTGAACCCTTGGGGCTCTCAGAGTCTGAACCACCAACCAGAGAGCATACACAGGCTGGACCTAGGCATCCCGACACATACGTACCTGCAGCTTGGCCTTCATGTGGGTCCCAAACAAACAGAACAGGGACTATCCCAAAAGCTGTTGCCTGGTACATGAGATATGTTCTTCTAGCTGGGCTGCCTTGTCTGGCATCAACGGGAGAGGAAGCACCTAGCCTCTCAGAGACTTGAAGTGCTGGGATAGGGTTGGGGTGGCCCACCTGCTCAGAGAAGAGGAGGTGGGGATGAGAGAAGGATTGTGGGAGGGGAAATGAGGGGAGGATTGTGGAGGTGGGGGGAAGGATTGTGGGAAGGGGTGACCGGGAATGGGGCAGCAAGGGGGATGTAAAGTGAATAAGTAAAAAAAATAAAATAAAATAAAATAAATTAAGTTAAATTTTTTTTAAAAATTAAGGCTATAGCCTCAGCTACACAGCAAGTTTGAGGCCAGCCTGGGCTACATGAGATCCTGTTTCAAAAAGCAAACAAATAAAGAAATAAATAGGGGGCTGGTGAGATGGTTCAGCAGTTAAGAGCACTGACTACTTGCCGGGCGTGGTGGCACACGCCTTTAATCCCAGCACTCGGGAGGCAGAGGCAGGCGGATTTCTGAGTTGAGGCCAGCCTGGTCTACAGAGTGAGTTCCAGGACAGCAGGGGCTATACAGAGAAACCCTGTTTCGAAAAACAAAACAAAACAAAACAAAACAAAACAAAACAAAAAAAGAGCACTGACTACTTTTCTGAAGGTCCTGAGTTCAAATCCCAGCAACCACATGGTGGCTCACAACCACCCATGAGATCTGACCCCCTCTTCTATTGTGTCTGAAGACTGCTACAGTGTACTTATTTATAATAACAAATACATCTTTGGGCTGGGCGAGCAAGGACTGAGTGAGGGGGGTGACTGGAGAGGTTCTAAAATTCCCAACAACTACAAGAAGGCTCACAACCATCTGTACAGCTACAGTGTACTCACATACATAAAATAAATAAATAAATCTTTAAAAAAATAAATAGGATAAATAAAACTGTTTTTAAAACTTCAGTTGAAGTGACAGAAAGGTCAGTGAATGCAAGAAGGCCATTTCAGGTGTGACCATGGGCATGGTTACAGAAGGCCATCTCAGATGTGACCATGGGTGTGGTTACAGAAGGCCATCTCAGGTGTGACCGTGGGCGTGGTTTTAGAAGGCCGTCTCAGGTGTGACCGTGGGCATGGTTACAGAAGGCCATCTCAGGTGTGACCGTGGGCGTGGTTACATGGCTGAAGACATGAAGTCAGAAAGTTGTACACTGAATTGGTAACTTTTGTTGTAGATGAGTTTCCTTCACTACAGTTATTTGTTTTAAATAAAGACTACTCTTTGGTTTCTCTTCAGATCATGTAAATCTTTCACCTTTTGAAAGTAAAAGCGGGGCCAGAGATTAAAACGTGAGTTTGGAGATCAATGCCTCCAGCTCCACCAGGGCTTTAGGGTTCTCATTGCTTTTATGTAAGTAAGCACATGGAGATCTCTTGGTACCCCATTTCTCCAGAGGAGGGAAAGGCAGCCAAGGGGAGTCATCTCACTCAGCTCTGCTTCAGCGTGAGGAGTGTGTGTATGGTGTGCGGTGTGTGCCTGGCTCAGTGTATGGTGTGTATGTGGTGTATAGTACTGTGTGTCTCTGGGGGGGGGTATATGTGTATGTGGTGTAGTACGTGTGTGTCTCTATGTGTTTGTAGGGTGTGTAGTCTGTTGCATATCTGGTGTATAGTATGTATGTGTCTCTTTCGAGTGTGTTGGGTGGTGTGTGTTTAGTGCAGTATCTGTGTGCCTCTGTGTGTGGGTTGTGGGGGTATGGTGGGTGTAGTGTGTAGAATTTGTGTGTATGTGGGGTATATGGTGTGTGGTGTGTGTGTGTGGTGTAGAGTGTGTGTTGTGTAATGTAGTATGTGTGTATCTCCATGTGGTGTGTGTGTGTGTGTGTGTGTGTGTGTGTGTGTGTGTAGTATGGGCATGTCTCTGTGTGTGTAGTGTGTAATATATGTATGTTTCTGTGTATGATGCATGTATATGTGTATGTCTCTATATGTGGTATGTCTATGTGTGGTGTATATGTATCTGAGTCTGTGTGTAGTGTGTGCATATGTGTATCTATGTGGTTTGTGTGTGTATAAGGTGTGTGCATGTGCGTGTCTGTGTGGTTTGTGTAATGTTTATGTGCATGTATGTGTCTGTATGGTGTGCATTGTATTGTGTGATGTGTGTGTGTGTTATACATAGTATCTGTGTGTGGTTTATGCATATGTGTGTGCTTGCACATGCATGTGCATCTATTTAGGTAGATAAGCAGGGGAGGCCAGAGCAGGGGTGTGTTCTTCAAAAAGTGTCAACACTTTTTTGAGACAGGGTCTTTCATTGGCCAGCAAGCCCCCAGGAACCAGTTATAATTGCCTCGGAGATGAGATTACAAACATATACCACCATACCCAGCTTTTTTTTAATGTGGATTCTGAGGGATTGAACCTAGGTTCTTGTGCTTGCAAGGCAAACACTCCAGCTTCTTGGATTTCTTTTTCTTCTGTTAGATTTGAATAAAATTAAGTTTCACTTGCATGTTTAGTAAAATGTGGAACAAGATCAATTTGTATGTAGTCTTTTATTCTAATCCTGCCTGATAATAAAACTTACTCCTCCAGCCGGGCGTGGTGGCACATGCCTTTAATCCCAGCACTAGGGAGGCAGAAGCAGGTTGATTTCTGAGTTCGAGGCTAGCCTGCTCTACAGAGTGAGTTCCAGGACAGCCAGGACTATACAGAGAAACCCCGTCTTGAAAAACAAACAAAAAAAACAACAACTTACTCCTCCTGCACACACTTCACTTTGCACACAAACAAAGAAATATACTTGAAATCATGTTGTCCAGACTCATTGTTTGTCTGATCTAAAATGTGACTTTTCCTCTAACACGTGAGCTGTCTAGTAACCATGCTGGCTGTGGGGCCAGTGGCAGTCACAAAGTGGTTGTCACTGCTGACACCTACTGGCAAAACAGTGACAGTGCCAGCATCAATACTGGGCACCTTGAAAGTCCAAAGCCAAATGTTGAAGTCTTTTAAAAGGTCCTGCATCATTGGTAGTCTTCATGCACAAATGAGCCTACTTTATTCACACAGACACACAGAGAGAGATGGCAAAAAGTGATTGAGAGCAGGTATGATGGCGCCTGTCTGTAATTCCATCACTTAGGAGACTAGGACAGGAAAATCCCAGTGAGTGTGAGGCTAGCCTGGGCTACAAAGTGAGTTCAAGTCAACCAGAGCTACAGAATTATACGTTGTTTCAAAAGGAAGTGAATCCAAAAAATTAAACTCAAAACGTGAAGATGTTTCAGAACAGTAGCAACCAACTTCATTTTTATGCCTCCATATACGTAATGTGTTAGAAAAATGTAGAGAAGTCAGAGGTTGCAGTTGCTAACCCCAATTGCCAACTTGAAGAGATCCAGAGCCACTTTGGAGACGGGCTTCTGGGTAAGCCTGTGGGGTTATTTTAGGTTAACTGACATGTGAAGACACGGCTGTTACATGTGGCACCATGCCCGGGGTTGGGATCCCGGAATGGACAAAGAGAGAAAAACTCAGCCCAAGCACTCCACTCTGTGTTTCCTGACTATAGATGTAACATGACCAGCTCCCCCACGCTCCTGCTGCCGTGACCTCTCCACCAGGATGGACTGGAACCATGAACTGAGTGAGACAAGATAAACCATCTTCACTTAAGCTGTTGTTGTCGGGGTGTTTTATCACAGCAACAGGAAGACGCTAAGACGCTGACTTGGGACTCTGGGACTTGACAGTGTGCCTCAGGGGCAGTGCTTAACATGTAAGATGTCCTGCGTTCCTGCTCAGTGCAGAAGGATGGATGGATGGATCGATGGATCGATCGATCAATCGATCGATCGATTTGGGTTACAAACCAAACCTAGAACTGATCGAATTTTGTACTTACAAGAAACAGTTTGGATAGTTTATTGCTCACTTCCTTAAAATTCTCAATATGGTTAATTTCTGTAATGAGTACAAAAGAGCCGGGCGTGGTGGCGCACGCCTTTAATCCCAGCACTCAGGAGGCAGAGGCATGGTGGATTTCTGAGTTCGAGGCCAGCCTGGTCTACAAAGTGAGTTCCAGGACAGCCAGGGCTATACAGAGAAACCCTGTCTCGAAAAACCAAAAAAAAAAAAAAGAGTACAAAAGCATTATATTTAATGTTGTGTGTATGTATATTATATATAATAGACTATTGTAATATATCTGGAAGATATAATTTTTATATGCCAATATACATATTGTATTATGTACATGCAACCTTTTCTTTCCTTTTTTTTTTTCCTTGTTCCAGTCAACCCTGCTCGCTCTGGTCTGCCCCACTTGCTCTGGCCGGCCCCACTCGCTCCGGCCGGCCAGCCCCGCTCACTCCATCCCTGCTCTCTCAGGTCCAAGGATTCATTTATTATTATTCAAAAGTACACTATATCTGACTTCAGACGCACCAGAGGAGGGCATCAGATCTCATTACGGGTGGTTGTAAGCCACCATGTGGTTGCTGGGATTTGAACTCATCACCTTAGGAAGAGCAGTTGGGTGCTCTTATCCGCTGAGCCATCTTACCAGCCCAACCTTTTCTATCTAGTATGGGCTCTTTGCTGTTATAACTGATGCTTACATAGACCATTTTGACATTTCTCTCTCAGTCGTATCCATACTCACTCACATTAGCTTAGCTTGCTGTAGGGATAATCTCTTGTGTACTGTGTGGAAACATCACCTGTCAATAAAAAGATGGTGGCCAATGAGTTGACGCAGGATTAGAAGATGGGATATCTGGGAGAGAGAAAGGAATTCTGGGAGATAGGCACAGAAAGATTTGCCAACCAGACTCTGAGGAAATCGGATGTGTGAAACTAGCAGAGGTAACTAACCAGCCATGTGGTAGACATAGAATAGAAAATATGAGTTATATAAGTTATGAGCTACTTGGGGAACAAGGCCAAGCTTGTGGCTAAGGTATTTATTCATATATAAATTAGCCTCTGAGTCATTATTTGGGAACTGGAACACGATGGAAAAGCCCACAGTTATAGCTTGCCCCACGTATTTCTCCAGTTCTCAGACTTTCAGTATTTAGGGCCCAGCCTAGATTTTGGCGGTTCATTTCACAATGGAAATGGAGTTCTCTGGTACTATCTCGGGGATTTGCCTTTCTAACGTCTTCTATTTATTCTCTCTATCTCATCCCACCCATCCATCCATCTCTCCTGTTTTTCTGGCTCTCTTCTTCCTTACCCACGTCAGGATCTCTGAATGATGGCAGATATGAGCCCCTGCTCCTGCAGTTGAAAGTAAAGTTCTTTCCTAAAGAGCGAGAGCAGTTCAGGACCACGGACAGTGACTCAGCTTTTCTGGCTATGGCTGTCAGTGAACATCTTGCAAGCTAAACTCCGGGTCTTTCTCCAAGTGTGGATGTTTGAATGAAAGCAGACCCCACCGGCTCGTATGTTTGAATACCTGGTCTCCAGTTAGTGAAACTGTTTGGAAAGGATTGGGTAGTGTAGCCTTGCTTGTTGGAGGAGGTGTGTTGCTGGTTCCAGAAGCCCACACCAGGCCAGTGTCTCTCTCTCTCTCTCTCTCTCTCTCTCTCTCTCTCTCTCTCTCTCCCTATCTGTGGATCAAGATGTAAACTCGCATGCCTACCTGCCTGTAGCCATGCTTCCTGCCATAATGATAATAGACTAATCCTCTGAAACTGTAAGCAAGCCCCCAGTTACATGCTTTCTTTTATAAGTGTTGCCTTGGTCATGGTGTCTCTTCACAGCAATAAAACAGTAACTAAGACACAGTTCTGTTAAGGTTTGGTCTTTTGCTATCTATTGTAAATCTAAGTACAGGTTACCAAGACCTGGTTGTCCCAGAGACAGAGTCTGCACTTACACCTTGGCCCCAAGTTATTTCTGATTGGTAAATAACGATGTCAACAGCCAATAGCTGGACAGAAGAGACATGGGCGGGGTTTAGGTTTCCCGGGCTTGGGGAGTCAGAGGGGTACCACAAGTAAGAAGACAGGGAGAGGAAAGAGAAGCTGTCATGGATTAGGATTAAAGAAAATGTGGCCCTGTGAGCTGGCCTATTGGACTGAAGAGCAGCCCAGATGAAGCGTAGTAAGTAATAACTTAGAGTTATAATAGAAAAGTAGATCATAATAGCATAGAGAGTAGATATCTGCCCAAATCTTGTGCTTTTTAAGGCTTGTTGTAAATATAAAGGCTATGTGTGTGTTTTTTATCTGGGAACTAAATGGTCCAAGGCAGGATAGAAACCCCGAGTCAGAATTAAAATTTTCTACTATACAATTCCAGATTATAACATCCTCCCCCAGAAAGATATTATGGCAGTGGTACTCAAAAACACTCTACAAATTAGTGCACTGATTAAAAGTTTATTCCAGCAAAGGGAAACAGCTGTGTGCTAAATGCATTCATCAAGTACCTGTCTGAATCCCTACCAAATGGCATGCAGGACTCTGTCAGACAACCCTTATGCCAGCATTTGCTGGGGTTCCCTAGAGGAAGAAAACAGATGAAATGAATCTATATATATTAAAAAGAATAGATTAGAGCAGCTAAAAGGCAGTGGTCCAGCTAGCCCAACATGGCTGTCTCCTGACAGAAAGGCCAGGAATATGAGAGTCACTTGGTCCAGGAGGGCTGGATATCTCAGCTGGTATTCAGTTTATGTTGGAATCCCCCAAAAGTATATCCTAATGCCTCAACAGCAGGATAGATGGACTTGCCAGCAAAAATGAGGCTGAGAAGGCAAAAAAGCAAAAGTTTCTTTCTTCTGTCTCCTGCTATGTGAGCTGCCACCAGTAGGTATATGGTGGGTCTTTCCATCTCAAATGATACAACCAAGAAAATCTCTCAGGTATGCCCGGATGCTTTGGTATTAGTTAATTAGAGATGTGATCAAGTTGACAAGCGAGATTAGCCATCACAGTGACCAAGCCCTCTGTGCTCCTCTATGTGGCTGCTGTCTTGTGGCAGTGGAAAACCCGGCTTCATGGCTTGCAGAAAGCAAAGCTTGATACTGTTTAGAGCATTTTTTTCCTGTTATAATTCTGGATAGCTTGTTGTCCGTCAGCATTTTCTCCTTCCATGGCTTCCATCACTTTTCCCACATCATCCTAAAACTTCAGAGAAAGCAGGCAAAGCTTTCTCTCCCCATGCCCATTGCGAGTACAGTGCATCTAACATTTCAGATATGTATTTCTTAGATTCATTTTATTTTTATACATATGTGTCTGTGCACCAGGTGCATGCCTAGTGCCTACAGGGGCCAGAAGAAGACATCAGATCCCCCCTGAAATCAGATACCCCCTGAAACTGGAGTTATATCTACCATGCAGGAACTGGGAACCAAACCCAGGTCCTCTGTGAGAGCCACAAGTGCCCTTAACCACTGAGCCATCTCTCCAGCTCCTACTGAAGATTTTATTCTGTACATATCATCTGCCCCCTACTCTTACTTCCAACACATGCACGCACACACACACACACACACACACACACACACACACACACACACACACAAAGCAGGCTGAGCAAGCCGGGGAGCAAGCCCATAAGCAGCATTCCTCCATGGCCTCTGCTTCTGTTCCTGCCTCTAGGTTCCTGCCTTGGCTTCTCTCAAGGATGAACTTTAAAATAGAACCATAAGCTGGGCATTGGTGGTACATGCCTTTAATCCCAGCACTCTGTGAGTTCAAGGCCAGCCTGGTCTACAGAGTGAGTTCCAGAACAACCAGGACTACACAGAGAAACCCTGTCTCAAAAAACAAAACAATAACAAAAAATGAAGTGTCAATTTCCTCATAGGAACTGAAAGAAAACCAGAGAGCAATAAAATTTGAGATCAAGGGAAGATCTATAAGCAAAAAGCAGTAAGAAACAGAGGTGACCAAGGCTAGAGAGATGACTTGGAAATAAAGAGCATGTATCACCTTTGCAGAGGACCCAAGTTCAGTTCCGAGTTCCCGTGTCAGGTGACTCACAACCATCTGTAGCAGATGGATCCCTGTTACAACCACATTCCCCACCTCTATCCCCCGCATCATCACCAGCATCCTCATCATCACTATCACCCATCATCACCATCAGCATCACCCCCACCTCCATCCCGAGCATCACCAGCATTCTCAGCATCACAACATCATCAAAACCAACATCTTTATCATCACGGTCACTGTCACTATTGCTATTCCCACCAGCGTCACCATCACGACCAACAACATCATGATCGCCACTATGGTGGGTTTTAGGCCCACTGATCTCTGAAACGGCCTGTGTCTTGCTTTGTCTCCAGAGTCTCAGTGAACCCGTACAAATCTTTTTCAGAAACTATTTTCAGATTTGAGGCCAGTGCTTCCTCTGACTTCAGCCACATGCATGTGAGGGTATGTCCGTACACATAGACACAGAGACCCAGGAGCCTTTAGCAACAGGAAGCACTTGGGATGACCTGTTTGTTGTGACTTGCTGGTCAACACAGGCAGCTGAGGGGACACAGGAGGCAGTGTCCCTTCCTTTGCCACCCCTGTCTGCACTGGGCCGAGTGAGACAGAGGAGAACAGCAGCCACTGAATGAGTATCAGCATACCACAGGGCCATGCTGGCCTTCTGTGCCTCTCTGCATACCACAGGGCCATGCTGGCCTTCTGTGCCTCTCTGCATACCACACGGCCATGCTGGCCTTCTGCGCCTCTCTGCATACCACAGGGCCATGCTGGCCTTCTGCGCCTCTCTGCATACCACACAGCCATGCTGGCCTTCTGCACCTCTCTGCATACCACACAGCCATGCTGGCCTTCTGCGCCTCCTCTGACCCTCAGGACAGGTACTCCAGGCTGGACTTACTCACCAGGAAGTGAATCCTGGCTAAACTTAAGTGAGTTGCCCGAGACTAACCCAGTGAGTGTCTGCAGCAAGATTCAGTTCAAGACCTGGTAGATGAAGCATCTTGATGCTGAAAGAGTGCTCAGCGTATCACCATCCCCAAACAATAATTAGAGAAGCAATGCTTCTTATAAGCCATCTGCCACCCTACTCCCCACCCCTCCCCTACTGGCCCCCCTCTGAGGCGGTCCTCGAAAACCACCAGACTTGACCTCACACCTTCCTTAGAAATCAATCGTGTGCGTTTTCAGGATGGATTATCTACATCATGTGACTGACAAGCTTGGAGTCTCCTGTTCCAACCTCACCAGGTCAGGCCCGACCATCACTCAGGAGCCTTCTCATATCTACAGGACACGTAGTTAGGCAACGCAGCACTGGCTCTTAACACAGCCACCTAGACGGGACATCTGTGTCCATCTCACTCACTTCAGCAGCCAAATCAAGGAGCACCTATCTTTTTTTTTTTGGTTTTTCGAGACAGGGTTTCTCTTTATAGCCCTGGCTGTCCTGGAACTCACTTTGTAGACCAAGCTGGCCTTGAACTCAGAAATCCACCTGCCTCTGCCTCCCGAGTGCTGGGATTAAGGCCGGTTCACCTATCTTAAGGTACAGCTACGGCTGGAAGGAACAATATTCAGTGTCAGCACCTGTGGCTGCCCCAGGGAGAGGTGTCGCTCACTGGCCCCGGGCCTGACTCTACTTGCCTCACCCCCTTCCCAGCTGCCCACTGAGGCACTCTGCCTTTATTTTATTTTATTTTATTTTATTTTATTTTATTTTATTGCATTCTTACCCCTCTCCAAAGTCACGAGGAGCACTCAAGTGAGCAGCTGAGTCTACGTAGTTTTGTGGGCCAATGTATTGGGTTGATATTTCAAGGGGTCCTAGAGTCTTAGTTAGAGTTTTATTGCTGTGAAGAGATATGACCTCAGCAACTCTTATAAAGTAAAAACCCTGGTGTCTCCAACATTTTGGGGTCTCCAAAGCAATCCAGGCTTCAACCTTCACAGTTTCACACAACGGCCTCTCTAGGCCACTATGCAGGGACACCTGCCTGGCCTCAGCAGCTCTCCTTAGTCACCGGAGGGAGACTTCATGACCCCTTTCTCTACCCTCCCTTCCCCCCAGCCTGAAGCAGGCTGGGTCAGACCTCTTTGCCAGCCACCGACTTGGATGTCGCCTTCCAACTTGGATGGCTTATATTGCAATGTCAACTAGCCCTGCCCTGCTCCAAGATCCTGCTGCCTGCCCAGACCTTCCAGGGACAAGATGCCTGCTGCACGCGGTCTTCTGGATGGCGCCAGGGGCCCAGGAATGGGGGTGCATGGGGAAAACCCTCTTTTTTTTTCTTTTCTTTTTTTTTTTTGAGACAGGATTTCTCTGTATAGCCCTGGCTGTCCTGGAACTCACTCGGTAGACCAGGCTGGCCTCGAACTCAGAAATCCGCCTGCCTCTGCCTCCCAAGTGCTGGGATTAAAAGCGTGCGCCAACTCTTTTAAGCTAAGACTCAAAGCATTAAACCTTGGGACTTTGAGCAGCGTCCTGGCCTCCATGATGTTCCTCCTCTCGACCATTCCTACCATCCAGCTTCCCGCCTCCCACTCAGGAACCCAGATAGCATAAGCCGCAGGCGGTTACACCTTTCTTCTGCCTTTGACTCTAAAGCCAGAACCACATGGTCCAAGCTGTCAAGTTCTGCTGCTTTCTGGAGCTGGAACATGGCCTTTGTTCCTGTTACATATTCACCAGCTTTCTGTTTTCTATGGTTTCCTTCACTGCCTAAGCATAGGTGTTCTGGAATTCACTCTGTAGACCGGGCTGGCCTTGAACTTGAAGATCCACCAGCCTCTGCCTTTTGAGTGCTGGGACTAAGAGCATGCACCACCTTGCCTGGACCTAAGCTGTCCTTTAGTTCCTTTTCACAGGTTGGAAGTTTAGCTGGGTGGGGGCTTCCCCCAAAATCACCACCCGCTTTATTCCATTTAATACCAGGCTTTTCTGTAGTCCGTTAATCTCCTTGAACACAGGACTTAGCTCCATTCCACTTCCCGGTGCCCCTTTTCTCCTTAAATTGCATATTTTGCATTTTTCCTCGCTTAGCTGACTCCTCTTTATTATAGATCTTCATCAGAGTGAACACTGATAACCAGATAACAGAGTCAATACTCGGCTTTTTTGAGATTTCCTCTGTCGATGCAATTAATTCAAAACTCTTCACTTAAGCCTCAGGCAGACTTTTTGGACAAGGGTAGAAAGCAGCCACATTCTTTGCCAAAATATCACAGGAATAGTTTCTCAGCCACATATTAATATTCTTCTCTGAAACCTCTCACGCCAAGCCCCTTCTAGAACTAATTTCTGTCCTTTTTAAAATAAAGATTGATTGATTGATTGATTGATTGATTGATTGATTTTATGTGAGTACACTGTAGCTGTCTTCAAACACACCAGAAGAGGACATCAGATCTCATTACAGATGGTTGTGAGCCACCATGTGGTTGCTGGGGAACTGAACTCAGGACCTCTGGAAGAGCAGTCAGTGCTCTCAACCGCTGAGCCATCTCTCCAGCTCCCCAATTTCTGTCTTTTATTAGGTTTTATTAGAGACATCATAACCAGGGAAACTCTTATAAAATGAAACATTTATGTTGAAGTTGGCTTACAGTTTCAAAGGTTCAGTCCATTATCATCATGGCCGGAAGCATGGCAGCCTGCAGGCAGACATGGTGCTGGAGAGGTACCTGAGAGTTCTACATCTTAATCCATAGGCAGCAGAAGTGAATGCCACACTAGGAATAGCATGAGTATCTAAGACTTCAAAGCCCGCCCCGACAGTGACACACTTCTTCCCACAAGGCCATACCTTCTAATAGTGCTAGTCCCTATGGGCAAGCATTCAAACAAGTAAGTCTACGAGACAATTCCTATTCAAACCACCACAGCTGGAGGGCATCTCTGTGGCCCACTCTGGGACAAAAACATCACATAGACAAAAGACCTGGCCTCTCTCCCAAAGCTTTTGTTACAATGTGGCAGTCTCTACACCTTAACTGGAGACCACAGCATGGATGGACAGTGACAGTGACAGGAACAGAGACAAAGCCCCTCACAGCTTATCTGAAGGAGGAGCAGGACTCTGCCTTGTGAGGAGCTGGCTGGTGGCTTCCCACCATCTGTCTCCGCTCTCCCTGGGGAAGCCCTCTTATAGTTAGTTACTGATGGAGCCCATCTCCCTAAACCAGCTGTACACATGGCCAAAGGAGGTGCCTTTGAGGACAGGGACCTAAGGGACAGTCTAAAGACACTCATCTACCAAAGTGCCTGAACTTTCTGCTGTCCAAGGTCATCCTCCAATCTAAGATTTCAGGCCCCCAGATTCCTGAAACTCTCATTTATTTTGTCTTTCTGTTTGTTTTTCTTTGGAGTCTTTTGAGACAGGATCTCACTGTCTTGGTACGTAGCACTGCTGGCCTGGGACTCACTATGTACACCAGGCTGCCCTTGACCTCTGCAGGAAAGCTGCAATCCTGAGCTATAGATCTCTTACACTGTCTCTCTGGGCTCCTCACTGGACCCCAGTTGGGCCTGCTTGCTCTAGATGTTTTGGGTCAAAGGAAACCACAAAACAGTGATCAGGCAACGCCTGGACACTAGAGAGAGGGTGGGAGGGGCCAGGATAGATCAGGATTGGAGGCAGCTCATTAGCCACACTCAGAAGAGAAAACCCAGTGTGGCTTTAAATTGATTTAACTTAGGGAGGGGATGGGTCTGGGTGGTGAGAAATCACATGGCGGAAGTGGGGTTAAGTGAGAAGTAACAGAGCTGTGTGCCAGGGAAATGAGAGAGAGAAAACAGTCAGACAGACAGACAGACAGACACTGAGATAGAGGCAGAGAGGGAGAAACTGGGAGGGAGACAGAGGCCCCTGCAGAAGCCCATGTGAAAGAGTTCAGTGAAACATGACAAATTCTAATTGAGGAGTTGCGAGGGTGACACCAGGGAGCCATCGAGGCTTCTGGAACATTCCAGGCACAGAGAGGGAGGATTGCCTGACTTATCACCTGAGGCACAGGCTAGCTGGAGACACAGGCTAGCTGGAGACACAGATGATCAGCACCTGACTCGCTACACAAAATGCCTCCCTTGGGTGTCCCTGAGCCCCAAAGGCCCTGAGGGGAAGGAACCCCCAGGGACGGCGTCTTGTGTTTGTTCGGAGAGGCCATGGGAGTGTTAGGAAGAATTCAAAGCTGTGGTAAGCATCCTGCAACAGGGACCATGGTAGGGAGTGGTCGATTCCTGGTGCTGAATACATGTTCCTGTCGTCAGAACTACACACATAGCACACCAAGTACGTGATAGAGACGGGGCAGAGGCAGGAGGACCCTAGTTCAAACCCTGGCTCTGCCTCCCACTGTGAGCTCTTATGTCTGTAAAGTGTCAGTGACAAGCTCTATACCCTGGTTTGCTGCGAGGATTAAAATAATGATAATGTCTACAAAAGATAACTTGGCTGTACATCCCCGCCCCTTCTGGCATCTGCGCAGTCCCGCTTGACTGGGAGACTCCTCCCATCACAGAGGCTCCTCCCACCACCGTTGGTCTGTTTCTACTCTGGCCCTTGAGATGGTGGCTTGTACTGGCAAAGTGTTTCTAGAACAGCCTTGAAGAACGATGACAGCTGACTTCTTAGGTGTGCGTGCTCCTGGAAGCAAGCAACACACCAACAAGCTCAGGCTGGTCCGCCAGCTGAAGGGAGACACGTGGCCCAGTTACCTAGGCTGCTCCAATCAACAGCCAGCAAACGCAGCAGTCTGCAGACCGGAGCCTCCCCAACCGACTTCCCTCGCCTCAGGCAAACCTCCGGCCTGCAGAACGGAGGGAACCGCTGCTGGTGAAAAGTCTGCTGTAAAGATCCAGTTGATAGGTTCAGACTTCCAGCCGGGGCGTGGTAGTGCATGCCTTTAATCCCAGCACTCAGGAGGCAGAGGCAGGCTCTAACAAACAAACAAAACAGACTTCCACACAAGATGAACAATCACCAACAGACTTATCTTCCTATTGTGAGACACCAAAGCGTTTCCCAGGCCTGTAATGTGTGTCCCAGATCCCTAGCAATACAGCCAGCAAAAAGCCTTTTGTTCTTCTACCTTACAGCCAGAAAAGCGATATAGCTCCCCCCAAGGACAAGCTGTAACTCACCCCCACTCCCAACTCCTCATTCCTTGTAATTTTCAAGGACAGCCCCGCTGGAACTATAGCTCACCCCAACTCCCAACTCCTCCCAACTCCTCCCTCTTACCCTCCCTCCTGTGGTTTTTCCTTTAAAAGCCCCCTACAATTACTGCTCAGGGTTGAACTCCCCTGCCCAGTGAAAGGAGTTCATCCTCAGCTAGCTGACAATAAACCTCTTGCGGTTTTTCATCAAGCGGTTTCTCTAGAGTTTTTTTTTGGGGGGGGGCAACTCATCCTGGGACAGGAGCGACCCTGTTTCGGGGGTCTTACACTATCAAACAATCAAAATAACGAGGCAAGCATCTGGGCAAACTTCGAGGAATGCTAACGAATGACCACAACTCCAGGAAAATAAACAATGAGAGTCCCACTGTCCTGCCTAGGTGAGGATGAGGGCAGGGGCAGATGACGGGAAGCTAAGGGAGCCAACCTGAGCTCTGGAGAGTTAAACAGAGGCCAGAAGGCCAACCAAGGTGGCCAACTACTGGAGAGCTGAGTGCCACGGAGAGAGCAAGCCCCAGAGGTGTGCAGGGCCTCCACTTCAGTAGTCAACAGGACACTGGCCAGTATATGTGTATAACAAAACTATCTGACGCCCGAGAAAGGCATAGAGCCAGAAAAGGCATAGAGTCTCCTTCCAAACCTGCCAAATGAAAGCAAGGCCTGGAAGGACCAGACCGTTACCAGATAAGTGAGTAAGAGGGGCCTGAGTTCACTCCTCAGGATCCACGTTAAAAAAAAAAAATGGGTCATGGTGACTTGGGTTTATAATCCCAGCACAAGGCAAGCCTCGTCAGGAGAGCCCCAGGCCAGTGAAAAAACTTGTCTCAAAAATCACAGTGGACGGACTGGAGAGATGGCTCAGCAGTTAAGAGCACTAATTGCTCTTCCAGAAGTCCTGAGTTCAATTCCCAGCAAGAGCATGGTGGCTCACAACCATCTGTAATGGGATTCGATGGTGTGTCTGAAGACAGCTACAGTGTACTCATATAAATAAAATAAATAAATCTTTAAAAAAAAAATCACAGGCCAGGTATGGTGGCGCATGCCTTTAATCCCAGCACTCGGGAGGCAGAGGCAGGCGGATTTCTGAGTTCAAGGCCAGCCTAGTCTACAAAGTGAGTTCCAGGACAGCCAGGGCTATACAGAGAAACCCTGTCTCGAAAAAACCAAAAAAAAAAAAAAAAAA
This sequence comes from Mus minutoides, assembly GCA_902729485.2. NCBI lineage: Eukaryota > Metazoa > Chordata > Mammalia > Rodentia > Muridae > Mus > Mus minutoides. The sequence continues at coordinate 503,462 of LR750415.1, forward strand.
AAAATCACAGTGGACGTTTCTTGACGATAACCCCCACATGCACACACATAAAGTAAAAATACAAATGTGGTGCCCAGCAAATAACACATTCAGTAAGTTACATTTCCACCCTTGCAAAAGCCTAGACAAAATGACTTTTCCTAGCTGTACATCCACTTAAGACTGTGGTTTAAATGCCAAAACAGAGCGTTCAGGAAGGCATAATTTCCCAGGCTCTGGGAGTGGTTTCTAACCCAAGAGTTCTGGTTCCAGCATGGCCTTGCGGCGCAGGTCAACCAACCTCTCCGGCTCTGTGCTGCAGTATTCATTCAGGCCAGAAGATGGCGCTGCTTCTCCACGGGTATTCAAGTACATTCGCGTTTTGAAGCTTGAGGGTTTGAGGGTTTGTATACCCAGGACAATGGCGCTAGCTAGGCACAAGTGATACACAACGCGGATGTGTCCTCGTTTTCGAGAACCTTACATTGGAGTCATAACAAAATGTGAAATTAGAACTTCTCCGAGTAGAAACGTCAGAAAGTGCTAGATGCTGTAAAAACTCTCCTTCCAAAAGCCTAAGCTACTTTCCACAAGGCACACAGAGACCAAAACATCTTTTTTTCAGGAGCTGGAGGGATGGCTCACTAGTCAAGCCTTGTAGAGGATGAGAGTTCAGTTCTCAGCATTAACATAAGGCAGTTTACGGCCACCAGTAACTCCAGCTCCAGGGCAGACACACACACACACACACACACTTTATAACTAAATATTTGAAACAAAATATAAATAAAATAAATATTTGAAAATTTTAAAAAAAAATTTTTTCAGCCTGGTATGTTGGTGATACATGGCTATAATTTGAACTACTAGGGAGACAGACAATAGGATAGCAAGTTTGAGGTCAGTCTGGGCAACTCAATGAAATTATCTCTAAAGAAAAATTAAAATAAAAAGAGCTGAGTTTGTAGCTCAGCGGTAGAATACCTCCCTAGGGAGCCCAGGCACTGGGTTCTGTCCTCAGTCTGCCACCTCCAACAACAAAAATATATACTATTATGTACACTGTAAGTATGCATAACTTTTCTTTGTCCACTTAAAAATACATATAAGCCAGGCATGGTGGTGCATGCCTTTAATCCCAGCACTCGGGAGGCAGAGGCAGGTGGATTTCTGAGTTCGAGGCTAGCCTGGTCTACAAAGTGAGCTCCAGGACAGCCAGGGCTATACAGAGAAACCCTGTCTCAAAAAACAAAAAACAAGCCGGGCGTGTTGGCGCACGCCTTTAATCCCAGCACTCAGGAGGCAGAGGCAGGCGGATTTCTGAGTTCGAGGCCAGCCTGGTCTACAGAGTGAGTTCCAGGACAGCCAGGGCTACACAGAGAAACCCTGTCTCAAAAAAGCCAAACAAACAAACAAACAAACAAACAAAAAATACATATAAAAATAAAAATGGAGCCAGGCGTGGTGGCGCACACCTTTAATCCCAGCACTTGGGAGGCAGAGGCAGGTGGATTTCTGAGTTTGAGGCCTGCCTGGTGAGTTCCAGGACAGCCAGGACTACTCAGAGAAACCCTGTCTCGAAAAATTAATTAATTAATTAATTAATTAAATTAATAAAAATAAAATAAAAACGGGCCTGATATATGATCGCCCATACCTTTAATCTCCACACTCAGAGGGTAGAGAGGCAGGTGGATGAATCCCTGTGAGTTTGAGACCAGCCTGGTCTACGCAGTGAGTTTTAGGCCAGCCAAGGATATGGAGTATGACTTTGCCTCAAAGAAAGAAAGAATGAGAGAGAGAGAGAGACAGAAACAGAGACAGAGAGACAGAGAGAGACAGAGAGACCGACCAGGGACTCTAATGTTCAAAGACGGTAAAAACACAAAGCTAGCGGTTGCAGATCTGATTTCCATTTCTCTGCACTCTTCCGAGCATAAGGTACTCAGTTAACAATCAACAAAACAGAATTGAAACTCGTCTTAGTTTGGGTTTTATTGCTGTGAAGACACACCACGGTCACGGCAACTCTTATAAAGCAAACACTTAATTAGGGCTGGCTTACAGTTCAGAAGTTTAGTCCATTATCATCATGGCAGACAGCAGGCGGACAGACACCGTGCTGGAAGAGGAGGAGGTGAGACTTCTACATCTGGATCCACAGGCAGCAGGAAGAGATGGTGAGCCACTAAGCCTGGATTGAGTTTCTGAGACCTCAAAGCCGCACCCCCCCATCCCCCAGTGACACACCTCCTCCCAGGAGGCCACGCCTACTCCACCAAGGCCACACCTCTCAATAGTACCAGTCCCTAGGAGCCTCTGGGGCCATTTTCATTCAAACTCAAACACAACTGCAGATGGAAACCTAAAAGTTAACCAAAATGTCTAGACCAGAGAGGGCTCTGTCCAAACGTTACAATTCCTACTTAGAAAACGAGGTCTTAAAAGAAGAAGCAAGCCGGGCGTGGTGGCGCACGCCTTTAATCCCAGCACTCGGGAGGCAGAGGCAGGTGGATTTCTGAGTTAGAGGCCAGCCTGGTCTACAAAGTGAGTTCCAGGACAGCCAGGGCTACACAGAGAAACCCTGTCTCGAAAAACCAAAGAAGAAGAAGAAGAAGAAGAAGAAGAAGAAGAAGAAGAAGAAGAAGA